>CM031865.1:4201785-4237643 GCA_018697195.1 Certhia americana | reverse complement strand
TCCCGGGGCTCAGGGACATCCCGGGGCTCAGGGACATCCCGGGGCTCCAGTGCATCCCGAGGCTCCGCCCAGCATCCCGGGGCTCGGGCACATCCTGAGGCTCGGGCACATCCCGGGTCTCTGAGACATCCCAGGGCTCAGGGACATCCCAGTGCTCAGGAACCTCCCCGAGGCTCGGGCACATCCCAGGGCTCCTGCACATCCCGGTGCTCGGCACATCCCTGTTCTCCATGGCTCTCCTCCTGGCCTCAGAGGTCTGCCATGTGCTGGGCAGCGTGGCCACCCCAGAGAAGGTCGAGCTGGCACAGATGGGTTTGTATCTGGTTTCCCCTTGGGTACAGAAGCAGCTCCTCCCGTAAGGAAAGGTTTGTGTTAGGAGTGATTCTCGTGGCTGAACTGAATTAAAAGGTGCTATTTGAATTCAGGTCTGTATTGCTTTAAAGGGTTATTTTGGGAGGAAAAAAAGTAGACTGGTCTTTCATTATTAAATCCCATTAAACTTCAGGATGTCTATTGGGATGATTTTAAACTGTCAAGTTTGCATAACTCTGGAAACAGAAGTGAGTGTAGTTTTCAGGGGTTTTTAATTTTAAATTAAAGCTTCAAATATAGAATCATGGAAGGGTTTGGGTTGGAAGGGTCCTGAAAGACCACCCAGTTCCAACTCCCTGCCGTGGGCAGGGACACTTTCCTTATACATTGCATAAGCATAATTTTTATTTAAACTTCCAGATTAATTTTCTTTGATCTTGTAACATAAACTACATCGTGTTCTAGTTTAACTTAATTCACTTTCAGACTTTGAGCAAAAAATGCACAGCTAGTCCTTATGTTAGAAGAATATCTTTTAATGGAAATCATGTCTTGCTTCCTCAAACTTTAATCTGTGTCTGCATTGAGGAGGAGCTGCTTCATTTGCTCTGTATTCCTGGTTTATCTATGGGATTATATGTTTTTCTGGAACCAGCTTCCCTATTCCTTAGTGGAATCCTTCCTGAACTGCTCTTCTGGAGCTTTATTGTGCCCTGCACTGCTCAATACCTTCCCTGATTCAGATGCTAATGTGTGGTGTCTGGCAAGGGACTGGCATTAGCATACTGAGAATAGATTTGAAAAAGACCTTTTTTATTTGCATGCTTATATTTTATAAATAGCCTGAAGGGGAGGATGGGGTGTTTTGCAAATGGTTTGCAGAGCTGAAATCCAGTGGGCCCGTGATTGCTGTGGCATTTCCATTACCCCAGCCCCTTCCTGAACGTGGACCCTTTGTTATTAACACCTACACAGCAGGAATGATGCCATGAACTCTCTCACACGTTTACTATTCTTTAAATGTTTGAATTCTTATGGTATTTCCTTGGAATTGGGAAACTGCAAGCAGCAAAGATTGGGAGCAGTGTTCCCTGGGGCACTGGACCTACTGCAGGTGTTGTTTGGGAGGTGGAGGCTGTCGAGGTGTTGGGCAGGAACTGGGTTTCTTCCACTTTGGGAAAGAAAGTGTTTTAAAATCTATTCCCCGTACCTGAAGTTTGCCTGAAGCATGAATGTGACTGCACCTATAACAATTCCAAACGTGGTGTAGAAATGTTTAGGCAATTGAAATGGTGAGGAAGGAACTGGATTGCCTTTTATGGTTTTTATTTCCCCATCAGTTTTGTTGGCTGCAGTTACCTGAGTGTGGCCCATTCTCTGCTTTTCTTATATTGAACAGATGCTGTCTTCTCCCTTCTGCCTTTTGCTGGCTGTCTTCAAGGGCATCTTAGTGAAACTGGGCTGGGATCGTTCCTCTGACAACTGAGCTGGTGCTAACAGAGAGACTTATTGCAGAATTAGTTCTTTTTGTAAGGCTTTCCCCAGTCACTGCTAGCCTTAGGTGCAAAGAAGCAGATTTTCTGTGTTGAGTAGCTTGTTGCTAAACCTCTTAGTGAGCTAAAGCTCTGCTGGAAGTGATCTCTCTGTTAAGTGAAATCAAAAGGTTCTTGTGGTGTGTGTGCCAGGCTGATGGAGCAGGGCACATTTGTGTACCCACATTCACAGGAAGGACCTCATTTCTGTGCTGGGACAATTTGTGTTTGTCTTGGTAGGAATCCAAGGCAAACATGATCTAAACTCAATTCCACGGGGGAAGGCTGGGTCTGCCAAGAAAAGGCATTCCTGTGTGGATGTACATAGGGAGTTTTAGAGAATATTTTGCTTCAGTTCATCTTTCTTCTCTCAGGTTCTGAGTTTTCCATCCCTCGTGGTGTAAATGTTTGTCTTCCTGGTACTTTGTGCACCTTCAGATAGATCCAAGTTAATGCTGCCACAGCCAAGATGTGGATGTGGTCTAACATCTCCTTCTGGCTTGATTTATGTCACATTTTTGGTTTATCTTAAAGCCCTTCCAAACTCACCTTCATTCAGTGTATGTGCTGATCCAGGGGGTGCCATTATTTATGGACATAATGATTTTTCAGATTTACTGCACTCACGTGATGATTTCAGAAGAATTTGGTTCTGTTCAGCTCAACCTCAGCCCCCTCCTTCTTCCAGGAAAGAGAACTCAGGAAAAATACTCTTTCTGATGGGGTTTATTCCATGTGGGGTTTGCCTTGCCAGCTCCTGGTGAGTGAGCGAGCCAGGGGAGGGTATTCCAGTGCCAAGGGCTGTTCATCCCTGGTTTGCCCAAAGTTTATGGATGCTGCCCTGACTGCCTGTGAGTGTGTCAGAGCTGTTGGGGAGAATAAATAAATCCCAGCTCTGGCAGAGAGGAATGGGAACGTGGGTTAGTCTTTGCTGTGACACTGAGGAGCACTGGAGAGAGAAGTGCTGGAGAGAGGAAGGGTGATAAGAAGTAAAGACAGACCCAGAGAGTTTATTTGGGAGCCAGCCAGAGTGTAAGCAAATCACCCAGGGAGATGAATTTGCAGTGATACCAAGTGAGGGAAGGCTGTGAATGGATAAAACCAGAAGGTAATTTAAGAGCATGGATATATACTGAGATCAAGAGGAAATGTTATCTTGATCCTTGTGTTTGGAAGGCTGCAGGAGAGAGGATGTGAGATGAAATGGAAGAAATGGGTTTATTTTAGTCAAAACACAGAGGAGGAAAAAAGCCTTATCATCCGGCTGGGATGAGTGGATAAAAGGAAATCATCCCAGTGTGTGTTCAAAGGCTGGTGGCAGCATGGAGAGGGTGTGAATGTGTCTGTGTCATTCTGTGAGCAGCTCTGCCAGTGTCACAGCATGAGGGACAAACTCCTGGGCTGCTGAGCCCAAAGGACTGTGGGGTTTGAATGAGGATCTCACCACTCCAAATACACGGAGTTCTGGGGTTTAAAATTACAGCACTGTGTGTAGTAATAGAAAAAAAAAATGTAAATAAGATGAGCATGAAACAATTATAAAATGTTTTCCATCAAGATAGACTAAAGTTTTCTTTGACTCCTTTGTCAAGGCTGTTCAGACAGATGAGCTGTTCCATTTTCCTGTGTGGAGAAGGTGGCAGTGAAGAAGGAACAGTCTCCCAGCACTGCCCACTTTCTGTCATTTGAGGCTCAAGGCAGGACTGTGTGCCTGGCAGATGCTGGGGGGCCCATCAGTCATGTCATTAGTGGGTGAGGAGGCCGCTCAGTTGTATTTATTCTGCTCTGCCTCACAGTTGAGAGATGCATGAGTGTGATGCAGTCTGGGACGCAGATGGTGAAGCTGAAGAGTGGAACCAAGGGGCTGGTCCGTCTCTTCTACCTGGATGAGCACAGGACCTGCATCCGATGGAGGCCCTCCCGGAAGAGCGAGAAGGCAAAAAGTAAACCCCTTTTATTTCTTCTAATGGCTGGGGCAGTTCAGTATTAGAATGTGAATTACAGAGCTCCACAGGGCTGATGGGGGACACTTGGTGTCTGTCTCCCCTGCTCCCTTTCTGAAGTCAGCCCTGTGATGTTACGGGGAACACTCGGAGCCTCTGGGGCAGCCAGCACATGACACAAACATGGCAAAGAAACCTCCAGTCCAACAGGGCTTTGGGATTGAAGATGTAACATTAATAAAGTGTAATGCCTCTGAGCCTGAATAACTTGGGAGAAGCAGGAAGAGGCTGGCTGGCTGTCCCAGCATGTCCTTTGGTTTTCCTTTCCCCCCCAGTTGTCATCGACTCCATTTACAAAGTCAGCGAGGGCCGGCAGTCGGAGATCTTCCACCGCCACACCGAGGGCAGCTTCGACCCCAGCTGCTGCTTCACTATTTACCATGGCAACCACCTGGAGACCCTGGACCTGATCACATCCAACCCTGAGGAGGCTCGCACCTGGATCACGGGGCTCAAGTACCTCCTGGCTGGGATCAGTGACGAGGACTCACTCGCCAAGCGCCAGAGAACACACGACCAGTATCCTTTGAGGAGCCAGGCCTTCCTCCTGGGTCAGATTCTTGCCTTGGTTTTCAGTCACTTCAGCATAGGGTGTCCTATCTCCTCCTATTAAGGGACCAAAACCCTTCCCTGATTCAGTGTAAACCTGAGCAATGGGTTTGGTGTGGACGCTTATGTATGTGTGATAAACCATGGGCTGTGCCTTGGGCACTGGATCAAACTGCATGGGAGCCAGGGGATAGGCTTGCATTTCGTTAATGAATTCCTTTTTGAAGAGCAGACCAGTTATTTCTAGTTATCTCAGTAACTCCTGGCCATCTCTGTTGCTCTTGTGTAAGTCAGATGCCTGTGTCCTTCCCAGCCTCCATTGTTTGTCAGAAGCACAAATCCTTAAAGCTCTTTAAACTGTAGCCAGTAGCCAAAGTGAACCTCATGTCCTCTGAATATTTTCTTCACATGCCTTTTTTTTCCCAAGAATTTTTTGCAACAGTGATGACTAAAATGTTAAATACAAAGAACACTCTTCCCCTCAAAAACCAAACCCCATGGCCATCTTAATTAAAATTGTAACCTGTCTGTTCTTCTGCCTCATGGAAATCTCCGGTGGTACTCCTGAAGAATATACATATTTCAGGTATTTTTAATTTATATCTCCTGTGTTTGATTCTGATCCACAGCAGGCACAGGTCCATTGGGGTTGTATTGCATGCTCTGTTGCACCTGTCCTCACTGTGCTATATTTAACCATGACTTTTCTGAGCTGCTCCTGTCTGCTGTGTCTTCTCTCCTGGTGAAACATCACTACAAGTCCTGTTTGTTTTATCCAGCATGGCAGCTGGGAGACTGCACACAGAATGGCCCTGTCCCACTCCAAGCTACTGCAAGAACTTAGCAGGAGGTGCTGAGGGATATTTGTGCAAGGAGGGAGTGAAAGGTGCTGGTTGGGACGTGAAGTTCAGATAGAATGAAGGGACAGGTGGAAGAAGATCCCAGAGTAAGCCCAGCAATATCTGAAAACTTTTAGAGCATGTTGTCAGAGGAGGAACCAGCATCAGAAATGGGAGAGCAGAGGGGCTGATGGTGTGAACTGAGCTGGAATAATTGTCATAAACCAGTTCTGGGTTTAAGCATTTGACTGAGCTGTGGTAAGGGCAGGGGCAAAAAGGATTCTTTCCTGAGCTGCCCTGCCTCCCTTCTCCATGAGGAAACCCCCTGTGTGCCTGTCCTTGACACGCTGGCAGCTGGGTGAAGCAGACCTTCGAGGAGGCTGACAAGAACGGGGACGGGCTGCTGAACATCGAGGAGATCCACCAGCTGATGCACAAGCTGAACGTGAGCCTGCCCCGCAGGAAGGTCCGGCAGATGTTCCAGGTGTGTGCCTGGGGGAGGAGGGGGCCACTTCTGGGCAGGTCCAGAGCAGGATCTGCTGCTTGGCACTAAAAACCCAGCACCTCGCAGCCTTTTCAAAGTCTGACCTGTTTGGAGACGAAGAGACATCAGAACATTGTTTAAATGACATGAAGCACACAGAAAAGTTACCAGTGTGACTCTTTCTGCTGCACTGTTGGTTTCAGCTCTGTGAACTCAATTGTTCAGTGCTGGCATTGATGGACAATGAAGTTACTCTGTTGCTACTGAAATATTTTTTCATTTCCTTTATGGAAAATTATTTAATAGAAACTGGCTTTATGCAAGTAATTAGGTTTTCTTTAACAACTTCCTCATATTTAGCCATTCAGATTTGATTGATTTAGAGTCAATTTTTTTACTTCTGTTGTCTGAAAACAGCTCCCATTTTCTTCCAGTCCTTGTGTTTACTGTAGGAAAGGAAAGATAAGCCAAGGACATAATGGAGAGCAAAAAAAGTTATCTTCACTTTTCTAAACCAGCTCAAAGCTGGTTTGCTGCAAAACATGGGAAGGTTGAAGAATCTTCTATGGTCAAAAGTGCTTTGTTTGTCTGGCACAAAATCCCCATTAGATACAACTTTGGAGTCTGGAGTTACTCCCAAAGACCTGGAAACTGGTGGGATGGTGTTGCAGAGATTAATTTGGGTTGTACTTGTTCCCACAGATTATAAATATCATTTAAGGTATGTAATAGATATAAAATGATTTAAAGTCCCATTCAACACCATTTAGTTGAGAATTCTTTTCCTCTCAGCTGACTTGCTGTGATAGGAGTTGGCAGTTCTTTTTTTGCATGGAGACCCACATAGTGCCTGCCTGCCATTCTCCAGAATATAGTCTTTATTTTGAAAATCCAAAACAATCCTCTTAGGCAGATGTTCATAGGGAAAAGCTTCTATTAGTGTGTGCTAAGTACTGTTTTCTTCTCTTCCTGCCTCTGAGGAGAAACAGCAAATCAAGACTGGAGATGCTGGGTGTAGGTTTTGGTGAGGAGTCTCTGTGCTAATGCAGAGTTGTCCCCTCTGCTGCTGGGGCTGGGAATGCTGCAGATTAAATAATGTACATTTAAGACTCTGATATTGTCCTGAAGGTTTTAAGGTATCAGACTGTTGTTGGGCAAGCCTTGGGTGATGTTGTTATGCCTCTTGCTGTGTTTTAATCCAGGATAACTGCAGGGCATACAGGAGGGTGAGAGGTCAGAATAAAGGCTAGGGTGAGCCTCTTTCTGGGGAAAAGAAATTTGAAATTAAAGAGGAAATTAGAGTTTCATAGGGAATCTGTGGCTTTAGCTTAGTAACTGTTTTCACCAAACCCCTCCAGAGAGGATGATACAAGTTTGCAGTTATTTTAGCCAGTTAGAATTTGTGTCTGAGCAGTCGTGCAGACTAGAATTTACTACATTTCTGTTGGTGTACACAAGTCCTGCTCTGTTTCACTCCCTGATTTCTCCTGTGCTGAACATGTTTACCTGAGTGGCATTACCTCTTAGGAGGCAGACACAGATGAGAACCAAGGAACCCTGAACTTTGAAGAATTCTCAGTGTTTTACAAGATGATGTCCTTGCGTCGAGATCTCTACCTGCTGCTCCTAAGCTACAGTGACAAGAAGGATCATCTCACTGCTGAAGAGCTGGCTCAGTTTCTGAGGGTGGAACAGAAGGTATGGCAATATCTGCATCCCTGCCTATGGCCATCTACTTCCATCCAAATGGAGGGAAAGGATTTTATGGAAAATAGCAACTTGGGGTGGAGGGTAAAGCACAGATGTGACAGAAGAGAGTTCTGAATGTTTTATTGCTTTTTTGAAATGCTTCCAGAAAGAGTTTGAGCTGCTTTGGATGATTTTTGAAGTGCCCAGGGTGGTAGTGGTGTGTGAGAGGGTGCCCAGGCAGCTGGAGCAGGAAGAGGAACACGTGGCAGAGGTGGGGGAGCTGCCTTTGGGGGTGCACAAGGACTTTACAGAGCTGCTGATGCAGCAGAAACCTCGAGCTGCCTGTGTCAGCTCTGGCACTCTGCATCCTCTGTGTGCCCTGCTGAGAACACTGTGTGGGCACAGCAGGTTGGGGAGCTGCTCTGCTCACCATTGCTCCAGCAGCAAACCATGAAAAGAGGGAAACCAGAAGCTCCTGGAACTGGGCAGGTTGGAGGCCCCTTGCACCCCTGTGCCTTTTCCCAGTGCCCAGCACAGGGAGGTCAGGGAGATTCCCCTGAATGTTCCCAGTAATGCCCTCAGGCAGGGCAGCATTGCCCCAAAAGCTGTTTGTGCTCCCAGCCAGGAGGCAGCTCCCCAGTGCCTTCACCCAAACAGCATTTTGGTTTTGCTGTTGTCTGGATGCTTGGAAATCTGTGGACAGTCTGTTCTGCTCCATCTGCTACTCATTTGGCAAGATGTTAAATATTGTGCAGCCTGAGGACAGAACAAAAGCGGGTTGGGGTTTTTGTTAGCTTGCTAAACTGGCTTCTTTTTTAGGAAAACACCCTGTTTAGGAGAACTCCCTGTTTAGGAGAACTCCCCGTATTATTTTTAGTGGAGTACTTTAAAGTCTAACCAAAAAAGGAGTGGCCAAAGCCATCACCTCTCAAGCTACAATTAAAAATGCACAAATGAATGGATTTTCCCCAGCAGATGCAGCTTTGGACTAGATCAGACATTTCCATTCCTACAGCACATGAGAACCCCACACTGGGCCAGCAAGGAGCCATGGGGGATAATGGAAATGTTAATTTGAGCCAGCTCATACCAAAACAGGGCCTGCTCTGAGCAGTGTTTGCAATCAAACACCAACCTGAGCAAGGATAATCAGTTATTTTTTCTAATCCTGGGTAATTCCTGCAGCATCTTAGGATGGTTGTCTAAGCTGGGGCAGTACAAACAGTGAACAGGATGATGACACAATAAAAATGGCAAAGGTCTGGGTGCCAGCATTGTCTCCCTATGATGTTAGTAGTGGAGAAATGAAATCCACCCAGTCCTCTCCACAACTCAAGGCAGTGAGGAAAGAGATGAGTGATGGCAGCTGCTTCTTTCCTTTAGTTCTGAAGCAAATACAGGTGTGTACTTGTAAGTGCCCCACAAATCAGTTAGAACCTCAGCTGTGGGCTAGCTGAAGCTGTTGACAAAATTCCTATTTGTTTCAGAAAAGCTGCTGTTTTTCATTTCAGAATTTAATTATTTCTCTCCTAGCCTGTGTAATATAGAGAACTCCCTCGGAAGTAATGAAATCATAGGAGTGGAAAACGCATGAAAATGAAATCCAAGCCTGCCAAATCTTTTTGCATGTCTAAGAAGATTATATTAAAGAATATAATGTCATAGTTCTCATTTCAGCAGTATTGGCCAGTACAACTGTTAAGGCTGCTAAACAGCTAATTTTAATCTTGAGACTAAAATGGAATCGGTTTTAATTGATGGCTACCTCTCACTCCTATTTGTCTCCTCCAAGTTAAGTAGATTTTCACATTCTGGTGACATTAAAAATAAGTGTACTTCCACTCTTGGTCTTTCTGCAGATGAGTAATGTGACGCCAGAATATTGTCTGGACATCATACAGAAGTTTGAAGTGTCAGAAGAAAACAAGAAGCAAAATGTTCTTGGGATTGAAGGTAAAAGTTTTGATTTCAGAATGAGTTATATGTTGCTATGCTGCAGTGGAGTAGAAATGCTTTGATGGTGTTTTGGTGAGGATTTTGCTGTTTGCCTGTGACACAAAGTCCCCTGGATCAGCAGTGGGTGTGTGGGTGTGTTTTGTGAGCCAGGGGGGAGATGTGAGTAGGTGTGGTGAGGCAGCAGCTCTCCAGCCATCCACCACAGCCACCCTCAGGAGTGGGGATGGATGCCCGAGGCTGTGGGGATTTATTGCTCACTCTGTGTTTGTAAGACAAACACAAAGTGTCCTCTACCATGCAGTTTATCTCTAGCCTGCTCCCAGTGAGGTAATGAAAGCCAAGTGCTCATTCTGCCTTGGCTCTGGGGACCTGGGATCCTGCACTCGTGCATTCGTGTGTGCTTCTGTGAAATAAAGTACAGATAGTTGCATTTTCATTGGGGTTTAATACCTGATTCCCTTTGTTTATGAAAGCAATTATAAATTGTATGTTTATTCAGAATCCAGCAGTATCAAATCAGCCTCAGAGGTGGGATGAACTAGATTAAATGCCATGGTGTGTTCCTTTGCCCAGAAGGAAGCTTCCATGGAGCAGCATAATGTACATGGTGATTTGGGGAGGGGGGAAGTAGGAATCTTCCTCCACGTGGTATTTAAATCCTGGCTATGGCCTCCCTTCAACAAGCTTCTGATGTGACCCACGGCGCTGCACTTGGACTGAAATAAGGAAAGTAAAATAAACAAGCTGTGACACTTAAACAATATTTCTGCAAGCATTTCTGCTCCTCTTAACCTGCTGCTGCAGCTGCTTTTATCTCTGAGCTGCTTTCAGGGCTGGTATTGTTTGCACTGTCCTCTGCAAATATTTGACATTGTTTCATTCTTAAAGGAGGTATTTTTGAAACTTTCTCTGTTCAGTGCTGCTCTCATTTAGTGGGTTATAAATCAAGTACCATCTTCTTGAATAAATTTGCAGAAATAAAGAAAATTGTGAAGATGGCTGGGTCAGTGACTTGGCTGCTGATCCAGGGTTCTGCTTTGGGTGGCTGCTGCCTCGTGTGCCCCATCCTTGCTCAGGGCAGTGCCATTCCCAGCACAGGAGTGCCAGGAAGAAACTCTGCTCACTAAAATGATTTGCTTGTGAGCCAGCGTGGCCTCCCTGTGCCCCGGAGCCCATTGCTCTGGGAACAGGTCAGGGAGCTCTCCCTGGCTGACGTGTCCCTCTGTCCCCAGGCTTCACCAGCTTCATGCGCAGCCCTGCGTGCGAGGTGGCCAACCCCCTGCACCGCCAGGTGCACCAGGACATGCAGCAGCCCCTGTGCCACTACTTCATTGCCTCGTCACACAACACCTACCTGAGCGGGGACCAGCTGCTCTCACAGTCACGGGCTGACATGTATGCACGGGTGCTGCAGGCTGGCTGCCGCTGCGTCGAAGGTGGGCTGCACTGGGGATGTGCAGGGGGATGCACTGGGGATGTGCAGGGGGATGTGCAGGGGGATGTGCAGGGGGATGTACAGGGGGATGTGCAGGGGGATGTGCAGGGGCTGCACTGAGGATGCAGAGGGGCTGCACCAGAGCTGCACTGGGGTTGTACTGGCACTTACTAGGGCTGCACGGGGACTGCACGGGGGCTGTAGTGGCCACAGGGGCAGGGCCACACTCCCAGCAGTGATGCTGGGCTGGCCCAGGCACTGCAGCACACTCTGCCCACTCCAAACTGGATTTTGCTGTTTCTCTGCCCACTCTGAACTGGATTTTGCTGTTTCAATGCTTATATAGTCTTTTGACAAAGTTAGATCAATATTAATTTTTTATGACTAGCATCACAAAAGGTCATCTGGAAAAAAAATATTGTTAATCTCTATTTAAAAATTAATTAGAGAAAATGAACCTGAGGAAACTGGGTGATTGCCTTCTGCAGAACAGCTTCCAAGAACATTCAGCAGTTATTTTGCTTGACCTCAAAGCTATTGCAGCTACTTCAGAGCCCATGGAATAGCTCTGCAGCTTTCTCCTTGGGAAGTGTAGAGGCAGCAGCAGTGACAAGTATGGTACAAAGTCAGGGTACAGGCATTCATTAAGAAAAGCATTCTTATGCTGGTCCATTCTATGTGTGCTGGATTTGATGCTGCTTTTCTTACAATCAGTTATAAAGCTGCAAGTTAAATTGGTAGTGGGAAAAGATACATTCTTTTTAAATAGTTTGTCTTCAGAAGCAAACCCTGCTTTCCCAAGGTAGCTGTAAACATTATTTGACCTATTACACTTTTGTAGTTATAGATATGAGAAAAAAAATCTCAAATTAATACAAGGGAAAACCAGTTCTAGGATGCAGAATTCTCATCTGACCTAGGAAAAGACTGTCCTGTTAGTCTGAGCTTAGCTGGCAGGTGGGAGGAGATGGAGTGAGAGGTGGCAGGAGGTGGAGTGAACCTTGTTGGCCCCTGCATGGTTGAGCAGGTGAGCTCTGCTGGCAGCAGGAGCACAGGAATGGATGAAATTGGGGGCATCTCTTAATGGGTGGCTTTTCTGGTCTTAACAGTGGACTGCTGGGATGGCCCAGATGGGGAGCCAGTGGTGCACCATGGCTACACCCTGACTTCCAAAATCCTCTTCCGTGACGTGGCAGAAACCATCAATAAATATGCCTTCATCAAAAACGAGTAAGTGTGGAGCCAGGTTTGAAGCTACACCTGTTTTCTGTAGTTAATCTCACATTGCAAACAACCATCAAGCCCAGGAAGGGCAAATATTCCTTTAAACACTAAAATCAGGGTTAATTCTGCTTCTCTGTTTGTTGCCCATGTTGTGTTTATGGTTCAGCTGCATGAGCTCTTCCCATCAGCTGAAGGAGAAAGTTCTGCCTTAGTTGAACCTTTTGTGCTCTTAAACTCAGTAAGGCTTTGGACAGTCTGACACTGCTGATTATCTTTCAATAGAACTTCCCACTCACATCCACAGGGAAATTCTCCTGAAAAATCAATACTGTGATGTTCTCTATCTACTGAAATACTTTATTTCAGCAGAAAAATTGAAAAGCTGTCATGTGTAGTGTGAGGAAATACTGAGGTGTGGGATAGTGTTCTGAATCTTTCATTTGCCGTGGTGCTTTATAACAGTTCATTATGAAAACTGTGGACTTTAACCATGTATGTATATACACACACACACACACACACACACAGAGTAGTCTCAAATCATGAGGGGGTGTAGAGAATTATGAGTAGTTTAAAGAGAATAAAAGGAAAATACTTCTTTTTCTTTCTTTAAGAAAAAAAGCACTCAACAATGGATGTGTGGGGAAAAAACCAACCAAGTCCAAAAGTCTGGTGTTATTGATGAGAAATACAAGGTGGTGCTTTCAAAACTAAAGGAGGTGGTTTGCATTATTTGGTGTAGGGTTCTTTGTCAGAGAACCGTGGGACTGCCAAGAGTTTTGAAGACAGTGGGGCAAATTTGTGGAAGACCTGGGGGTAGTAAGAGTGCAGGTGGTGTCTCTCCACAGCCAGCTGTGAGAGTGGCTGGGGCTTTGTTTCCAGGTTTCCAGTGATACTGTCCATTGAGAACCACTGCAGCATTCAACAGCAAAAGAAAATCGCCCAGTACCTGAAGGAGATCTTTGGTGACAAACTGGACTTGTCATCTGTGAGCACTGGAGATCCCAGACAGCTTCCCAGCCCTCAGGATTTAAAAGGGAAAATCCTAGTGAAGGTAACTTGATGCTGGGCATGTTCAGAATGCAACAGAAGTCAGCTTGTGATATTTATTGTAGATTTTCGTTGGAGCACCAGTTCATATCCCTTTAGCATCTAAACATTATCTGACAGTCCTTCCTTGGACAAAGCACTTTGCAGTGATAGAAGAGTGAAGGTTTCCTTTGCCCTCACCCAGCTCAGTGCTGTAGTTCATGGGATGGAACTCAGTTCATGGTTCATCTGCTGTGTTTGTGGGAGAAGAGCAGTTCAGGAGGAGGCCCTGGAGCCCAGGAGTTGGTGCTCTCTGTAGGATTAATTGTGTGAGCCTCACTCCAAATGGATTTGCTCTGAAAGGAATTCTAAAGGCCAGGAGAATAGAACAAGGAAGAAGCACAAGGCAGACCTTTGGGAGGATGATTAATAGAGTTCTGCCCTATTAGATTGTCTAATTTACCTGGACACAGGGGGGCAATTACTTCTGTGTGAACTCTCAGGATACTCTGGCTTTCCCTCTGCCCTTGGTCTCAGTGTGGCTGCAGGGGTTCCCACTTTCAGTCTGATGTTAGTTTGAACATGCTGCAGTGCACAGTACAGAGCTGACCCTCAATTAGGAGCCCTTTGAGTGCTCAGCCGTGATTTTGCATTTCACTGCATCCGTTTTCTGGGGTGGCTGCTGGTTAATGAACTGTGCAAACACGTGGGGCTGGTGTCTGAGGGAGCCACAGCAAATCGTGTGGAAAGTCACTCCTGTGAGAAATCCCATGGCACTGCACTGAAGGCAGAAAAGGCTGGGTGCTCTGGGTTCTTACCTGAACTGAGCTGGCTTTTCAGCATGTCTGAGGTTGTAATTTCAGTGTGCTCCTCCAGCTCTCACTGCTGGAGCCCTGCAGGTGCAGGCTGCTGTGCAGCTGAGCTGTTTTCAGAATGAGAAATTCTATCTCGAGCATCACAGGATCCCTGCACAAAGCCCTGCCTCCCATCCCCTGCTCAATTTGAGCAGCTCTATTGGAAAAGATAAAATCAGATTTAGGAATCAGTACCCTTGTTGAGAAGTAAGCCAGCTTCTCATCTTTTTGCTATTGTTCTTGCTCTTTTTATACATTTTCCTTTGAAAGAAAATATCGATTCACTAGCCAAACAATTTCAAACAACAGCAAAATTTTCATCCTGTAAATGTATATAAAGGGTCATTCTAATAACAGTCAGGGATTTAAGCCAGAGTGAAGGCACCAGCCTGAAGTGAGTTTGACCCACTCATTAGCAGCAGCATTATTAATTTCAAAATGCAGGCTAAAAATCAATCCTCTACATTTCTGCAGAAATCTGAGTGTCATTCCTGTCTCCCACTGATGAAGCAGGTAGGCTGAGAACATTTCTGTGCACAGAACCAATTTCACAAAAATTTAGTAGGTGATTTATTTAGGAGCAGATGGGAAAGCAAGAGAAGCAGGCTGGGTGTACTAACTAACACTGACCACATTGATTGGGGGTGTCTTTTCCTCATTTTAGGGTAAGAAGTTGCCCTGCAGCCTTGGAGCAGATGCTGAGGAAGGAGAAGTTTCAGAAGAGGACAGTGCTGATGAAATTGAGGATGACTGCAAGTTAAAGCCCTGCTTTGTATGTGCACACAGTCAGTTCCCAGAGTGTGACAGCTCTGCATTTCTTACATGCACACTCCATGTCCTACTTACAGTTGTTAGCAGAGTTTTTCATTCCTAAGTTTTTAATTCCTGTGTCAGGTTCATGCTCTACTATGGGGTTCATTTTCATTTTAAGTGCCTTATGTAAGAGACTGGTTTGAGTCTGTATAGTCTGGATGACTGTTAACAGGAATTGCTTCTTTTTTTAACTGTTTGAAGCAGGAATTGAGTGCTTAGGGTGTGTGTAAGTGCATTAGCTGGGAATTCATGCTCTTCTGAAAGAGAAGGTGGGGCTCGTGACAGCTGTGAGCAGACAGAGCCCATGGCCAGGTCCTGGGGGATCTGCAGGGGCCTGTGAGCTGAGCTGGGGGGACTGAGGGGAAAAGGAGAAGGGAAATGGCCCTGAAAGCAACAGGGACAAAGGGTAGAATCAGGCAGGATTATGAAAGGAGCCTTTTCTTGAAGAGGGAAGGGACTGGGAGTGCTGTGTGACCCTCAGAGTGCAGTGGGATGGGCACGAGCACCTGCTTGAACTGGTTTTCCTGGTGTCTTTCAGAGCAATGGTGCAACTCAGCACCAAGTGGAATCTTTTATACGAACAAAACTGGAATCTCTGCTGAAAGAATCCCAAATCAGAGACAAAGAGGATCCTGACAGCTTCACTGTGAGAGCCCTGCTGAAGGCAACTCACCAGAGTTTCAGTGGGAACCTGAAGCAGGTACGTGGGCTCCCCCTTCACAGCCCTGTGGGGACTGGACAGTGTAGTGGGTTGCAGACTGTTTCAGATGAGAGAGCCAAGAACTGAGGAACTGGATGCAAACTCCAGGGACATTAAATACAGAGTGAATTTTCTGTGGGGATGTGTCTGCTCTGGAGCCAGTGTCACAGAGCTCTTTAATGGGGGTTACTGTGTAACTGATGGACCAGAAAGGGAGCAGTTGGGATATTTTCCATTGTTTTTTTTACTGGATGAAATTGGGGACATCTCTTAATGTGTGGCTTTTCTTTCCTGTGTGGCTTTTATTTTCCTTCATTACTGATCTGCCTTTGATTTTTCCCAAATAATTACTATTAAAAGAAATAAAAATCTGCTAAAGATTCTTTCAGCATGTCACAGAGACTTCCAGCCTGAGCTCTGAGCAAATCTCTGAACACAGGTTATTGATTTTGCTGGGCCCCCAGTGCCCTCATCATCATGAAAGCCCAAAGTGACTCCAGCTCAGCACTGAGCAGGGAATAGCTGGAGTTCACAGCACTGAAATACTCACCCAGCTGAAATGCTGGGGGAATATTCTTCAGTTTTGTTTTGCTCTTCAGAAGATGAAGGGCTGTGTGTTCCTGACAGAAGAAGGGAGATGCTGCCAGGAGTTATCCAGCTGATGTCTGGGGGCATGGCTGGGAATGTGGAACTCAGCCTGCAGGCTGCCTATGAAAAGTCCACATTTATCTGCTGGGAGATTCTTTTTCCTCTCCTCTTTTCCTTTGTGGCTGCTTTCAAGAACACTCAGCCGTCTTGGTGTTTTGTTTCTTGCCTGGTTTGCTAGACTGCTTTTTCTACATGGTTTGTTGTTGTCTTGAGTGCTAATGCATTTCTTTACAGTTAGAGGATTCTAAACCATCAAGTGTACAAAGAAATTAGAAAGGTCCTGTAACAAGATTTTGGATTTCAATTTGTTCACAGATCAGACTTTAACTCACTTTGTCTCATTTGCAATAATTTTACTTTCCTAAAGTGAACTTTTCCTAGTGAACCAGGGTGACATACAAAAACTTGTATGAGGTTGAAATGCTGCCTCTTGAAGGCTCTGGCAGACTCTTTAAAGACATTTCCAAAGGTATTTAGTTACATTTTTTATTGCACTTTTTCTGCACAGAACCTGGATACAAAAGAAGGTGGGAAAAAGTCTCATGGTCGATCATTAATGGGCAACTTTGGTAAACACAAGGTGAGTGAAATAAATAAGAGCTGAGCTTGCTTCTGGGACTGGCAGCATTCCAGAGACCCTGGGAATGTTTTCCTGCTCCAGACAAGCGTGGGCATGGGGGCAGCAAGGAGGCAGCCTATGTGATTACACTTGGTGTCTTAATTCTCTTCAGAAGCTTGAGAACCTTTAAGATGAACAGAAACTTCCCACGTGGCTAAAAGATCATCTTTACTCATGCTGTGGAATTGCTGATTTTCTGATCAAACTTGCAGCAGCAGCAGAGCAGCACAGACAAACATCTTAGCATATTTTGTTTTGCACAGAGCTGACAGTGCCTGGCTCAGTCAGGGCCCAGTTTTGCTGTGTCCCACCCTGGGCAGGGCTGTGCTGGCACTGTCCCTGTTCCCAGGAGCTGCTGTGGCTGAGTGCTGGCTCTGGGCTCCTGCTCTGTGTTCTTCCTGATCTCCTGTCAGGTTTTCCTGTGCTGGCTGTGTTTGTGCAGCCTGCCCTGCTGCTCCTCAGTGCTGTCTCCAGGGGCCCAGGCAGGAGCTGAGAGCTCTCATTTCACAGCTGGGCACAGAGCAGCCCCCACAAGGGACAGTGCCCACGTTTCCTCCCATTCCCATATCCTGACAAATGTGCTCCTGTCATCTGCCTCTCCTGTTCCCACACTCCCACTGCCCTGAGCCGTGGATTTACAGCCTCAGTCTGAGCTGCTGCAGCTGCCAGCTTCCTTCCAGCTGCTGTGGGTGACTGAGCAGGGGCAGGTCTGCAGCCCAGTCCCTGTGCCACCAGCCTGCCAGCCTCTGCTCTTCCTGTGCTGTCCAGGAGGGCTGCACCGAGCTTTGGGACTGATCATCTGAGCAGCATTTTATGATTAACAGCCATTTCAAAGAACTTGATCAGTCACCAGTCCACCTGCCCTGAGGCCAGCGAGGAGCCATCAGAAATTCCCTGAGCAGACAGTACCAGGACTCATATTTACACTTCAGTTCCAAGTTTACATCACTTTAAAGTTCTCATGTTTCCTTTAGCACCTTCATCTCAGTGCATGTTACCCCCTGAGGGTGTGCTGAGAGCTCCTGTGGTCACTAGGAGTGGGCACTGTCCGTGGCACCCTGTGCTTGCTGCTGGCCACACAAATTCTGGGAATGAGATGTCACAGGCAAACATCAGCCACTGGAGGCTGCTGGTTATGCTGAGGGCAGGAAAGTCTGTCAATAATTTAATTACTTCAGCTAATTATCCTAATGGATGGAGCAGGTTGGAAAGCCCGTTCGTTTCATCTCTGCTGAAAAAAAATAAGGGTATATATAGATTTTTAAAAGAAATTTAAATAGTGATTGTATTGTAGACTGAGGCAACAGAGACATCTTGTAACTGCCCCCTGATGCCTTTCCAGCTGAAGGGATGCCTGGGAAGACTGGTTACCATTGATATTTTTGCAGATACACAATTATCCACCCACCAATATTGACATGACATTTTCAGCCAGCTCTTGTGCCAAATGAATAAACTCTTTAAAAACTACCAGGGGAGGTACAAAGACACTAAAGCTGGCAATTCCTGAAAGTTAACTGCATGGAACATGCTCAGTGCAGACCTTCAGACTCTAAAGTGAACCATGCAAATGATTTCCAATACAGTCAGCTTCATGTCAGCACCAAACACAGCAAACTAAATTATATCCAACAGGGTGTATGACAAGAGGAGGAAAGAAATCTGTGCTCAGTGAACTGTATGCAAAAGGATAAAGAGCTCTCAGTTATATTAATTACCTCTTGATGAGAAGAGAATTAAATAACTCTCACTTGAAGCTGTGTTTAGCGTTACAAAAGATGTAATGTTGAAACTGGAAACTGTTAAATCATAGGTGCTTATGAAAAAAGGGGATTTTGAGGTTATAATCTTTTTTATCATAGCTATTTTCTTCATAGTGTAATAATTTAGAATTTTTGAATATTTGTATGTGGCTCAAAATGGAGCAGGAAGGTGATGTTTGAACATTTTGCCCAGACTCTCTTCATACCTTCACTAATTGACTATTTTAATTTTCTAAACTGGGAAGAAGCACAGGTGGGCAGAAGCAGTGCTCTGTATATTTAAACCCTGCTGTGTGTTGCTGTTTGTTAAATATGACACAATTCACTGGGATTTTCAGCAGGAGCACTGCTCTGGAACCAGGGGAGCAGTGTTGTCCTCTGGTGTTGGGAGGGAGCAGGGGAGGTGCAGAGCACAGAGTGGCAGAAATAACACCCTGAGACCTGGTTGGGCTGGCCAGCACACAGAAATAATGCCCTGAGAACTGACCAGCACACAGAAATAATGCCCTGAGACCTGGCTGGGCTGGCCAGCACACAGAAATAATGCCCTGAGAACTGACCAGCACACAGAAATAATGCCCTGAGGTCTGTCTGGGCTGGCCAGCACACAGCTCATGGCCACAGCTGGAATCCCTGCCCTGGGGTGCAGTGTCATCCCTGTCAGCTCTGTGCTGCCTTTCCTTCTCTTTCTCAGGGAAACTCTGCTGGCCCAGCCCCAGGGTCACTTCTGTCCCTGTCCCTGCAAAGCCCAGCTCAGCCCCCAGCAGTGGAGGTGTCTGGAGCCCTGTCTGCCTCACCCTGTTGGCTCTTTCCCCACAGAAAGCTGCAAAGGTGACAGCCAAAGGTCACAGTGCCTCGGATGATGAGGATGGCCAGCAGCCTCCTGGCAAGGAGCCAGGGCAGCCCCACAGGTGAGCTGGAACCCCTCAGGTAAAGCCAGAGCTGCTCACTGCCATCAGTGTGACAGGCTGTGCTGCAGCAGGACACCTGTGTCATGTGTGTCACATGTCATGTGTCTGTCACATGTCACAGCTGTCAGGGTGGGTTTGCTGTGAGCCCGGTGTTTTGGCCCTGTCACCTGCTGCAAGCAGCAATTACCCTGAAGCTGCAGAGAAGTGTGGCAGCACCACTGCTCGTGGAAGGATGCCAGGGCCTATTTCACCTGCTGCAAACAGTGCTCAGAGCAACCCGAGCAGGTTAAAGAAGGTGCAGCACTGCCCAGGCAACTTCATTGCATCTGAGAACAGAAAGAAAAAGCAATCCAAAAAGTGCCACTGAGAATGTGTCTGCTGTCACTGAAATGCTCCTTGTTTTTTTTCTAGAACAGCCATGGTGCAGCTATTTCATTATGTTTTAAATGAAAAATTTTGTTCGTGTGGATGGGCTGAGGAGGTACAGGGGGACAGTCATCCCAGAACCCTCTCCAAGGAGGGAGAGGTTTCTCTGCTCTCACAATTCTTCATTTCCTTGTTGAAAAGAACAGAAAGAGGGATTGCAATATCCCTTCTCCACTGCAAATGCCTGTTTCTGTTTGCTTTAACCCAGCAGGCTCGCCCGCCGCAGGAAGACAGTGAAGCTGTGCCGGGCCCTGTCTGACCTGGTGGTGTACACCAACTCTGTGGCAGCCCAGGACATCGTGGATGATGGTACGGGGCTGGCACAGGGCTGGCATGTCCCTTGTCACTCATGGGAGGAGGGGGCTGAGTGCTGGCACAGGGCTGGCATGTCCCTTGTCACTCACAAGAGGAAGGGGTTGAGTGCTGCTTTAGGATGGCACAAGGATGAAGCCAGAGCCCAGCAGGGCACTCCCTCCCTGGCAGTGATTGCTCTGCCCCTGCTGCCAGCAGAGCATTTCTCTGCAGGCTCCCCAGAGCTGCCACATCTGGGGGTCTGCAGGAGGAAAGGCCCCAGCAGGAGCTCTTGAGCTTGGCTCTTTAGCTGGAGCTCTTCCTTGGCTTTCCTTTCAAGTCTGCAGACTTGAGGGGAGAACAGCAGACCCTCCTGGTGCCCTTCATCTCCCCAGGATGCATGATTTGTGTAAGACAAGACAATCTATCCTGCAACACTGGACTAAATCTGATGTTGCCCTTGATTAACAGCCAGAAAACGAGGTCTGGGCTCAGGCCCACGCCCTGGGATTGTTTGTCACCTGTCTGTTGGTTGTCCCATGGCACACAGGCTCCACAGGGAACGTGCTGTCGTTCAGTGAGACCAGAGCCCACCAGGCAGTGCAGCAGAAGGCTGAGCAGTTCATGCTCTACAACCAGAGGCAGCTGACCAGGGTCTATCCCTCAGCCTACAGGATCGACTCCAGCAACTTCAACCCTGTTCCCTACTGGAATGTGGGCTGCCAGTTAGGTAGGAGCTGCAGGAAAGCCTTCCTTCCCTTTTGATGTGTAGGTGCTAAGTAGTATTATCTTTATTAATGACACCCGACTTCTCTCTTTCAGTGGCCCTAAACTACCAGTCTGAGGGACGTGTGATGCAGTTAAATGAAGCAAAATTCAGGGTAAATGGCAACTGTGGTTATGTCCTCAAACCTCAGCAGATGTGCAAAGGTAAGGTTCCAGGATTGCTATCACTGTAGCTGCCAGGCCTTTCACAAAGTGTCTTTCACAGCAAAGGCACAAGGAAGGAAAGTGCAAACAAATACAGAATCTTTATTATTTCCATGCATTCATAGCTCTTAGACTAGTTCCAGTGTGTAAGCTCTTACTGTGATTGATATATATATATATATATGTATGTATATTTTGAGCTCCTTGCCTTAGTACCATGTGTTTAAAAGAAGAAAAAGGCATCCCAGGATGACCAGTAGGGAAGTAGAACAAGCTCTGCAATGGCCCAGCAGCAAGTATCCAGGGCTTGGTCTAGCTCTGCCTTGGAATCACATAAACAAGGGCTGCTCCATCCAGAAAAGGTTGTAAGAAAGAGGAGGAGAATTTTAAAATTTCTGAGCAGCTGCTCCATACTCACAGTTGCTCATTTCTGACTGAATTTGTCTGTCTGGGTGTGTCTTGGGGGTGATATTTATTATGTGTATCTTTTTCCTTACACTCTCACTCTTGCCATCTTTCAGGCACATTCAACCCCTACTCTGGTGATCCACTTCCTGCCAGTCCTAAGAAGCAGCTCATTCTGAAGATCATCAGTGGGCAGCAGCTCCCCAAGCCTCCTGACTCAATGCTGGGGGACAGAGGAGAGGTGAGATGCTCTGCTCTCAGCAGATGCTTCCAGGGGAGCTCCTGCAGTGACGTGGCAGTGTGTGACTCAAACCTTCTCCTTATTCAAATACACCAGGAAATTTCAGATATTGTCAAGCTTTTGGTCACTTAATGCTACACTTCCCCCAGCCTGTGTCCTGCTTGTGATGTTTAAAAACTGATTTGTTTCATATTTTAAAGGGTGACTTTTATGAAAATTAGTCACAGCTGTCCATGGCTCTTGATGCAAACCATACATCAACATGGACTTCATGGAACCAATTCCCATGATAGTGCTGCTTGAAAATTCATGTCAATCAAAAGGGTTTGAATTCCCATATGAATTTAAATCAACTCTCCCCATTAATTAAAAAAAAATCACCTTCATTTGTATGACTGGCTTGCTTTTAAAATACTGTGTTTTTGAAAAACAGATAATAGATCCCTTTGTTGAGGTGGAGATTATTGGGTTACCTGTTGACTGCTGTAAAGATCAGACCAGGGTGGTGGATGACAATGGTAAGATAATCTAAGTGATTTCTTCTTCTTAGAGTAAAATATTAAAAAATTATAAGTGAATCAGTTTCTGTTACTGGTTTTTAAATTGCAAAGCATCTTACCTGATGAAATCAAATTATTGTATTGTGACAAATTATTTCTGCTTCCAGAGTTTCTGGTGTGGAGACAAACAAGTTAGAGGTGAAGGGCAGGAGTTGTTCTCCACACTGCCCTTTAACTGAATTGTTTTTAAATCTCTTTAATGCAGAAGTTCCAAATCTGTCTGTATCCCCATCTGTATCTCAGAGCTTGCCTGGGTATCCCTGCCAGCTCCCAGGCAGACCCATTTTGTTTTTCAAGCCATCCCAGAGGCAGATCTGTCCCACTGAATGACTGATGGAATTGTCACTGCTGCTGCTGCTGCTTGTGTCCCGGGCATCTTGGGAACTGAGGCGAGCACTCCTTCTGGACTTGTTTGCCAAAGTGTGTCCTGTTTGTCCTGCAGGGTTCAATCCTGTGTGGGAGGAGACCCTCACCTTCACCATCCACATGCCTGAAATTGCCCTGGTGAGGTTCCTTGTCTGGGACCACGACCCCATCGGGAGAGACTTTGTGGGGCAGAGAACTGTGGCCTTCAGCAGCCTCGTGCCTGGTGAGTGCCCCTGTCCTCAAACCCACCCAAGGAGCACGAGGTGATGGATTTTATACATGTTTATCTCCTTGTTCTCTTAGGGTGCTTTATTTGTTTCTCTTAGGGTGCTTATTTATTTTTATTGCCTTGCATTCCTCAAAGGAGTTTGGTTGTCTGTGCTTTTGGAAATTACTGCTGGTGTGGTTTTTATAACTAGGATGCAATTTGTACTGGGGCTCAGAAAACCTGTGAGGACACCAGAGAAGTTCCTAAAGGCACGAGGTGGCTTCCTGCGTATACATCACTTTTTATAGAAGGTCATTGCTAGCTGGGCATAAAATGCAAACTGCTGGTTCTTGGTGGTGGTTTGTGTGGAAATATTTCTATTTCTGCTTCCCTAGGCTATCGCCACGTGTATTTAGAAGGACTGACAGAAGCTTCCATATTTGTTCATATTATCATTAATGAGACCTATGGAAAGGTAGGTACAGCTGGAAATTTACATCTTCCTTCTGATAAAAATGGATTTAAATGTACCCCAGAACCTCCCAGGATTTGTGCTGGAGTGCCCAGGAGGCTCAGAGTGTGTGGAGGGGTTTCCTTGCAGGAGATCAGCAAGGAAATTCCACCATACCATGACTCCACTCTTGCTGTGCACAACCTTGCAGATGTTCTCACTGTTAGCACCCAACAATTACCTTGTCTAGGTACAGGAGACACGTTTCTTCTGTGTGCTAAACTAATCTTACTTTGGAAGTAGATTTTAAGAACTGTAGCTGCACAAGAACATGATATTTGACAAGCTATTTTTAGCAGTTAATTTAATTAATTTAAACTAACCTATTTTTAAGTTTTAGTGCATAGATTTTGCTTTTCTGGAAGTTTGCTAATTTTAGAGTGTTTTGAAAGTGAAAGCACAGTGCTTTTTCTGTGTTTTGAGCTGCATTCGTTAGCTGTTTCTATCTGGAGATAAGCAGCACAAAGAAATTAAGGCCATGTTCAGCAGGAGGCTAAAGTAAAACAGCACCTTTGCAGGGATTTAAGAAACAAAGCTAAACACAAAAACCTGACCTTTGTGAGGTCTGAGGTTGCAGAGGACACTCAGCCCTCAGTCTTTGTCCCTTCTGAGAGGATGTCATGACAAACATGAACCCAAAGTTGTGCAGCACCCACAGAAAGCTCAGAGCTGAGGTTTGCTCTTGTCCAGATCCTCTCCCAGCTCCACTTCCTTTCTCCTCCCTGATCCCATCAGATCACGGGATGGGATCACATGTATTGGTATGGGCATAGCTGTGAAACCACCGCCCTTGGGGATGGTTTGCAGGGGCCTGTTTGGCTGCTGCCCTTGTGAGAACAAAGATGGTCAGGAAAAGCAGCAGAGTGTAACTGCAGAGGGGAGGCAAGAGCAGCAGGAGGGCACAGCCAGGGGGATTGGATCCCTGTCACTGATGCTGCTCTGAGGGAATGATGGGCTGCACTGCTGTGCAGTGTATCCGTGGCTTTGCATCTGTGAGTGAAGAGATCTGCTCACTTCCTGGGGGACACACATTAAACTAAGAAATAGTTTAAATGGTTTGCTGTAGAGTGGTTCTATGTACAGCTGATGTACTGTTACCTTATTTGCTTGTGTAGCAGCCTTGAAAACATGAGCCAAATGGATTTGCATTTCTTTTTGCCTTTCAGTGGAGCCCTTTAATCCTCAATCCCAGTTACACAATAATGCACTTTCTAGGAGCCACAAAGGTAGAGCTCATGAGCATGCACTTTGCACTTGCTGGGCACAGACTTTCAGTGGTTCCCAATCGCATGATCTGCAACTGCCAAACTGGAACCATTCTCCATGCAGGCTCTGACATCTGAATATTGCTTTGATGAAGCCCATGCATAGAAAACTCCACGTTAATGTGCAGCCTGTCACTGCTGAGCACTTCCCAGAGCCTTGTCAGCTCCCATTAGGAGACTGAGCAAAGCTCTGTGGCAGGCTGCCATGCTAATGAGGAGAAAGGCAGGCATGCATGAATCCATGGAGACCTGTGCTGGGAGCTCCTTGCTCAGAGTAGCTGTGAGTGGCTTGGTGTGAATTTTTGCTTTGCTGCGTTTTGAACTTTGTCGTCGTGGCTCATAAGCACCGTGAGAGCAGCTCTTTGGCTCCTGCGTGCCTGTGAGCTCAGGGCAGGCTGTGCTGTTGCTGTCCTTGCAGAGCAAGCAGCTGATGGGGCTCCGAGGGTTGTTCTCCAAGGCGCCCAAGGCGGGCAGCGCCGAGGCCAGCGGGCACCACGTGAGGAAACGCTCCATCGGCGAGCGCATCCTGCGGCGCACGGCCAGCGCCCCGGCCAAGGGCAGGAAGAAGAGCAAGATGGGCTTCCTGGAGGCTGCTGAGATAAAGGACAGTGCTTCTGAGCCAACAGATCTGAACGACAAGGAAGGGGTGGTCCGACGGCCCAACCGCAGCTTGCAGGCACGTCCTGCCTCCATGCCCGTGGACAGATTCCTCATGGTGGAGCTGCCCTGCCCTGCAGAGGACACTGCCCAGGAGCCCAAGGGAGAGGAAAACACATCTGGTAAGATGCTTCCAAAATTACTTTCGGTGAACAGTCAGGGCTCCCCGTTCTTCTTCCAAGAGTACCTGATCTCTAGCGAGCGTTCAAACCAATATCTATTATGCCAAGCTTACTTCTGTAGTCCCTGCTTCATTAAATCTCCAAAGGAGTGAGTCACAGAGCTCAGATCTGGCATAGAAAGACAAGATTTGGTGGAGAAAACATCCAATATGTGTTTTTCGAGGAATTCAAACCCTTGCCCTTATGAATTCTACCAGCTGCTTGCTGGTAGAAGATCTAAATGAAGTCCTTGTACTGTAGCACTTTGCAGTAACCACATGTATAAACCAGTCTGGAGTCCATCTACTCGATGCTTTTGACTCAGCTTGAAGCATGCATCTTGTTTTCAAGTGTTGTGTGTTTTAACAGAGCTGTTTTGTTCTGTCTTTATTGCCACGCTTCTTTATAGTACAAATGTGACTAGGAACACAGCTGAAGGTAATGCCACCTGCAAGCTATGATGTGGTACCTCATTAACATTACTTACAACAAATATTACATCACCTGCTTGATGTAATAGACATTCCAAGGAAGTTTCAATGAAGTGCCTGCAGTTGTATTTTTTCCATTTATTCATGTCACTCAGATATCTGTACTAAACCTGCACAACCCCATGATTAAGTTCTGTCACAACTGTCCCTAGTTTTTGCTTTCTCCATTTGTCTGTCTAAGGACAAAGTAGCTGTTGATAGACAGAACAGTCTTGTGTGCCATTAATATGTTTCTCATTTAATTTAGCCAACAGTGATGACAATACAAATGAGAAGGAAGCAACCTTGAAAGAATTGGTTTTTCCACGTTCGGAGCAAAAGGCAAATGCCTCAAATTTAGCATCTCAGTTCAAGAAGGAGAATGACCAGAGGGATTCTACAGCTGACTCTTTAGTACCACCTCTGCAGGAGCAACCTGAACATTTGGTTTTTGCAAATGGTGTAGCTCAAGCAAATCACCTTGTGGACTACCAAGAGAATAATCTTTCTGATGGAATTGTCCCCCTAATGCAAGACCAAGACTCTGACTCTGAACTTCCCACAGAAAAATCACACCACAAAAACTGTGCAGACAGTAAAAAGGAAGATGACACAAAAAGATCTAAGGAAGGGAAAATCAGTCTCATGGGGACTTCTCAGAAAGTAGAGGTGGAGAATCACAAATATGACATGAATAAAAGCA
Organism: Certhia americana; assembly: GCA_018697195.1. Taxonomy (NCBI): domain Eukaryota; kingdom Metazoa; phylum Chordata; class Aves; order Passeriformes; family Certhiidae; genus Certhia; species Certhia americana. The sequence continues at coordinate 4,211,089 of CM031865.1, read as the reverse complement.
CTGCAGCACCTCTTTCTAATTCTTCTGCTGTGTGCACTGAGGGCCCTGACTGTCACTCCACGGTGGCTCTGCAGGACAGTGACATTTCTCACCTCATTGATGAAGTCTCTCTCTCCACTGAGAGCGAGCTGGACAGCGCTGTGTCCGCTCTCATCGGGCAGCTCGATGGCACAGATGACCAAACTCCCCTTCCTGCTGTCTCCAGCCCCCATGGCAGCAGCAGCCAGACCCCCAGGCTGGGGGCTGCACTCCCACACGTGTTTGCTGCAGACCTGAGCAGCCCCTGTAGGCACAACTTCCCTCCCACAAAACCCAACAAATCCCCTTTATTCTCCAGCCTGGAGGATGCAGAGTATTCCACGTACACAATTATCCACGAGACATCTCCTGAATGTAAGAGCCACAGGGCATTAGTTTGCAAGAAAAGATTAAACAGCCTAGAAAGTAACTTGCCTGGCTCGTCTTGTTCTTCAGCCCTCTCTTTGCTAAATGCAAACCCCAAAAGGAATTGCGCTACAAAATCTGGTCTGAGCTGGGAAGCCCCCGAGTCTGCCGGTTCTTTTGGTTCCAACAGCCTCATCTCGGAGGACACACTGTGGCCCCCTGTCCCCGGGGAGCACTCGGCCAGCAGCAGCCTGCTGGAGGTGGATGGGGACTGCCAGGACCTGCTGGTAACCGCCTGTGAGTACCGACGGGAGGACATGAGCCAGCTGGCTTCTCCTCTGAGCCTGAGGCAGCAGCAGCAGCAGGACCCTGGGCACGGCGGGGACAGGACCTGTGTGAGCAGCTCCACTGCTGCGCTCTGTGCTGCTGCCCGGCACTGCTCCGAGCAGCTCCGTGCTGCAGGGAGCCAGCCGCCTTTGGCCGGGGCTGAGAGCGCCGGGCTCCTGCGGCAGCAGCGCCCCGAACTGCAGCGGGCTGCCCTGCGTGCCCCTCAGCTCAGCTCCGCGCTCCCCCCGCACCCGGCCATCCAGCACAGCAGCCCCTGTAAGTCCAAAAGCCTGGGAGACCTGACCTCGGAGGACATTTCCTGCAACTTTGAGAGCAAGTATCAGTACATCAGCCGGAGCTTCATCTCCTCGGGTCTGAGGGACAGGAAGGTGGCCGCCACGCAGGGCGTGAGGCCGCGCTCCACGGACGCGCTGACGGAGCAGCTGCGGAGGCTGCTGTCCCCGGAGCAGGAGGACAGCCGGGAGCCCCTGTGTCCCAGGCAGGCGGACGAGGACTGTCCCCGAGCCCTGGTGAGGAAGCTGTCGTCCCGCAGCCAGAGCCGGGTGCGGAACATCGCCAGCCGCGCCCGGGAGCGGCAGGAGGCGGCGGGCAGGGCCAGGCCGTGTGAGGGCAGCGGCGTGCCCGGGGTGGTGCTGCGGCACAAAGCCGCGGGGCACACCGCCAACCGGCACTCCACCGGCTCCTACATCGCCCGCTACCTGCACGGCTGTCCCGGCGAGCGCCGGGGCGTGCCCGAGGGAGCCTGCTCGGCGCTGCAGCTCGGCTGTGGGGAGCTGCAGCTGCCGGCCGCAGCCTCGGAGCAGCCCGAGGTGTATTTCCTGCTGCGGCTGTAGGTGTGGCTGTGCCCTGAGGGCGCGGCTCTTGGGAGCGCTCAGCTGCGTTCAGAACGCGGTTTGGGGCCGGGGAATCCATCGGCGGGGATTTCAGGTGCCCCTGCCTGTCAGAGCTGAGGGATTTGGGGATCGCTGTCGGGCCGTGGGGGGAGAGACTGAGCCGGGGAGCCTCCTGTGCGTTTGTTTGTTCGGTGTCTGTAATGCCGTGCTCCAAAACCTGCCGTTGCACTGAAGGCAATGCTGCTGCCCTTGTGTCTTGTCCTCCTGCTTGGAAAAACACTCTTCTGGTGATCACTTTTGGCCTTTTGTGAGGATTCTCCAAAGCACTGTGGTGTCTGGAATGCTGGACTGGGGCTTGTTCTGCCCAGCAGCGACCCTTCATTAGCATCACTTGTTCTGAGTTGTTGTTATGAATTTTACATGTTTTCGTGTTTGAACTGTGATTCTACAGCAAATGGTTTGTAGAATTAGGGTTAGTCCAGATTTGTGAGTCCTGTGTAGGTTTGTCTTCCTTTTTGGTTACTGTGGTAATTTGGGACAGAGTGGAATGTGGGAGTAATTCTGCTTTTATGAATGAAAACACTTAATTTCTGCTTATTTTGTTACGTATTTTTGCTGTTGGTTGTGTGAGTAGCTTTGGTACAGCAGATCCATTTTCTGTATATTTGTAATTTTATTGCTAAATTGTCGACAGTCAGTGGAATATTTAAACTGACATGGTAGAGTGACTATTTTGACTGTTCACGTTTTTCTATGAAGGCTGAAAGTGAATTGGATGAAGGAATCTCAGACACCTAAAGCTTCCCTGTAGGGAACAATATAGCTTTATTTTGGTTGGAAGATACTCTTTGCCTTTGCTGTAAGTTTTTCTGATATGTCAAAGACGTACCTTTTACCTCTTTCTTTTGTAATGCAGAGTATTATTATTCTTGGAAACGTCATTAAAATAGATTTTTAAGCACTTGGTTACATGTTTTCTGAAAACCAAAAACCCCAAAACCATCTATCCAAATGTATTGGTGCTGAATCCAGCAGCAGTTAGTGAGTGCACACGTGTCCTGGCAGGAGATGCAAGGATGAAGAGCCCTCATTTCCCAGGGTGGGTCTGGGCTGGAGGTGGCAGCTCAGCTCTGCTCTCCCTTTCTGGATCAGGAACCACGTTTGAGTTTGTCTGTTCCACTCAGGCTCTAAGGCAGGAGAGTGGCTGTGTTACCACTTGGGAGAGAACAGTGGATTTTCTAAACAAAAAGCATTTTCCCACGGAGGAGCAGAAGCAGACACTGGATTAATCCCTTAGGCTTTGGACCTGGATTTCTGTCTCAGGGTGCAGTCTGGGAGGTGTGACAGGCCTGCTGAAGGAGCCTTGGAAGGAAGCAAATGAGAAGATCTCCATTGTGGGAGGTGAAAAAATTTGCTTTAATTGGAATTAATTTAGAAAAATTGTATGGTGCTTGCAGGAGGTCAGGATAGAGTATTGCAGCAGTGTTTTATCACATAATCTCTTACATTCTTCTCTTAATTGTAGGAGTTAATCCAGATGGGGACAGTTCTTTGTGTGACAGTGACATTTGGCTGATGGAGAAGGGCAGGGTTTCTGTAGTGCAGCTGAAGCCAAATTAATATAGATTATCTATATTAGTTTAATATAGATATATAATATGTTTAAATTATATATTAATAAAAGAATATATAATGTACTATATGTTATATATAATATAGAATATATTATATATACATATATTATATATTATATAAAATATATATTAATATATTTAACAAATACATATTTTATATAAAAATTATATATATATATATATATAAAATTTTATATAGATAGATTTTTTTAATATATATAAATTAGCTGAAGCCTGTTTATAAGTAAGTATTTCTTCAGGTTTTAGTTTAAATGAACAAGTTTCATTTGCTTTCATGGAGTGGAAGCAATGCAAACAATGTTCCTGCTCCAATGCAGCTGCTCCCGTGGGATGTTCCTGCCATGAAGTGTCCTGGGATAGCTGACCCACGCTGCTGATCCTGCCATGCCCAGGTGCTGTGGGGTTACTGGTGAGTACTGGTGATGCCAGCCCCGAGCTGCTGTGGGACACTCTGGGTCAGAAATGTTTGTGACACTGGGAGTTGGTGCTGCAGCAGCGATTTGGGGACCCAGAAAATCCAACCTGGGGGTGACACGCTCTGTGCAGCAACTCCAAAACTCTAAGACATTTTGGGGAAACTGCAAATGCCTCCTTCTCCAGCTTTGTGCCCTGGATCATGAACTGAAGGGATGCTGAGTTCAGAAATTCAGCACTTCCAGAACTCAGCATTTACACTCTGGGAACAGTGTGTGGATCCCAAGCAGCATTGTACAGAGCCTGGGGTTTTACACAGATGGCTGGGATAGACCAGCAATCTGCAGTTCAGACATCTAGAAGGCCATTCAATTTCAGTCCTCTCCCAAAATTAATTAAACTGTCTGAACAAGGCTGCAGCTTGTTGAAAATCCATCTAGCGAAGACTTTTGTGGTGCAGAATCTGCCCCAATGCAGAATAAACAATCACTTCAGCCTGGTAAAGACTAGAGGCTCACATCCTGGGTTAGCAGGCTGAAATTGCTTTGCTAATTCAGGAAAGAAGGCATAAATTAAGCTGTTCAAGAATCTGCAGAGAACAGATGGGTTTGGAATATTACTTTTTAAGAAATTATATATTTCCTAATTCAAAGCCACAAAGAGTCTCAGTTACATTTATTTGATTGTTTGCTGGAATATCAACTGCCCCTGCTTTAAATGGTTGTACAGAATGTTCCAGGTGTTAGGGAGCCTTTCCACATCCCTCACTCCTGGCACAGGAGCCCCTGTTCTGACATTTTGGTAGGAGGGCTTTCACCCTGAGCTTCCCATTCGCATCTTAAACAAGATTAAGGTAAGTAAGAATAAAACATTTCATGAAAGAGCAGCCAGATTTTCACCCAGGAGCGTGAAATTGGGTCAGTTTTGTTCTTGGCCTGATGCTCATTTGGATTTGTTTTGATAAGATTTTAATGCTGTTCCTTTTCACAACAGGGAAAAAAAAATCATGTGCAGGACCCTCAGTCACACACAAGACAGTGGCACAGTGATTATACTGATTACAGATCTGCTTAGACATGCAGGAGGAGAAATAAATTGAATTTCTAGCAGAGATTATCTTTTAAAGTCCTGCATTGGTTGAGAGAGAAAGAAATTAAAATGAACAGTGCCTGGCTGGCCTAGTTGAGGTGGAATTTTGTGTGTGTAGAAAGCTATGGAAGTGGAAATATCCAAACCCTACCATCTCTGATCTGACCCAGCACACAGGGAATGCAGCCGTGCACAGAGTGACCCCAGGGGTGGGAATCTGGTGTCTGACAGCCCAAACCCTGGGCTGTGGGACACTGGGGCTGGGAGGGAGGGCTGTCACCTCCTTCCTTGAGCACCTGGCTGAACAGGGAGCAGCAGATTCCTGGAGAAAGTGGGATCAGACAGTGCTGCAGCACCCGGTGGGGTTTGCAGAGCCCCCTCAGGATTCCTGGAGCTGTGCTCTGCTCCAGCCCCTGCCCAAGGCATGGCTTGGATGGGTAATTGAAGTACAGCTGGGGGAGGCTGCCATTCACCCCTGCAGTCAATATTTGTGTGATCCCATTTCAAAGAGTAATAGACTTAAGGAAACACATTTTTAATGGAAGCAGATGTCTGGAAGCAGATGATTAATTTGTGCTGAGTTTTCAAGCACTCATTTAACTTACAAGCTGTTTAAAGTGGATTTTTTAATTTAGTGTTTCACTTCTTAAACATTTATAGTCAAAATCTTATTTCAGTTAAAGATGTGTTTGTCTAAAGTGATACTTTTAAATTCAGTGGAGTTCTGCAAATGAACACTGCTCAGAGAACAGAATATGGAGCTTTGCAGAGTGCTGCAAGTCATCTTAATTTGACTTTCTTATTTCCATTCCTGGTAACATTTTTTCAGAAATATGAAAATTCAGCTGCATCCAAGAGGATCCTCAGAGTTCAGCAGGATGTGGGGACACAACTGAGTGCTGAATTTGGGTTCTTTAGACAGTGTGAGTCCAGTGTGATTGGTGCAGTGGATGGAGTGTGTGCTGGAGTGGGGTCTCTTTCTTGTCTGCTTGGCCAGACTTGGTCCATCTAAAGCTGTTCCAAAGGCACCAGAGATGGGAGTTTGGTTTAAAACATATGTCAGGTTTCTTGTAGTATTTCATATCTATTTCACAGTATTTCATATTCTATTTCCTAAGCAAGATGGTAATCAATATTCTTGTATTTATTTTGTCTTGTGACTATGAGGTTAAATATTTAGAATGTGCCTGGCCTTCTAAAGGGTGAGGGTGAGAGTGCTGTTTGAATTAATTTAAATAAGCAGCAGTGATATTGGCCTGAACCCCTTTTGAACCCCTGAACTCCAGGCTCTGGCTGCATGCACAGGGTGTGGAAGGGGACTGTTCTTAATTGGGTGCTCATTTAGCTCTCTAAAGCTAATTGAGAGTTCCAGCTGCAGCCTGGAGCTGTGGGGACACTGTGTGTTCCCATGCAGCCCTGGGTGCAGTGGGATCCTTCCCCTCCCAAACTGAGAGAGAAAACTGCAGAGGATTTCATCTCTGGGCATTTGCTGAAGCCAGTGTGCTTTCATGAGAGAAACCAAGATTTACCAATCAGTGCAGTTGTTAATTGGAAAGATAAATCCTCAGCAGCCCCTGTGGTCTCTGTTCCAGGCACAGAACTGAGCCAGCCCTGCAGCAGGAGTGAGGGAAGAGGGCTGATGCACACGTGTCCAGGAATTGTCCCTTTGATTTCCTTGCAGAAAAGCCTTGTTTTGACTCAAAGGAGGTGTTTCTCCAGCCAGTAACTCAGGCTCATCCATCACCAGGCCCTGCTCTGCTGTAGGGCTGTGCTGGGAATGATGCAGAGGGATTCAGTCCAGGGCCAGAGGAAGGGGTTTCTCTCTCTGGGATGGTTTTGGCAGCACCTCCTGCTGCACATAATGGAGATGCTGAAAGCTCAGCAGGAGGAATTCCTACAGCAAGGCTCTGTGCTGCTCTGATGGGAAGCTTTAAACACAGAGTAACTTCATGTGTTTTGTGTGAGGTATATACTAATCTAAATTAGACCAAAATTCTGAGTTGTTGGGCATACACATCCCATATATTTTCATTTGTTACTGAGTGAAAGAACTGTGTGGAGTGATGGCAATCCTGCAGTGCTGATCCACCAAAGCCTTCCCAGTCCAGTGGCTGCAGCTGCTGAATGTATTTCTGTTCATTTTTTATTGAAATGGTTTTGAAGTTAGTCAAACCATTATTGATTGATTGGTGAGAACTGGAATATGATATCCAGTTTTCCACCAGCTGTTCTCTTGCCCAGTAACTTTCCTTCAGCCTCTTAGATGGAACAGGATAAACAATAATGGAATGTTGTTAGGGATAGATATTTGTCCCTTGAAGTTTCTCTAGCTAGTTCTGTTTTCTGAAATTCTAGTTTCTGAATTTGTTAGTTTTCCCGTTCCATTTCCCCTTCTTCCAAGGAAGTTACTCCAACTACACCAGCAGTGATTTTTGTGACAAGTGATTAGGTTAATTTGCTGATTTTTTTTTTTTTTTTTTTTAAATGTCTAAATTGATAAGAGGCTTTCCTTCCATGGCTTTTCCCAGCCATGCTCTTGTGCCTCCTGTCTGTCACTTCGTGGTGATCCAAGCTGTGGATAACATTTGATCTGTGCAGGCTGCAACAAATCCTGTTTGTGTGGGACCAGAGAGACAGAATTATCACCCCCTGCACACCAGAACAAACCCTGGCTGCTCTCAGACAGTCAATTATCTTAATTGAGTTCTCACTATTTATTAACAGATCTTTAATTCATCTTTCACTCTTACCTTCAGATTTCTCCCCAGTCTTTCCCCATGTGTGAGACGAGGTGATTTCTATGCACTGAGCAGATGGATCTGACAGCAATGCCATATTCTCCCACCAAAATTGACAGGATAATAAGTGGAGATCTTGTTAAACTTGGCTGTGGTACCACCAGTGCTTGTTTGCTAATATTTCACAGCAAGGCAGACTGGCTGACAGGCTTTGCTGAATGCACTGGCAGCAGCCTTTCCTTAAGCTTAAAGAAATAAAGCAAAAAGGAACAGAGAGCACCAGAGACCTTGCCAAGACCAATCCAGAATATGCTGGGGAAGCTCAGGGGCTGAGGGGGCCCAGGGCTGCCCATCTGCCATGGATCTGACCCTCCTGCCAAAGGCTTTTCCATCCAGGCAGCTCCTGAGCTACCCAGAGTTACACACAAAGCTTTGTTTGGCAGAAGCTGGGAATCCCTCCAGATCCTGTGTCTGTTCAGCAGCTGCAGCCTCTCTGCTGAATTCTGGGCTGGGCACACCTGGGCCTGGGGGAGTGGACAGTGGCAGCAGCAGCAGGGAAGGATTTGACAGAAACCCCTTGGGTTTAACTTGGCCCTCTGAGCCACACAAACACCTGCGTGGAGCTGGGCACAGGGACTAAATAACTGCCAGCCAGACCTCGTTAAAGTTTAATTAATCACTCAGACACTGAGGGTGGATCCAGCTCTGGGACTTGCACACCCGGGCTGTGTCACCTCAGTGCTGGCAGGGACCCTGAGTGTCTGCAGAGCAGATTTGTCACAGCTATGGGGTCACCCTGCTGCCTTGTGCTCTTGTGTGCTTGCTTGTCTGGGTAACACACAGCTCCTCCAGACTGGAATGGAGCCTTTGGTTTGCAGAGGACAGGTTAAACCTCAGTGTGTTTAATTAACCTATTTGGAGATACTTAGGGCTGTCAGGTTTGTAAGAATGAAGTCATATATTAATGAAGTCATATATTCTCTGGGGTCAGAATTTGCCTGGAGTTTTTCTCCTCCATTTCCCAGGCATGGCTCCCCTTTTTTTTTTTTTTTTTTTTTTTTTTTTTTTTCCCCTATTCCGTGCTGTACACAAAAAATGATTTTGTTTTAGTTTTTTTGGTCACTTGGCTGCCCTTGTGGCCTCTCCGTGTGGCATTCCTGGCATTTGTCACTTTTCACTGGTGTATGTCACTTCTCAGTGGTGAATTTCTTATGCTGTCAACATTCACTACACCTATTGATCAGCATGGATAGAAAACAAAAATCATCTGCTAAAGCAGTCAGCATCGTTAGGAGCCAGAGGTGAGTGAGCTCTCCTTGGTGGCACATGTCCCCCACCCTGGGGACACTCATCTCTTGCTCATCCTCAGCCCAGGTGTGGGCAGGAGCCAGGGAGGGGCTGAACCCCTGGCAGTGTGAGCTTTGGGTCAAACCAGGTGTGCAGGGTCAGTCCTTGCCTCCCTTCCCTGGCTCCATCACAGCTCCCACTGCTCCAGGAGAGCAGCGTGGGGAGAGCTGGGCTCTGAAACGTTTGGGGATTTGGTTTGGGCTTTGGAGTTCGTGAATGTTAATCATAGACTTTGTTCTTGGCCCTTTTATAAATGAAACAAATGCCATCTGTGTTGGAGGAGCTCTGGGGTGGCTTTGCTCTCCAGGTGTGACTTCCCCCTCTCTGTGCTCAGCCTAAGCAGCTCAGGCTCCAGGCTGGGTCTGACAGAGTGGGACTGGAGCCTTCCCAGTGCTGCCCAGCTGAGGGCACAGCCTGAGGGATGAGGGATGAGGGATGAGGGGTACCTTGGCTGGGCTGGCCCTGGGGCTAGGCTGGGCTGGGCTGGGCTGGGCTG
>CM031865.1:4187521-4201396 GCA_018697195.1 Certhia americana | reverse complement strand
GTGGGGTCACACTCCACTGGGCTGTCAGCACCGGGCATCCTGAGCAGGGTTATTTGTTATTTTTTCATGCAGGATGGGAGCATTTAAGGTAACATTTGATGGTTATTTTTCAACTCCTCTGTAACCACGGAGACCAGGAGCTTCCTGAAGCAAAGCAGGAGCTCTGGAGGTGCAGCTGGAACTGGCTCAGACATTTCTGCCTTTTCTGGCCCCCTGTCAAATCCTTTTGCTTTCGGGAAACTGGAACGAAGAATCACAGAGGCATATGCAGAATATTACACTTCACATTAAAGTTCAGTGGGATAAACGTGAGTGGATCTGCATTTGAAAACAAAGGGTAATTCAGAAGCCCCTCTCCCACAGCCCTTGCTCTGAACATGGAGGGTATGTGCCAAGAAAAGGAGCAGGTACAGCACATCCCTTCCTTCTCTATAAAAGAAAAGCAAGAGGACATGTACCTGGAAATGTCAGAAATTGAGGTGGAGAAATATCATGGAGAATATCTCACTAGTCATATGTATTTGGATCTGTAACTGTTGGATAGGGATAGATAAGTCTCTGTCATCTCACCTCCTGTGATTAATTGTTCCCACTGTGGCAGGATTGCATTGTGCCAGGTCCAGCTTGAAGGCAAGAGCTCTGGTGGATCATTGTGCTGAAGCCTGACTTTGTTTAGCATTCCTGCAGCTTGAACCAATTATTTTGCTAAATGTACACATGGTCCTGCCTTAGTTTTGTTAGTTGGTCAAGAACTTCATTGTCATGCTTAGCTCCTTACACTTGTGTTCAGAGAGCAGAATTTATTTCCTCAGCATTTGCATTGTTGAATTGCTGTGTGTTTAATCTTGGCATATGGCAGTAGAGAAAAATGTTTGGGGTTTTATTTCTGTAAATCATAGTAGGAGCTCAGTTTCACTGCTGTCTGTGGCTGGTGAGTCCCCTCCAGAGCTGGGGTCTGTGGAGTCAGTGATTTCAGTGTCCAGGGCACATCCCTGAGGGAGCTGAGCTGTCCTGGCCCAGCTCCCAGCAGGAACTCTCACCTCCAGCAGTCCTGGCTTCCCTCCACAGAGGGAAGTCAACTGAAGAGGGATTATTTCCTGGATGTGGAGCAAATAGTTCAGTGAAACAGCCATAAAGCCATCCCTTAAGGAGAGCCTGTGGATTCCTGCTCCTTGTCCTTAGCTTAATTTACCCAGGAAGTTCCTCACTCCTCAGGCTGGGAATGCCCAGCAGCCTCCCCTGTGCCAGCAGGAAATGGGGGATTCTGCAGCACGGGGTGTTTCACTGAATCACAAAAGCCCAGGAATGTGCAGTGGCTGTGTGTACCAGGGTTGGTTACAGCTCCTTGTGTGTGTGACAGCAATCCTGTCGAGCCCCTGTGCAAAGATGTGCTGGGGAAATGCATTTGTGGCAATGAAAATTCATTGATTTGTGGTGCAATGAGTTGTCACATGTCAGGAGACACGAATAATGGATATGGATGAATTTTAATAAGATTTTTTAAGGTATCTGGAAATGATCCTGAGTCCCACTGCAGTTCTGTGAGATTTCAGCCCACACAATCATCATCTTGTTCAGAGAATTGTTATACATAAAGTTTGAGTAGCTATGGGGGAATTGTTTTCTTTTCTCTCTATTATACAGAAGACTGGATTTAATGACAGGAGAGGAAATGTCAGAACTAAATAAATGACTAATTCCTTGCAGCACTAGAGCTGGTGCCATAAAACATAAGTTAATAAATGACAACTGTTTAGACAGGCTTAAGCCACCCTTACTCTTCCAAGCATTTCAGTGGCAGAGGGGGGTTCTAAATGCATTCCTCTGAAGCCAAGGAGCCGTGGCAGAGCCTGGAATTACCTTGGGATGCTGCCCTGGCCATGGGCAGCCTCAGGTGAGGGTTGTGCAGCCACACAGACAGAGGTGCTGCCACCTTCCTCTTCTGCCTGGGGAGTTCTGCCTCACTTCGGGCTGAAAACTGCCTCCCTTGCCCTAAAAGCCAGCAGGATGTGGTGGTATCATGTGAATCATCGTGTCCCTGCAGCAAAGCATTCCCCTTTTATCCAGAGCAGACCAGGTGAGTGCTCCCCACTCCATCCTGCCTCCTCCTGCAGACTCTCCCCAGGGCTGCTGCTCAGTGCCCTCTCTGTCCCCTGCCAGTCCCCAAACCCTGTGTACCCCCCTGGGCTGCCATCCCTCACACCCCCTCTACCTCTGAGCTAGGAGTGTCAGCACTCCAGGCTTTCTATGCTTTCATTAATCTTAAAGATTAGATGATCAGCTTTGCAATGTATTGAGGGGAAAAAACGAACAAACTCCTGGTTTTGTCCTTAAAAATTCAACGTGCAGGTGTGGCAGGGGAGCAGTGTGAGGCTCAGGATGTATTGATATCAAAATGTGTAGAGGGGTCATTCAGCAGCAGGCTGTTTAAAGATCCAGAAGACAATTTGGAGAGGAGATTTAATAAGGAAGGAAATGATCTGTGTTTTGTTTTCCTGGAGCAGCTGCTGTTTATGAAATTGAGGCACACAGTGCCACATCACAGAGGTAACAGGGGGGAGTAAGCAGAATTCAGAGGCAGTGGGAGCTTGTATTGGGTCATGCTTATATGGGAATGTTGTGATTGGTGGAAGACAGTCCCACAATTTAAGATTTGTAATTAATTCAAGATCTGTATTGTTACAAGGTTATTTTTCCCAAAAGAGCCAATATGCAGCTTTATTTCAGTACCAACATGACTTATTAGAGACTCCTTAATATTTGTTAAAATTGTCAGTGGAGAGTCAAAGAGGCTCTTTGTAGTTCTGGTATCTCCTTCAATGAACTTGGAATCATCTGGTAGCAGCAAATTAGTGAACAGCTGTAATTACGCTAAAAATATAATGTTGAGAGGATTAAGGCAGGCCAGGAAGGGGCTGAGCAGTGGGGTGGCACCAGGCAGAGTGAATCTGCCCAAAGCAGCAGCCAGGAGCACGGCTCACAGTGACCCTGTGTGCCAGGCAAGGACAGGGCTGGAGATTCCTGGATTTACTGGGAATTGAGGGCTGCCCTGGAGCTGCAGGGCAGGGAGCAGCTGACATTCCACATGCTTGGCTTCCAAGGACGTGGCACTGGAAAGGCAGTGATGTCCCTCAGGAAGCTGGAAAGGCAGTGATGTCCCTCAGGATGCTGGCAGGGAGATCTTTGCTCCAGAGATGGGTTTGTTGTTAAGGAGCCTGGGGAGCCACACGTGTGCCTGGGTCACAGCCCAGTGTCCCTCCAGGGCCCTGGGTCACAGCCCAGTGTCCCTCCAGGGCCCTGGGTCACAGCCCAGTGTCCCTCCAGGGCTCTGGGTCACAGCCCAGTGTCCCTCTCCAGGCCTGGGTCACAGCCCAGTGTCCACCCAGGATCACCAAACCTTCAGCCCACCACTTGTAAGGACTTTCCCCCATCATTCTTTGCCTTCCTGCTCCTTCTGCACATGGAGCTGCCTTTTTCCCTTTTTCCCTGTAGGATCTGAGCTGGAACCCTTCCCATGGCCAGGTGCAGGTGTCCCCTCCTCCTGGGTGCCACCCTCCTGGGTGCCAGGCTTTGTCACAGCCAACTGCACGTGTGGGAAAGCAGCAGCAGAACCAACAAGAAATGTCCCCAGGATGAATTTATGAGCAAGGGAATGGAATAGGATCGTTCTGACACAAGGGTTATTTTTCCTTTGCCTTTTTAATTTGAAACATTCCATACGGTTTGAGAGTTTTGGTGTGTAATAAGACCCTGACCTGTTTTCTGCCAAATTGCAATTGTACAGCCTTGGCTTAGCAATATATTGCCAGCTGGAACTGGGGCAAAGTAAATCCACAAACATTATGTAACTTGAATTGGTTTATACAAGGAGAAAGGGATATATCTTAAGCTTTTTAAATAAGGGATAAGTGCAATACTGGGAATTTGTTAATATTTATCTCATGCTAAATTTTAAAATGCATTTCCAGGTGCAGCATTTAAAGATGAGGCTGGTTAAGTGATGGGATCATTGACTTCCCTGTGTCTCTGTAGGGATTGAGTGTTGTGCTGTGGGTGGATACTGCTGTGGTGAGATGTTGGGAGGAGCTTGGTGGATGTACCTGGATGGGCAAGGAGAGCTCTTCCTCGTGGGCACAAAAGCAAGGAAATCAATAATTTGTCAGAGGGAATAGAGGTGTGGTTTAGAGCCCAGGCTCTGCTGTAATGCTCATTAAAATCAGTGAAGAGCTCCAAACCCAGCTCCTTCTGTCAGTATTATTGACCAGCCTGGAGACAACTATCCAAAAGTGTTTTTTCAGTAGGAGAAGAATAATTTATTGATATTTTAAAGCATATTGACTACTTTGGGGAGGCTAGAGGATAATACTTTGAAATATCACAGTTGTGCAGGTGTTTTTATGTCATCATTCCAGTGTCAGAGCCTGGGGCAGAGCACAAAAAGACCAAAGCCATGATCTTGGTGCCTCCTGTGTACACCAGTATATAATATATAACATACCATATATTGGAAATGCCTAACTTCATGCTTCTGGAGAGGCTTGGGGGGCAAGGTGCAGTGGGCCAGGGGTGAGCACTGCACTGGGAAATGCAGTCCAGGGATCTTGCAGCAGCAAGTGTCGTACAGACAGCAAATTAAAAATAAATCAACTAAAAATAGACTACATCAACCAGCCTGGCACTCGCCACTGTGTCAGTCATCAGTCCCCAAAAGAGCCCCAGGTGCCCTGGCAGTGAGGGGAGGGACCAGCACTGCTCAGCTGTCTGCCCTGCCAGAGTCTGGGAATTGTTTCCACATGAGGGCACGGGGCTGCTTGGGAGGAGCCGCTGTCACAAACCCCCCTCTCTCTCTAGCTGGCAGGGGACAGTTGTCAGGCACAGGACAAAGGCCAAAGAATGGCCTTTTAAGATTGTTTTACTCTCTTTTCAGTAGTTTTTTTAATGCTGTCATTGCTGTGAGCGTTGGCACGTTAGAGGTTGTGACACGATTTGACAATTTAAATCTGAATATTGAGGTCTGTGCTGCCCTTGTGCTTCCCCCAAGGAGAACAGGGAACAATTCCTTCCCCATGTCCCATCTAACCCTGTCTCTGGCAGTGGGAAATCATTCCTCCGTGTCCTGTCCCTCCAGCTCCTGATGCTCTTACCCAGCTTCCTGGTGTCCTTTCCCAGTCCTGCTGCTGTGGAGTTGTTGGAAGGACAAGGATGGCATCCTTGTGACAGTTCCTGACTCCTGGAAGGAGTCACAGAAGGGATGACCTCAAGGTTGCTGTAAGCTGTGTGAAGGACACTGTTTTAAATGAAGTTCTCTGGGATCAATTTTAACCCCCCTGGGCTTATTTTAGGAGGACAGAGCCATGGCAGTGACCTGCAGAGCTGTCCTGTGGCACCTGTGGGATGAGGGCACCTGGCACTGGCAGTGTCACAGCCAATCCCTCAAGGAGCTGCACAGAGGTCAAGGCCATGGTCAGTACATTCTAGATCCTTCCTTTAATAACTGGACACCATTAAGAATTAGCTGCTAATGTATCAGAAAGACATGACACTGAATATTAATTGTCTGCATTTGAATATCGTTTAATCCATCCAGAATTTAAGGTCAATGTAATTACCTTTGCTACTAATTTAATTAGCATTCATTTAGAAGGAAAACATCCTTTGGCATTTGACAGCATTTAAACTTTATGTTGCTTCTTCAGAAATAACTCCCAAGGGAAAGAAAGTCACTTAGGGGATGTCTGAAAAATTCCAAACTATTTGGAAATAAAACTGTTGCTTTACTTTCCTTCCCATGTGTCTGCTCATACAGAAATCAGCCTTGGGGGTTTAGAATCCTCAATTTGCATGAAGGAATGTATCAGATAATAATAATAATAATAGTAATATTCACTGAATATATTTGTATCAGTTTCCAGCAGCATCAGTTTCTCTGGAGAGAAGTGATTTTTGTGCTTCTTTTGGGGTTTTTGTATATTCTAAACTGTTGCTTCTGGTTGAAGGTGATGGTAACTGTTCCTGTAACACATGGAAAATTTTGACATCATTATTTTGAGGGATTTTTGTGGCCTAGAACAATCGATGGCAGTTCACAGCAGCTGCTGGAGTAGCAAAGGCTGGTGCTCAGGTAAAAATCCATGAAGAATTCTGGCACACATTAAGAGAACACAAAGATCTTGCTATCTGCTGCTGAGATGATCCAGCAGAGATTCTCACACTCCCAGGAGGGTGGTTTTCCTCCATTTTTGTTTTAAATCCAAACTCCATAAGATAACTTATCCAAAGACTATTTTTAGAGATTACACCCCTATAAAAGTCTTCAAAACTATCTTTTTTCCCCCCAGCCTTCAGGCTTTTCTGCCTGTCCTTTTACTGGCAGCATGATCATAAAGCTCTTAAGCCCTTACAAAAGATAACATGCTCTTGATGAGGTTTAAAGATAGCTTATTTCAGCTTGATTTAAATGAACCCAGAATAAACTGACTCTGAGGAAAGCCTTTTACTGAACTAAGAATTTCTGGATTTTTGCAGCAATTAACTTAAAAGTGGAGTAATTAAAGTGGTAAATTTCTGTGTGCAGGGAAGGGCCTGGAAAAGGCACCACTGGCCTTTTATCTTTTGAAGGAGGATTTTATAAACCCATTGCTCTTCAAAATATAACAGCAATTCAGGGAAATTTCACTTGTGACCTCTTTTGTCATTTGAGGAGCATGGCAGAGCACAGTGATTTTTGAGGAAAGGCAGGTGAGTTCAGGCACTGTTCTTTGCTCTCTAAAAACAAGGGAAGGGGGTGGAGAGGTGGGGTGGCAGAAATGTGGATTGTGGAAATGTTTTCCAGGGCAGGGCTGCTGCAGGAGGAGCAATGCTGATCTCAGTGCCCAGTGCTGATCCTCCCTCACGTCGTGGTTATTTTAAATAATTTCCTGGCTGGTGGCTGTCAGGTGTCATTGAGGTGGCTGAGGGAGAAGGGAGAGCTGCCTCACTCTTTTCTGTCTTAGCTTCTGTATGCCCAGAGGAGGGGTTTGCATCCCGAAATCCAAGACAAAATAATATTTCTGTTATGTAAACATTATGTAATGTAATCAATTCTAGAACTACTTCATTGTTTTTCTTTTTTTTTTTTTTTTTAACCATTCAAAATACTTTTCCCCAAATGCTGAGACCTGTGGGCACTGTGGGCAGGGATTGCCATCTGCTGGCAGCCAGCCCTGCCTGGAGCAGCAGAGGCTTCAGGAGAGATTCCCACTGGTCCTGCAGGAGCTGTGTGAGCTGCTGGGAGCCCAGCAGGTCCCCCAGAGCTGGACAGTGACAAATCCCACGGGTCCTCTGTGCCAGGAGCCAGCTGGGTGTGTGATCAGGGCTCAGTGACACTGCCTGTGGGTGTTTCATCACTGTGCACAGCTGGGTGTGTGATCAGGGACACACAGCTGGAATCAGGGACACTGCCTGCAAAGTGAAAGGGTTGGACAGGGTTGGAGCATCCTGGTCTGTGGAAGGTGTCCCTGCTCATGGCAGGGGGTGGAACAAGATAGGCTTTAAAGTTTTTCCCAACCCAAACCAAGAAGTGGCTTCCGTAAGCTAAACCCAGTCAATTCTGGGAGCTTAGTTTGGGACTAAATACACTGAAGAGCCTAGAGACATGAGAAGGGCAGGGAGAATTCACGTCAAACAAGCAGCAAAGTCTCTGTTTCTGTCTGTAAATGCTGCTCTTGGTTACTCAGCAGCAGCCAGACTGCCCCAACCAGTCACCTTGGAGCATCCCTGGCCAGAGCAGAGGCTGAGGAGGGGGTTCAGGTGCTTCCTTTCCTCTAACTGTTGTGGGATTAATGTGAACGGAGCAAAGGCACCCCAAGGTGGGGAAACTCCTTCTCCAAAACCCCTGAACATCTTTCCTGAGAATTGTTCAAAGCCAATAGGATTAATTTGTTTAGAATGCCAAACCTCTTTGTGTGCACAGAGCTGCAGTGGTTCTGCTTGCTGACTGAACCTCCTGGTTCCCTGCAAGCAGGAATTTGCTCTGGCTGTCACAAGAGGGAACTGCAGCACCGGTTTGGAGCTGCTGTTCTTCACACACCTTTTGTCTAAGGACTCGGTGCTTGCAGTCATCTTCCTCCTAAAACTGCTCTCTTCTTACAAATAAGATTGTCTTTTAACTTGTGCATGAAATTGTCCCCTTTTACTGCTTTTGAGAACTTTATTTCTGGTCAGGTAGAACTTGGTGATATCTTCACACTTTTCAAGGCTTGCATTGATTAAACTGATTTGCCATGGTAAATTTAAAGGTGCATTTTTCCCAGCACAGAGGGTTCATTTAAAAAGGAATATATAAGGTATAGGAAAAGCAAGGACGAGGATCCCTCTCGTGTTCTCTTTCAGGTAGGTGGGCTGCTGAAGGAGGGAACATCTCCATGGGGGTATGGGGTCAGAGAAGCTGATGCCAGAATCACCTGGAAAAGGAAGGAGATGATGACCTGGCTTGGCTGGTTGTCTGCAAGATGAGTGGAAGTGAGGCAGGTCCTCCAGGAGCATGGTGCCAGTCTGGCACCCAGATCCCAGGGATCCAGCTGGCATTCCCAGGGTGAGTCTGGTCTGGAGCTCCCTGGCACTCACAGGAACTGCTGGGACACACTCGGGTGTCCCTGCACCTGGGCATGGCTGGGATTTATCAGAGGTTTTCTTCTGCTCTTGATTTTTGCCCCAACCTTGCTTTTCCCAGTTTTTAAGACTGGAGAGTTCTCATATGAGTAGATAAGAGCAGGATATCTGCAGGTGTCTCTGCTGGGGAAGGTGACTTTTAGGGCTGCCTTGTACCCATTTGAGCTGTAGTTTTTTAATACGTGGCGGTGCTGGGCTGATGGTTGGACTTGGTGATCTTAAAGGTCTTTTCCAACATTAACCATTCCCTGATTCTATGAAAAGGTAGAATAAAAGATTCTAAAGAAATCCTTCATTTTGCTCTAAAGAGGAAATTAACTTGCTCCATTTTGTCCAGTGTTTATGGTCAACTGGAATGGTCAAATCAAGAAATAAATCTTAGACAAACATGACATTTTAGAAAGTCTTTCACAATTTATGATCATGAACACACCCTTTTTTCTTCAGCCAGTTTGTGTTTTGCCATTGTGTTCCTTGCTGGCACAAGCCAATGTTCTCTCAGAGGACACAGTAAGATCAAATAAAGATGTTTTCAGCCCGTGTCTGACTTTGCCCAGCACATGAGCTGAAATTGCACAGGCCAGTGGTTGTTTGTGGATGCAGCATCTTCACTCTGGTCGGTTGTTTTCCACCAGGAAACGTGGGGCTGAACCAAGAGCTGGGACACACATCCCCCTGAGCAGTTCAGTCTCTTGTTTTTCAGGACTTAGAACAAAGGAGCAGCCAAAACTGTGATCCAGTGTCCAGCTGTTCCCAGCCCTGTGTGCAGGAGCAGCCTGGGGAAAGCCTTGGAGTGTCCCAGGTGGCTCCTGCCTCCTGCTCTGCTGCCTCCCCTCCTCAGCCTCTCTTTGGGGGAGCATTCCCTGCCCCTGAGCCTGAAGTGCAGGTGAGGAGTGCTGGTCACTTGGCTGCAGCTGCTCAGGGCAGTCTGGGGCTCTGGGTCTGTCCTGGGGCTCCTCCCAGCCTTGTGCCAGCACCATGGAGCTGGGCAGGAGGTGACTCTGGCACGTGGCTGAGGCCAAAAACACCTGGGCCTGCACCAGGGAGTCTTCCTCAGAGTCTGCTGCACACAGAGTGCACTGCAGGTTATTTTTTCTCATCCAGAGAAACAGAATGGAGTAATTATTAACTTCCTTGTTCTGTCATAGCAGAAAAGTCAGATAGAGAATGCAGAGTGGTGAGCCTGGAATTCTAACTTGGTCCAGGAGTTTCCAGGACTCAGTGCAAATCCCAGTGACACAGCAAATGCCTTTCAGTTCTGAAGAAAGTGCCAAGTACGCAGTAAAAGCCACAGCAACAGGTTGCAGTAATGTGTAAATCCTAACTCCCATCTCCAGAAAGCTGCCATTGCTCAAATCATGGACCCTGGGTATTTATGGGGTGTGATGGGCTGGGTTCCCTTCCAGAATAATAATCACAGGATGGGAAGCAATGGGTGAAGCTTTATATGAAGAACCTGAAACCTGTCCTGTGGCTGACCCTGAGCTGGGCACCTCTGGTGGCTGAGGCCATGCCCTGTGCCAGCTGCAGAGCAATTTGCCATCCCTCAGCTGCCAGGAGCTGGAGTTGGACAGAGGCAAAGCCCAGCCTGTGATTGCTGCTGTTCTGGGACCCCAGTGGGGACTGATCCAGCGCATGGAGATCTCACACCACGGGGCTGCTTCCCCTCACATCTGCAGCTGGTTCTGCAGGTATCTCAGCATTCAGCTGAGTGATGCTTCTCTCTGCCAGCAGAAATGATGTGGAGACCCAGAGCCCTAGGAAGCAGCATGTGGAATTAATTATTTAGTGGCTTAATACATGGATTTCTTCAGGTCTTCGGTTGCATAGTTATCAAATAAATCAGCCTTTATTTTTATGATGTAAATGTGAGTAGAAGTAATGTCTAGCAATTTGTAAGGGAGCTTTCAAATTCTAAGATTGGTGTGACTAATAAAATGCATTTCATTAGACAAATTTTCCACACATAAACCTATTTTGTGAATGCAATAATCTGATATTCTCATATGTTAGTCTGCAGATCACAAGAGAGTATGGGAAAGTCATAAAATAATTCAAGGCATATAAACTTGGCTTTTGATTCGCCAGTAAATCAGGGTTTTTTCTTAAAGGAAAAAGATCAATTGAAAGAAATGTGCTTTAAAAATTAATACCAGTATTTCAAAGCTATAAAGATTTTATTACTTGGAGCATTCCCTTTGTGAGGATGAGTTGGTCTGTCCTTGTAATCTCCTCTAAAGCAGTGTAGGCTGCAGTTATTTATAGGGATCATATAGAATTTGTAAAACAAAGCGTTTCTTTGCCAGCCTCCTGCATGTGGGTGCAAATTCCCAGAGGTTCCAAGTACAGTAACAAAGACAGAAATGTGACATTCCAGTATTTGATCTCTGACTACTGCTGCAGTGATGAAGATTGGGATGTGCTCTAAACACATTGGCTATTTTAACACTAAAAAAAGGCCAATTTGCTTTGCAAAGTGAGGTTCTGGCAGTTCCTGCCCAAACACCAGGCACTAAAAGGATTTTTCCCCTTCTTCTTTTTCCCTTTCTGCTTCTCTCACAGAAAGCCTTGCAGCCCTTCTGCCTTACCCTGTTCCTCCTCCTAATTTTAGCCCTAATTCCATTAAAGCACTGTAGACATTTAAAGCATTTAAGTGATTCCCAGCTTTGAGCAGTTAATGGGAACCAAGTCCCAGAGGCTGCCCCAAAGGTTGCCCTGAGACCAATCTGTTTGAACACCTCGCTGAGCTGGAGGCTACAAAGGAATCTCATTTCTGAGCCCAAGTGCCTGTGAAAAGTGGAACTCTGGGTATTGAGTGTCTCAGTGTCCAGCACAGAGAGGGAAAACCATGAAACAAGATCACGTAACTGGGAACACAAACAGGAATGGGGGAATTGTTGTTCTTGTGTATTGTTCTGCAGCAGCAAATTGTTTTGCCACAGCTCATTCTGAGTATTTTCTTAAGCCTTGTGTCCTCTCCTTGTTATTATATTTTGAAACTGTCCCTCTGCTTTTGTTTTTTGGCTGTTGGACTGAGGTCTATTGTAGAATTGATGTCTGCAGTTCATTCCTCAGTTCCCAACACAGAAGATGTGTTGTTTAAAATAATGTCTCTGTTGTTACTCTATTCTTTGCTGCAGTTACAACTTTGATCTCCTTTAAGCCCAGCTTTGGACGTGCAGGACAGCACTCACTGGGGCAGCAGCTCCCCAAACTGCTGTGAGCAGCAATGACTCGCTGCCCTTGCTTGTGGCAACTGGGCCTGGAAGCATCCCAATCCCTGAAGGTCAGATGGTCTTGTCAGGAATACATGATTCCTGCTGGAAATTATTTCCATGAGATCAGATGGATAGATATAGCAGAACCAAACCAGATAGGATTCTTACAGGAACAGCTGTGCAGCCAACAAAGTTATTGTATCAGAGATTTTTTTTTCCCAATAAATATTTTACACAGAGTCATATTTCTTTTCACAACGAATTGGACCTTATCCCAAAAGGATTTGCTTTAAAGCAAAGCCAGACAAAGAAAGTGAATCTCATGTTTTTTTCTCATGTCTCAAAATGTTGTGATAGGCTGAACTGTGCATGGCATAATAAAGTGTTACCTAGCCCTGAGCTTTATTTTAAGATTGCTCCCATTTTGGAGAAGCAGTAATGAAATCCCCTTCCTTAGGGGGTGCTGGGGAAGGGCTGTCCCTCCCAGCTGTGATCTTGGACATGTTCCTGTCCCCCTGCTCTGCCCTGCCCAGGGATCCCTGCACAGCAGCCCTGCCTTGGGACTGAACTTCTGCAAACAGGAGAGAGCTGATGGCTACAAGGACACCTGCACAGGAATCCTGAGCTGGAGAGAGCTGTGGTGTTTTATAGAGAGCTGATGGCTACAGGGACACCTGCACAGGAATCCTGAGCAAGGCTGGGCTGCTCTTTCCACAGGAGAGGGATGAGAGAAGAGTAGGGGACTCAGAACACACCAGATCCCTGTCATGCTGGAAATACAGGGGTGGTCAGGACTGTTCTCTGCCTTTGCCATGGGAGCCTTCCTGGTTTTAAAGAGACCATAAAGCAGTTTTCACCCTTGTTTCCCTCCCTCTGCAATGAACTGCCCCCTCTGCAGTCAGATTGCTCTGAAACAGAGGTGCAGTTGGTTGGAGGTAACCTTGAAGCCCTGAATTCCTGCCTTTGTAGACAATGGAATGCTTGCAGCTAACCCCTGGCACCAGTGAGGCAGGCAGCTGCAGCACAGGCCAAATATTGCTCTATTTAAAGCATCCCAGTGCTCTCAGAGCAACTGCAGAGGCAAACCTCAACCTGCCATTAAACCAGCAGAGGGGGAATGGCAGAACCAGGTAAGAGGCACAATGAAATGGGATGTAATGATATATTGAAATTAATAGATCTGAGCAGTGCAGTGTGAATATACTCAGCTCCCTGTGTTCTTGTCTGATACACTAAATATATTTTACTTTTCAGTAAGAAAGTGTAATCTCTTTAAAAGCTAATTCTATTAACAGTTAGGGTTCCTCCTGTATTTTTGAATCCTACCAGTTTTGTTTTCTTTTTTTTTTTGTGGTTGCCATTCCAAGTTAGCTGACACAATAGGACACTGTGTAAAATTAGTTATGTTTGACAGCATTTTTGTTATTCTGTGTGTAGCTAAGCTCCAAGTGTAGTGCCAAGTGAACACAGAATAATTTAGATTTTAACCTCACAAAGCTCAAGTGGCAGAGCCAAATGAAATTTTAATAATGACCTTTCCATTGTAAGCACACTTCACTCTGTCCAAGGAGAAAAGGCAGTTTATAAAAATGCGGTTTATATCTATTGTAATTTTTTATTTACTTCACTTAAATTTACAACTGTAGCTGTGGTGTGTGCTGTGTGCACAGTTACTCAGGTAACACTTGGGAACTTTTTAATACATCTTCATAGCTACGTTCAAAGTTTTTAAAGACTTATCTCCTGGTTTTTTGCACCACTGACTATGGTATCTAGGGAGAGTGACTTTCTGCTGAGGTACAAAAGGACACTGAACACTAGTTAGCTGAGTTTTCATTGACAGCCCCAGAAATTCCCCTGATGCTGGTTTAAAGTGGAGCTGCCATAACAGAACCCCACAATCAGCAGCATCAGCAGAGCTCTGAGAGCACAGCTCCCTCTGTGCCCCCAGCAGGGTCCAGCCCCTGTTTGTCAGCAGACCTGCAGGGAAAGGGCAAGTGCAGGGAAA
>CM031865.1:4149384-4184753 GCA_018697195.1 Certhia americana | reverse complement strand
GTCCCGATCCCAATCCCAATCCCGATCATTATCCCGGTCCCGATCCCGATCCCGATCCCGATCCCGATCCCGATCCCGATCCCGGTCCCGATCCCGGCCCCGGTCCCGATCCCAATCCCAATCCCGATCCCGATCATTATCCCGATCCCGGTCCCGATCCCGATCCCAATCCCAATCCCGATCATTATCCCGATCATTATCCCGATCATTATCCCGATCCCGGTCCCGGTGGGGCGGGGGGCGCCAGGTGTCCGCCGCGGGAAGGGCGGGCCGCGGGGGGGCGCTGTCTCACCTGCCCCCGCCCTCAGAGCCCTCAGAGCCCTCAGAGCCCTCAGAGCCCCCGGAGCCCCCGGAGCCCCCGGAGCCCCCGGCCCTGCCGCGGTGTGAGCCCCAAACCCCGGATCTGGGGGCACCTGGAGCCCCAAACCCCGGATCTGGGGGCACCTGGAGCCCCGAATCCCGAATCTGGTTCACCTGGAGCCCCGAATCCCGGATGTGGGTCACCTGGAGCCCCGCGCTCAGGTAGGAGCCCCGGGCGGGGCCATCCCAGCACAGGTGAAGCCTCTCCCTCACGGGAGCAGGGCCCACCTGGCTCTGCTGTCCCTCAGTCTCCAGCCCCGTTCCAGCTCTCTCCGAGCACTGGAGGCTTTTTTTCGGTCCTTGTTCTGTGCGGAATGTCGGTTCCTGTGTGAAATGTTGGTTTCTGTGTTCAAATAGAGGAGCTCTGGGCTTCCCCTCTCTGTGAGAGGCTCGCTCCTGTGCGGAGCCGATCCTGGGAGCTGTGAGAGGGATTTCTTTGTTGTGGTCTGGGTTTTCTGGGCTCAGGGGCAAGCACAGACATTTATTTGCAGAGAATTTTTATTTTGTACGTTCATAATTTCTACGAAGAACACGCACTGCATTTGGCTCATAATTTCAGTTTATTATCAAAATGTTTTGATCAGATGACAAACTCAGAAAGCTAAAAGGACATAGGTTTTTAAATAGACCTATTGTAGCAGTCATCTGAGGTATCTGGTACTTGGTTTGGAAATGTCTTTGCTTTGATAAACAAAGCAGTAAGTTCCTCTGCAATCTGCATGAGAATGTTTAATACATATCATTGCAGATTTAAAGCCTTTTTACCCTCTTACTTAAAGCTCCTTCAGACTCTTGCAATCAGCTGTGCAGCTTTCCTGATGTGAGGACTGACATTGATCAGAACAGGTGCAAGTTGTGTGCAGGATCAGAGCCTAAGCACTGACAGAGTCAGCCTGAAAATTCCAAAGTTTGTGCCCTCCATTGGAGAACTCAGTTTTGTAGGCTTTATCTTATTGCCCGATACCATGCTTTAGTCCAATTTCCCAGTTCTATGCAGCCACTGATAAAATGTTACAATACTTCAAGTCAAAAGTGTAGCTCAAGATTTAAATATAAAAACTATGATTTATACATTACTAGAAACTTTAAAAAAGAGCAACTTTAGAGAAAGCAAGAAAAAGCTTAGAAAATGGTGAAAGGGTCTTTGATCGCAATCTTACAAATTATAGGTACAGAAATTAATAAATTACCTACGATTTCAGTTGGGCTGGAAAGCTGTAAATTAACTGTTGTAAGTCAGGACTTCAGGTAATACACACTGGAGTAATTAGTGAGAAGTTATTTAAGTACAGCAGGTCTTTGGACTCCTCTTGTATAAATGGTTTCAAGTAAAAATGAAAACATTTGGTAGAACAGATTTCCCATTACAGCAGAGGGTACAAAGTCTGACACTGGGATATAAACCGTTGTCTCTCTGTGGTTTTGTGATGGCTAAAATGTGTGTTACTGAGTACTTCCTTGCTCCCCCTGATCAGAAATCTGCATTCACGGCCAGGGGGAGGCCGTGTGTTCCACTTGGCCATTTTAACATGAATCCAAAAAGCCCCTGGCTGTGGGGGCAGGGTTACAACTACAGGTGAAGCTGTGCACTGCCAGGTGAGTTAGGTCCTGCAGGGCTCCAGGGGGAGAAACAGCCCGGCAGCCCAGCGCTGCCTCAGTCCTCCTTGGGTGCTGTGATGGGTGGTGAGTCGGGTTGGCATGTTTACCAAGGATTACAGCCATGTCTCTAGCATATTCCCTCCATTTCCTTCCCTCCTCCCCTTCTCAAAATCAGCTGGAAAGGTCTCTTTTCCTGGAAAGCTCCTTGGGATGTGAGGTCTGCAGTCCGTCACCAAACACGGCACTTCTTGGCAGGATCCATGTTGTCTCTCGTGGTGCATGAAAAGGCTTCTGAAAACTCTGGGGAGTTCTGCAGTGATCCCAGGACCCTTTAAAACAAAGCAAGTGTCTGTCATTGCTGCTCGCTTTGGTGTGAAACAAACAACATGACCCATATTTTGTAACTTGTTTGGTTGTGTCACCTCACTGCAGTGTGGGGAACGCCCTGTTGCTGAGCCCTGACTGTTGCTTCATTTCACCTCAAGGGCTGGCTGTGTTTTCTTCTTCAGTTTCTCTTGCCCCCATTGCAATTAAACCCCAAAATTACAGGACCTGTCCCTTCCTCATGGCTGGCTCTCACAAGCCAGTTCTTCCACCTAGGACAGATTTCTTGCTTTCCCATAGTTTTCACTGAGGATTTTTTTGAGCTACGTTTTGCTGACAACTTTCTTGGTGAAGGGAAAACAAGACCCCGAGGTCAAGGGCTGTGGTGGTAACTCATCAGTGAATGTTCATTTACATTTTTACACCAACCAAGTTTTAACTGAGATCATGCTGCTTCTCTGGGCGTTCTGCACAGATTTTCCAGTGAATGAGTTTCCTGGCAAAAAGACTCATACAAACAATGGCTTTCATCTCAACATGAGAAGTGAGTATGAGGCCATTCCAGCTAAGGCTGATTTTACATGTGTAATTGTGAACATGTGTGAATAGATCAGCTAAGAGTCACTTGTTCCTTCAGGATTGGGAATGTGCAGGGAGACAGCTCAAATGTACATACTGATGGACATTGATTGTGGCCCTGAAGTTCTTCAAAGAACTGTTTCTCTGAGTAATTTCATGATTATTCTGAGAATTGTGTTCATCATTAGAACCAGAGTGTGCCCACAGAAGCTGAGGGGAAGTTCAGCAGTGACACCTGCAACGCTTCAACTGTTCCACAAGGCCAAAAGTGACTCTGTGGCCGTGGAACAGGAGATGGCACACAAAAAGGGTTTTTGAAAAACTCACACATTTTGGTGATCTAGCTGTGCTTCACTGCTCCAATGAACTAGAACTATTAAAATGGGATGCTCTGCAATTAACGATTCTTATGAGGAACTGCCTGTCCTACTTGTAAGGAGAAACAGCCCACAGTCAGTGTAGCAGGTGTTGAAAAGGCTCATTGCACTCCCCAAATAATAATTGAAAAAGGCACATTGGGAGCCTTTGTGACACTTGTGTAGTATGTTATTAGGTGTTAATTTTGTGGGTATGTCTCATGAAATGTTTTCTATTTTAGAGCTCTTAAGGGGCCCAATCCTGTAAGTGACTGCCCATTCTAAGGTTGTCTGGTTTCTCATGAACACTTGTATCATTGCATATAAAGTTTATAGCCTGTCCTAGGGAGGTACAGACAGCGCAGCACCATAATGTATCCAGGGTACACACAAACACAGCTTGTTACACTGAGATGCTGAACTAGTCAACTTCAAAGGCCTTGTGCCTCATCCAAATCAGATGTGCTGGGGTTCTGAAGAGCCTCTGGAGCCTCATTAGCACTGAGACCAGACAGGAATGACTGTAGGAGCTGGTGCACAAACTGCCTCTGGGAGAGATCCCAGATAGCACAACCCACCCGCACTGAAACCAGGCAAGAACAGAGAGGGAACAGTCGCAGCTTTCACTAAATACTTGAGTGTGTGGGATAAGCAAGATTTGGTGAAAAGCCGTTGAAAGAAAGATACTGGAATTAAAGCAGTGGATTGTATCAGCAGAGAACTTGGCTATTGTGGACATGGAGCCTGGAGATGACTCAGCCTTCCAGAGCCAGCAGATGCTGTGATAGCTGCACGGCCACTGATATCATGGCTTTGGGCCAAACAGGTATATCAGAGCACATTGTTACACTGCTGATGAACAGGCTGCTCTGACTTCAGACAAAAAGAAAAGATCCTAGTCTGGCTCAAAGGCTTGCACCCTGTTCAGCCACATTTCCTGCATAGCTCTGCTGAATTGAGCCCAGCTGATGTTGGGAAGGCTGGCAGAGCACACCAGACACAAAATGCACATCTGCTGTTGTACCACAGCACGTGGGATTGTTAAGAGTGAAGGGCAGTGATCTCCCACTGATTCCACCTGAGACTTCAGTGGAGGATGAAAGTTCATCCGTGCTGCTGGTGTGTGAGAGCCCTATCAGGAGCTGTGGGGCTCTGTGGATGAGCCCTGGATTGCAGACACAGTCCCTGGGACTCTGCAGCAACAGTCACACAGTGACAGCCAGGCGATGGGGTGTGTGTCCTGTGGTGGAGACTGTTCAAAGCTGCTCCATAGTGTGGACAGAATGAAGCTGGATCTTCTCAAGGATGAGACAACAATCCCTTCCTTTGTCTGTGGGAAGGGCTCTGCCTGTTTGGGCAGTGCTGGGCTGGGAGGGACAGGGACAGCCCAGCCTGTCTGTGTCCTCCTAAGCAGCCCCGGTGTGCTCTGCCTGTAGATGTGTGTATGTTAAGCCTCCCCTGGGAAGGGCTCCCTCCAGTTCCACCACAAAGAGCCGTGTTGCAGAGGTGTCACCCCTCGGGTTTGCACTGTGCTTTGTGGGCTCTGCTGAATCTGACCTGAATTTGCCTGGGCTGTGCACATCTGTCTTGATGGAGTTCACTGCATATTCTGGTCTGTACGTTCCACACCACACCTGCACAGGTAACAAAGAAAAGCATCATTAGCCTAAGATTTTACAGGAAGAGTCATTTAACTATGAAACACCCAATGTTCACGAGACGAAATTCCACATTAGAACTTAGAGAAAAAAGGGTGTATTCTGTTAAAAAAAGTGTGTCATTGTCCTCAGACAAAGGCACTTGGGCACAAGGCACTTCCTACCAGGCTCATGAGTGGCTGAATTAATTTCTTTAGGGAAGATAAAAATCATCTAGCAAGACTTGATTTTCACTGCTTTGCAGTGAACACTGCTCAGCTCTGCAGCTCTGCCAGCTCTTAGCCCACAGGAGTCAGCCTGTTCTGACTTGCTGTTGAACTGTAATGTCAAGTGCTTTTCAAAGCCCTCAGGCAAGAAACAAAGGATACCTGTGCAAAGTTCAGAAAAAACAGCTGTTTGTGGTTCATGTCGAGACCAGGAAGAAGTTTTTCTTTTCCATGTTTTCTCACAAAGTTTTCATAAGCCTGTAGGATAAAGTGAGTAGAAATGTTACCACTTCCAGCATTTTTCCAGTGAAATAAAATGATAAAATAAAATGTTACTACTTCCAGCATTTTTCCAGTCAAAATACAATGAGGAACACTGATTCTTTGACATAATTAATCATTGCCTTCCTTGGCCATCCATCCCACGTCTGCCACCTTGAAGCAGAAGACAACAGGGCCATTTCTTAATACTGTGCTATCAATTATCTAATGCTGCATTATGAAAAAGGTTTTTTTCTATGTGGGTATTTTGGAGTTTGTTTTTTTTAAAGTGAATCACAGAAGACTTTAAAACCTTGCCGTAGTAAGAACAGCTGCTCTCATGTTTCTTATGGAGACGTGTCAAATGATGTTGTTAGTGTATCATCAGTGATGAGAGATGCTGGAGCAATGTTCTGCCTGAAGTCAGTGCCAAAGCACCACGTGAGTAAAGCCAATCAACTGCCCAAGCACAGCTGAGGAATGAGCAGATAGCAGGTCCATGGAAAAGGCTCTAGAAGTTTCCATGGATAACAGCTGAACGAGAGCCAACAGTGCCACCGCACTGCAAAAAGGGCAAGCGTTGAACTGGGATGTGTAAACAGGAGTGGCTTATATGAAATACGTGAAGTAATCCTTCTACTCCACTTGGTGCTGGCCAGGGCTCAGCTGCAGCGCTCTGTCCAGTTTTGGGCACTGCCCTTCAAGAAAGATGTGGACCAACTGGAGACAGTCCAGAAGAAAGCAGCAAGAATGAGCAGAGGTCTAGCAAACATGACCTATGAGGAAAGATCGAAAGAATTGGGTTTGTTTAGTCTAAAGGAGAGGAGTCTGGGCCTTGAAGCATGTAAGTCTTCAAATATGTGAAAGGTCACAGGAGAGAAAGGAGCAGATTGTTGTGTTTGCACTGGTGGAGGCAGAGCCATGGCACCAGGAGTGCCATGAGGAAGCAGCAGGAATGCTCCTGTGGGAGGCTGGCAGGATGCAGCAGGGCTTGATTCTACCTGCATGGTCAGGGGGGTGGAATACTGACCTCTCAAGATTCCTTTTGGACCTTTTTTACTGTTTATATGATGTCATAATAATTTTTAATACTTCTGACCTAATTTTTCTGGCTACTCCCATTCCTTTCAGAAAGCGTATCCCCTTTCATGGCTTTGTACTTTGCACAAATATTCCAGTAACTGAAGATCAGACTAATCTAATAAGCCTGATGCCTCTTTTAGGCTTCCAAATCATTCCTTAACCTCTCATTAATAATTGTCTTTGCCCTCAAACATGTCCATTTCCAGTGAGAACTTGGAGAAGCGTTGAGTTGGCCCATGCATCTCAGAGGCTCTTTGTTGAGCAGTGACAGCATTCATTTGTCAAGTGTTAAGTATTTTGCCACAGAAGGTGTTCAGGGAAGGAGAAGGAGGATCACATTGTTGAGGCTTGCAGCCATCAGATTTGTGAATAACAAGAAAAGCTGATAGAGGAGCTGACTCGCTATTCTCTTCCAGCCAGTGTTCACACAAAGAACCCGTGTCTCTCTGAATGTCAGTCTCAACAGTGGCCAATCTGGGGAGCAGCAGCTGTTTGAGGAAGAGAAGGAAAGCAAAGCCAAAAAGCATCCAGCTCCCATGGAAGGCTTAGTGCAGGGAGTCCAGTGTCCCTGATATCGTACCAGTACAGAGGGTCCAAGTCACCCGTACAAGATCAAAAGCAAAGTGTTTATGTTTATGGGTCAGAAGGAAGTCATTCTGCCCCTCCTTCCTGGCACGAAAAAGACAGCCAGAGGCAGACAGCTGCTGGTATCAGCACTTTCTTTAGGTCATGGTCCAAGTGTGAGCCAGTGAATGTTTCCATTCCACACATTCCTTATTCACAAAGGAAAAAAGAAATTGAAAAAAAGTTCCCTAGGAACAGGTAGCTGGACATGATTAACAGGATGAGAGGAATCCCACAGCTGGCCAGTAGCTCTAATCCAGGCCCTGATGGCACAGTAGCTTTGGTCTTGTCCCTAACACAGGAATTGTGTTTCTTCTTCCAAGGCTCTGGAACTGATTTTCTTAATCTCTGACAGTTTCAGCTAAAATAGAAAAATGGATAGTGCTTACCTTGTATGCTTGTCTCACACCCCCATTGTCAGCAATGTTTTCTCCTAGTGTGTTGATTCCACTCAGCTGTAAAATAGAAAGGAGTAGTATTAGTTTCTGAAAAAAGAGCTCATCCAGGACCTGTAACATCAAACTTAGTGCATTGTCCAGTTTTGAAAGGCAAGAATTACCTTAAAATCGGAAGGTTTAGCAGAAGATTATGTTAAAATCTCTGCAAACTCTTTATGTTCCTTGTCTCAAAATCCATGTTTTGAGATACTATTGTTTTTCTAATCCTCTTCCTTCTCCTCCAGGCAACTTTCTAGGCTCTGTATCTCTTACCCAGACTTTCTGCTACTTAGTCATTGCTCATTTGTTCTTCCTCTTTTCTCCTTGTCTTTAATCCTCAGTTTCTTACCACAGTTCCAGTTAGAGGAAGTGGACTGAATCTGTAGTCTGTAGAACAAGTTAAAGTTCAAGGTTCAAACTGCTGATATTGTCTGTTAACAGAAATCAGCAAACCTGCTAGAAGGTATTTTTCTGTATAGCAGGCAAGTTCAGTAGCTTCTTGGTAGCCAGATACATTGAAGATCTCTATTTAGCAGGTATTCCTAAATCAGTCAAATATCACCAAAGATGATGAAGCTTTGATAATGGGAAATCTCTAATTTTATTTTTTTAAAAATCCCTATTGTAACCTTTAGTCCAACATATTGATTTATGACAGTCAAAGCTGCAAAATCTAGAATCATCCTTTGATTGAATTTAATGTGTGAATAAAAGGGCAGAAAAATATGTTGAAATTTTCTCAATTTATACTGGCCTCTCTCTGAGTTCCCACACTTCAACACGTTTTGGGAAAACCTCAGGGCTGGGAGTTTTATCTTTTCCCTCTCCTGTGTGATGGAATATATTGTCAGGCTGTAAAAAGCCAGCCAGGGGAATTGAGAGAAATGACTTTTTGTGCCTTCCATGTAGCACTGCAAGCAGTGCTGTCTCATCAAAGCAGCGCAGGAGCTCCACAAACAGCACCTACGTTCTGTCCACCTGCCAGGTCCCACGAGAAGTTCCCATACTGGTACACCATGCACTGGGACAGCTCCTTGAAATTCCGGGCTGATTCTTCAGTCCACCAGTCCACAAGGTCTCCGTTCTCATTAAAATTCCTGCCTGTAACAGTACGTTAAACAGAATTATTTCTACAAGAAAAGAGGGTTTGGTGCAGTGAGGAGGGGAGCGAGTAAGACTTTGGATTGTGCTTTTGGGAGAGCAATACTGTAATGCCTCAGAAATCCAGACTGGACCTTACATATGGAAATTCATCTCCCTCTCATGTGCTCCCTGGAAGGATTAAGCACTGAAGCATGTCAAACACCCTGTGCAGGGAGTGTTTGCCACTGGCAGCTCAGTGCCTCACCATTGTCGTCAAAGCCGTGTGTGATCTCGTGCCCGATGACCATCCCGATGCCGCCGTAATTCAGAGATTTGGGCTGGGAGGCACTGAAGAAAGGGGGCTGCAAAATGCCCGCAGGGAAGACTGAAAAAAAAGCCACAGCACAGTTAAGGCCCTGCCTCATTATCCTGCAGGTACACTGGGGCCACACCACTTTTATGGGCTTCAACCAAAATCACCCTGATCCCTCAGCTGTCCCAGCAGCAACAAGTGACTGACACATGGGAATGCCCTAGGACAGGAGGAGCACACCAGCAGGACCACTCCCCTCTTCAGACACTTCCAAAATCATGACCAGCTTTTGCTTTGTTACTGTTTTGCTCTGCAGTAAAAAACAGTTTGTCCCAATTTAAATCACTTAGCATTCACAGACTTCTGTCTCATCATTAAAAAAGCCTCACAACACTGTGAGAAGTGGGTGGGTGTCCCCCAAGAAGAATAAATTATTTGATCATTCCATCACAAATCAATCTCAGAGACAGGAATTTATTCTTCCCTTGAAAATACAAGTAACTCCCACTAGAATCAATAAAAATAGGCTAAGCTGTCAATAAAAGAACTGGAACAAAGCAGTTCCTTTTACACACTTCTCTGCTCACTTTTCTAGGCTTCTACAAAACAATTCATTTAAAAGGAAACCATGTTGCAATTCTGATCTTTTTATAAATTACAAGTAATAAAATACTATAAAATATTCAGTTCCAGTTAGTATCTCGTGAAGGCCCTTTCCTGTCTCCCTGCTGCTCCAATATAAAGTATTAATTCTCCCTAGGTAGGAGGTGGATGGAACTCTACACAACTAAAACAGACAGAGGAATTGGGTAACAGTTCTCACACAGCAAAAGAAAGTAGATTGATACTTCTTTCATTTCAGTATAAATCCAGTTCATATCTAGGGCTTTCTTTCAGGATGAGAAAGAAGCACAGGAAAGCCAGTTTGCCCTGCAGTGCAATATCCCACTGCTTTGTCTGGTTAGCAGGGAGCAGGCTGTGCACAGCAGTGTACAGAGTGCCACAGGGTGTGCATGCCCTGCAGAGCTGCTGGCTCTGGGCGCTGTGGGCAGGGAGGGCCAGCACAGAGCCCCCTGCTCCTGAGGGGCTGCCTGGCCAGCAGCAGCTCAGCGTGGCTTCCTCAGGGTCTGAACTGCTGATGGGGCAGGGAGTAACAGGGCTCCAGCTGCCCTACACATCATGCACAGAACTGCTCTTTAGAGGGGTGTTTTAAAGTCTAGTTCTAAGCTAATTCAGACATCACTCTAAAGATCAGACTGCTTTAATTATCCTGTGCATGCCATAGTTAAAGGATGAGGTAAGAATTTATGACTCACATTAACTGCCAGTCACCAGTTTCAGTCTTCCACATCATAATTCCTTTGCTACAAATTACTGAACAAAGCTATTTAAACAAAGCCTTCTGAAGTTTTTGTGTTAACTGTTCAGTAAAGGGCTAAAAGCTCCCATCAAGAAATAATCTTGCTTCATTTCTGTGCAGAGCCCTGCAGGACAAGGGGGTTCCATTTTTTTAGACTTGTTTACAGGTGGATCACAGTACCTCACAGATGGCCTAGAGGGGACACTGCAGTCTGTGACATTTGGATGACTAAATTTTAAACACTATTTGCAGAATGGATGGCAGAAATGTGGTAAAGCATAATTAATGTTGTGAAATGTTTCGTGACTCTTGTGAGCCTTGCAGCACTGTGAAGGGAGCTGGGATGGTTCGTAAGATGAGAAACCTGGGGGCCTCCATGTGGTTCTAATCTTTAGCCAGAAGGGACAGGGATTTTTATTTCCATGGATGGTTTTGGGTAGGCTGACGTTAGGAATCTTTATACTCAAATCTGTAATATCTAGATCGTTTCACTTCCTGATTTTACAAGTACATAAATACATGTATAAAAAATAGATAATTGGGGCATCAATAAATTGGTAAACCTTACCTATCTGATTCCTGCTTGCTGAGTAAAAAGCATTGACAACAGCAGCTCCGCTTATCCACCTGGTAACACAGAAGAATAAACGTTAATATTTCAATTGTTAATGGCAAAGTTAATGATTGCTAGAATAAGCCTAGAAACTGTAACAGAATCACAGAGTATTTGCAGTTGGAAAGTACCTTCTCCTGTGCAAACTGGATAAAAGACTAGACATAGTATTATAAAATACTTACTCCTCTTTGTCCACCTTTTCTCTAAGCTTTTTCAACCTTTTCTTCTGGGTAAATACTAAATTTTGAATAATGTTTTCAAAGTATTCTTCTTCTTTGTAGTTCAACTAAAAGGAAAGGGGGAAGAGGAGTTAGTGGTGGTGTTACTGATTTGAGATAAAAGGCATGGATCAGGACAATCTAGTCTTAAGCATGATGAGCTAAGCAACACACTCCTGAGAGTATTTTTTGATCTACAATTAGACCTTGGTTTGCAGAGCTCTGCTGCATCACAGAGTTGATATTGTAGCTTGATCTATGCTAGTATTTTTCCCAGAGCTCTTCATTCTCTCTTTCTGTACATATTGTGAGTGGAGTTCAGCAATTGTTGGTGTTGACCTTAACCTCTGGAGCTGCCTGCTGCAAGCCAGCAGCTGCCAGTTTGGTGAGGAGCAGTTCCACCTCAGACAAGACACACGAGTCAGCTCCATGCACTGCACCCCGTGCTGGTCAGTCTGTGCCAGGTGGAATGCTGCACTGAACACCAAGCTCCATCCTGTCCTCACATAATCCCTCCAGAATGTGGACATGTCCTCGGAGTGCCATCAGGGCCTGTCACATCTGTGTGTCACCCATGTGCTGCATCAGCCCTCACCTCCTCCCTGCCCCTGCAGCTGGGCACACACAGGGCTGTTCTGTGCACAAGGCTCTGTAGGGCAAGCAAAGCAAATGCACATTTTCTCCTCTGAGCACCCTTTTCTAACTCTCCTGCCTGTTGTGCAAACTCACCTCCTGGTACTCACTGTTGAGCTTGTTGTCATCTGTCACGATCTCATCAGGATAACCAATCCTCTCTCTAATTGCTGTTGCCTAGGGACAAGGGAATTTGATAACCATAGCAAATCCAGCCATGTTTTAACATAATAAGTTATATAAGAAAGGCAATGTGGAAGGCACTGTAGAAACGGCAGGATGTTAATTATATATAGGTTTTGTTTACATTTTTATTCATTGAAAGCACAAGTTTATGGGTTTTATCCTGTTCCTCCTAATAGCTGGTCAAATCACCAGAAATCATTCCTTCTCATTTTCAGTATTGTTTTCCTGTAGATATTCATTGTCTAGCTCCTTAATCACTGATTTGCCTGAAAGGTCTTAATCTTGTATACAGATTCTTCCTATTTTGTGTGCCTATCTCTGGAAGCCCCTTCCCATGGAATCCCAAGCTGCTGTGCCTATACAAGCACAGCTATAAATGTGTGTACACATTTATAGTTGTATTATATGCAAGAATCTGTATATAGTGATAGAAGTTACTGCTTATTTATTGTCAGGGCAAACAACTGAAATACTGATTTTTATAGAATTACACATTACCAATATTTCAGACAGAACTTACTTTTTGTTCTGCTCTCTTCTTGGTCTCGGCATCCATCCAGGGAAGTTCATCTAAAGTTTTTATAAAAACATCACGTATATCTGCAATCATTTCTTCCACCTGAAAAAACATCAGAATGTTACCAACCCACAGAGTAAGATGGTGGGCAATGCAGTTCAGATTACCAAAACCTGATAGACATTGCCCCACTGGATGTTGTGCATCTGAGGAATCGTGTTTATGCCAACCCCAAATTGTATTGTTTCACACCAGGATTCCAGTGGTGATCACAGTCAACTAAGGGTTCACTTCAGGTCCATTTTCAGGAACTTTCTGTGTGGCTGAAGGCAAACAGAAATAACCAATTGCCCCTGTGCCCAGTGGTGTCAGGATGTGGCTTAGTGCCAGTCTCAAAGAACAGCAGTGGCTGCTGGTGCCAGCACGTGTTGCTGCTGGGATGTGAGGATTGGCTCATGCACAGCCTGCCCATGGACCTGGCTCAGAGAGCAGGCAGGTGCACTGCAATCATTTCACACTGTGCCCTAATAAAAACTTGCATTTTTAAACCTTTGCAATAACTGTTACTAACACTTTCACAAAAACGTAGAGCTCAAACCCGCTTTGATTGCACCGCAATAAAAAGCGCATCAGAAGCTGTGTCAGGAAGCGCGCCACGGTGATGAAGTGCCACCTTGGTGACACTCGGGCTGGGGGCTGGGGACTTTACCACGTGTTTGCTGTCCCCAGCAAAGGCCTCCTCCACGTAGAGCCGGCCCACGGCGCTCTCCATGTTGCCATTGACGTAGTTGGCACAGCGGCGCCACACGGCGGTCTCAGAGGTGGTGCCATACAGGGCCTGTGGGATACAGCAGGGCAAATCGGGCATTTGGGAACGAGCCTGCTCCACCTCAGTGCACACACTCAACTCCTACTGCTGCCTGGGGCACTTAGCTGGGCTCACTCTGGAACGGGAGGATCACTGGAAACATTCTCACAGAAGTTCTGCTGTGGAAATACAAACAACTTCCATGTCCAGTTGCTGAAATTGCTCAGCATTTCCTGAAAAGCACTAAGCTATCAGCAGGATCAAATGACTGAAAACCAAGATTGGGGCCATAATGTTTGCCTAGGAATATTTTCCTTTGGATGATGAAGAGTTTCTAACAAATCAGTCAGAACTGTAATCCCTTGCAAATAAATGGGACTGTTCTGATACCAAAATAGGGATTAATTCCGATTCAGAAAACAAGAGGCCAGGTACCAGAGCAGTGCTTTCAAATCCACTCAGCTATCCGGCATAAATCCCATAAATTATAGATACACTCCAGCAGAGGCTCAGCAAACACATCTGGCTTTTGTGTGCAAAATCCAAAATACATTAAATATTTATCTACTACACCTACATAAAACCCCTATCTTTTGTGGCTCACAAAAGCCATCATTAAAACTTAGGGAGAGATGAATTTCTGCACCTTACGGAAAGCATTCCTCGTGTCCTTGTAGTCCTGGCTGAGGCTGTTGACAAGATCCATCACAAATCGCCAGGTCATGTAATTCTGAAGGTCTCTGTTTAACAAAACAACAAGCTGGTGATGTTTTGAGGCTTTTAAAGTTTTCTGGATAGAAAATGCAAATACCAAGATACTAAACCACACCTACCTGGAGGAGTATTTTGTGAGAATAGACCTGAGTTTGAGAAGGTAGTCAGGGTCGTAAACAATGACATGTTCCATGTTGTCAACGTTGATTTGGACAGTTGACATGATAGCATTTATGAATTTTGACCAGCTGAACACCTGGAAAATCAATATGCATTATGAGATGGTTTGATCATAAACAGTTTAAATACGTTTGCATGACACAAATACTCTGTCTTTAGTTTCCCTAATATTTGCACTACTTATAAATGGGGTCATTGTAATAATAACTGGCCTGAGATCATTTATAGCTCTAAAAATGCTGTTAACATAGGGGGGTATTTGGCAGAAAGTAGAGAAAGTGCTTTGATTTCAAACTAACACTTTCTTTGTTAATTTTTAAAGTTTCTGTTCTCCCTATTACTGTCAAAAGTGTTGGTGATTTTTCTCTGCCCATATCTTTGGAAAGGTTTGTTGGAAGAGGTAATATCTTCCATCAGACAAATGGAAGTAGCTGTGGAGAGCAGATAAGCTTTCAGGAACAGTCACTGCAGGTCTGAGAGAGAAGCAGCAAACTTCAGGCTAATCTTGGGAATAATTGCTGTTCTATCCTTAGACATTACAATGCTACCAACTCCCATCAAGTGTCTTTTGAGCATTTTGGAATAAATTTAAATTAGTGCTGATCTGCAGCACCCCCCAGGAACTAATAATAACCAGGGCAATGCCATTCTATGACAGGAGTTGTTGTTTTCTGACAGGATGACTGTAATGGTAACCAACTACACCTGTGGGAGATGGTGAATTATGAAACCAATTAAACCAGGCAAGAGGGAACTGTCAGAGAATTAAAGTCAATAAAATTGCAGTGAATATGAAAAAGTGCCAGGAATAACAGTGTTTCATTGCACCTTACTGGCCTCAGAAACCTCAATAAAAGTCCTGAGAATAAAAACTACCCGTGTTCAGTAAAACATTATGTTCCTGAGGAGACAGAGCTGTGTTAACAAAGCTTGGGCTGGTTTTCAGCTGCACTCTGGTGCCATGGGTTAAAGGCTGCCCTGCACAAACAGCACATGGCTCAGGGTGAGAGCAGAGCTGACACATCCTGGGGGAGCTGCAATGGGAGGGACGTGGAGAATTGTCTTATTTCATGGGCCTGACAGCCTGGGCTCCTTTCTGCTTGCCTTGGGAGCAATATTTACAGAGGCTGTGTTGGACAAAGTGGATTTTGTTCTGGATCTGCAGCTCTGGAGAAAGAGTGGGGCTGAGTAATCCACTAAATATCCCTGAACCAGCTGGTGGCTACAGGCTGGACTTCTGTCCTGGGCCCTGAACCCATGAGGATAAGGAACAGGATCACACAATGGTTTGGGGTGGAAGGGATCTTAAAGATCATCTATTTCCAACCCCCTGCCATGGGCAGAGATACCTTCCACTGGATATCTCTTTTCCTTTGTGCTTTTCCATCTCTATGTTGAGGCAGATGGGGAAATGTGCCTTAGGTTAGGAGAAGCATGGGTACAGAATGTGCATAACAGTTCAGTGTCATCAGAAGAGTAGGTGAGACTGTGCACATCAGAGATCCTGTTCAATTGCAAATATGTCATGTCTTTAACAGAAGAAAATTGAGGTTTCATTGTTTAATACCATCAGTGATAAATTAGAGGTTAAAATACCAGGTTATTGATCACTCACCTTATGATTGATTTCCAGTGAGAAGTTGTTTTGGAGTTGTGCCAAGGTCATTTTATTGTACAGCAGAAGTGGATCATTTCTGTCTTCAGATTTTGTTGTTGCCTGTCAGAGTTAATCAGAGAAAATTCCTGAGTAGATCAAGTCAGTTCCCAGGAGTTTAGTTCTGATCAGGGTGCACTGCTGCCCTGTGTGTTCTTTGTGACCCATGGTACTGCTGGGGAGGCACAGCCCTCAGCTCCCACAGCTCTGTGCTGTTCTGGGCCCTGACAGTTTGCACTGCTCAGTTCCACATCTGCTTCCACAACAGCAGATTTCACCCTTCTGAAAAATCAGTTATGCCGAGCCTCCTTTTATCTCTATCCTTCTCTTCCGCTTCCTCTTTCCTATTCTATTGTGCATTCAGTGGGGTTTTTCTGGGTTTTTTTAACAAATTCCCAAGAGCACAATGCCAGCTCTCTTCAGGCACATTCAGGCTGATACTGAGTTTTGGATGAAAGGTTAAAATCCCAGGCAGTGGCAGCTTCCCCAGCACCAGCTGGACTCCACCTGCAGCAACTTCTGCAGGGACATTGCAGGTGTGGGATCCTCTCATACTCCTCTTTAAAACCTTTCTTCAGTGAATTCCCTTTTTGATTATAATTGCCCATCTCTGATCCAAGGCCAGAGGTGTGTTTCTCACAAAAATGAAGAAAATCAAAACCAAATAGTTTTAGTCTATACAAATAGTTTTCTCAAGTATGTGACCTTACTATCAGTGTAACTTCAAAAATAGCTGAAGCTCTAAAATATGTATTCAGCCTGCTTCATGGTCATCCTCAGCTTCAGGTCCTTCTGCAGTGGTTAATAATAACAAGCCATGGTTTGCTCATGAATGCTTTTGGATTCCTCCATGCACATTCAAACTCTCACTATTTCTCCAAAATCAAATGCATGATATTATTTTTTCCTTTGTCCTTTTCTTTTAAGGGAGAACAATGTTTGGTTAAAAATGCCCTTGGAACAATCAGCATTGTGGAGCAGCTTGTGCAGCACAAACATGACTTTGTGTTCACAGCAGGCCAAGGGCTGGGAATCTGCTGCTCTGGGATCCAAACAGCCCACAGGGAAACAGGGCAAAGGCAGGAGAGGCCCTAAAGCATCTCCTAAACCACATTAACCAAAACCCACGTCTGTCTCCCTCTGCTCTTGCAGGGTTTCTGTGATCAGATCAGAATTAAACATTTCATTACTTAGTAAACAGCTGCCTCAAGTACTTTGCCTTGCTCCTGCCAGGACACAGCTGTACTGCTGCCTGTTCCTGCAGGTGTAACAGGCTCCATACACTGCTACTCCCACAAGACAGCATCAGCAAAGATGTTAACCACTCACTTTACAGTCAGCTCTCTTAGGTATGAGGAAAAAAGTCAGTTATTTAAAGGATAGTTTAAAGATGTTTTTCTTACATTGGCAATCTCTTTCTCCAGGTCCATAACTCTTGTCATTTGTGCAGAAATCTCACTCTCGTTGATGGAAATATTTCTTTCTTGTCGGATTAGTTTAGCTACAGAAATCATGAAATCAACATAAGCAGAACATGCCTGCAGGAAAAAAACAGGAACAGTTTAAAGACAAAACTCTTCAAAGTAGAGCATACCTTGATTATCTTCGAGATTTCATCTTCATTTTTATGAACTAGTTCTTCATCCCTTATTTAAACAGGTCAATTTTATTGGAAATAC
The DNA here is from genome assembly GCA_018697195.1 of Certhia americana. Lineage (NCBI taxonomy): Eukaryota > Metazoa > Chordata > Aves > Passeriformes > Certhiidae > Certhia > Certhia americana. The sequence continues at coordinate 4,167,305 of CM031865.1, read as the reverse complement.
TGTTAGGTCACAACTAGAAATTAACTGTGAACATTCCCAGATGGAGCACTGCTGGGTAACTGGAGCACTGTTCAAAGCTGAGCACTCCCAATGACTGCACTGTTTTCATTATTTAGAATGAGACATTTGTAAGTCCATATTTAAACCATCACCCATGTTTTTTCTAGCTCACTTTAATTACAACTTCCAAAAATACCATTTCCAAAGAGCTGTGTTCCCAGGAACATAAAACGAGGCGATTGGCTTTGTGGGAAAAACACTCCCAGAAGCTGTGAAGCTCCTCCAGTGCTTCTTGGAACAGTCAGAACTCACGTTGCTGTGTGCAAAGTTAGGTATACCACAGCCAATATATCTGAAATTTAACACTGAAAAGTTCGCTAATGAGAAGAATGTAAATACAGCAGCAAACTCTCTGAAATGTTACACTGCCAAATGTCTTAAGGTGTCATTGTATTTTATGGAACCTCAGTTTTATTGCAGTCCCATTATTATTTGTAATTCTAATTCTTCATTGGTAAGGCACACTCATTTCTCTATCAACAGAAATGCTGTTTGCAATATTCCTTTTCAATGCAAATAAACATACAGAGAGCTGGATCAGCTATCAAATAATAAATCTGGTTTATGCAATGTAATCTCCCAAAGCAGTGATTAAACCTAGAATTAATTAGGTGTGTATGTCCTCAGCTTTATTAATAGAAGAATTTTGGTACGTTGAGCTCCTAAGGCAGGGGACACAGCTCTTTAATGAATGTTCCATGTGTGCAGCCATTCCCTATCACCTCCTGGGCATCCCTCCCTGCCAGTGGGGCCAGCCTGTGCCCACCTGGGGCTGTGGCACTGTGGGGCCAGGCAGCTTGCACAGGGCCCAGCAGGGACAGGGACAGGGACAGGGACAGGGACAGGGCTCAGCAGGGACAGGGACAGGGACAGGGACAGGGACAGGGACAGGGACAGGGCTCAGCAGGGACAGGGACAGGGACAGGGACAGGGCTCAGCAGGGACAGGACCCAGCAAGGACAGGGACAGGGACAGGGACAGGGACAGGGACAGGGCTCAGCAGGGACAGGGACAGGGACAGGGCTCAGCAGGGACAGGGATAGGGCCAGGGCCAGGGCTCACAGCAGCCCAAAGGGCTGAACTCCCAATGCCAGTTCCAAGCAAGAGAGATCATTTCAGAAAAAGAAAAGCCCATGAAAACACTGGCAGATACCACAAGTCACAAAAGACAGTGCATACCAACACTGTAAAAACCATCATAAAATCCAATACAGTTATTACCTCAAACCAGTAAGCTAACAGAGATTTCTAGGTACCAGTTAGTGACTTTATTTTTTTCCTAAGTGCAGCTCTTAAGTTAGGTAGCAAAGAACTAAGCTAATTTCATCTGGACTTTATATATAGTGTCAGCAATTTCAGTGGAAACTTAAGACATCGGAATCACTCCTGCCTGAGCAGAGCCATCCTGTATCTTACAAGAGAAGAAGATTTTAACATCATCTTATTGGCAGGTTGCACCTGTAGCTCTGGGGTGGGAATTCCTGCTGGAGGCAGAGGCCTGGAAGGAGCAGGAGCAGAGATGGTGTCTGCTGCGTGCAGCTCCTGGAGTGGAATAACCCAGCAGGAGCCAGAGCCAAGAGCAGGCTGTGCCAGAGAGCAGGGCTGGGAGGGAACAGCTCTCCCTTGGAGCAGCTGTGCTTGGAAGGACACTGGGACACTGGGAACCTGCCTGCCAGTGATAAAGCTGCTTTTCAAAAATACTTCCTCCTCTACTTTCCAGCAGTGCAGAGCTGATACTCAGGTAGGTCAGAGGACAGGAATTGTCTCTCAGTGCTGCTGTTAACACAACACATGGAAGGAGCAGACTGTGCAATGTGAGTCAGCTCCTAAAGGCCATCTCACATGGAACTGAGCAGTTCAGATGGCAATGATTGTCTTAATGAGCATGTGATCTGTAATTAAATGTAATCACTATTAACTGTTGGCACATCAGCAAAATACCTACAAAGCCCAAATGGCCTGTACACTTTCTCATTGCTTCTGCATTTAATTACACAGAAGGAATGTGGTTAATTAAAGGTCACTGTGGTAGCAGTTTCAACTCCATGACTTCAGCACAGACACCCATCAGCTCTCAAGGATTTAAAGCACATCCCAGATTAGCAACAGGGATACAGTGTCAGTGCTAACAGGTTAATGAGACCCGTAGAAGTAATGAGTAAACAAGAATTAAAGGAGACCATACCAGGTTTCAGGTATCTGAGCCATTTCTACGGTGTCTCATCCTTTTGCTGCTGTGTTTGTGTTCAGCAGCTGATGTAGGAGACTGTGATCTTTTCAGATCTTTCATGCAGCAAAGTGTCTCTGGTTCGGAATGTTCTGTTTTTCTTTCCAAGCCTATTCCTGGTAGAAGTAGTTCACCTGCAGCATTTGCCAGTTGCTGCCAGTTGGTCACAGCTCAGAAGTGGCCTCCTTTTTGCAGTGACAGAACAGGGCTGATCATGACCACTCATATTCTGTCTAAATACAACTCTGACAGTCAGGGGATAGCTCTTGAGCCAGCTGTGAAACCTGGCAGAGGCTCTATAACAAAGCTAAATTTTTTCATGTTTATCTCCTTCCAAAAGGTCTCAAAAAGTCTTAAAAGCTGCCTTGAAAATAAAGCCTAAAACACAAGAACTGCCAACAGTGGTGTCAGCTCCCCCTCACCTCTTGGTATGCACCAGTGCACTCGTAGTAGTCCCGAGAAGGCAGGCCCAGCCCAGGCTGATCAATCTGTGAATGCAAAGAGAAACTGGGAAGAGCTTAGGGGGAAATGGCAGAGCATTGTACTGTTCTTTTGGGAGCATTGTACTGTTCTTTTGGTAACTACACGTGCTGATGCTTTACTGGCCAAATTATCTTCTGGCCACAGGGGCATTCCTCTCTCATCCTGCTGCCCACCTTTAACTATTTTCATTCTCGTTCGAGTTTTTGTTTTTCTTTCCAGTCTTTTTCTTCTCCTGTTGCTGAACACTGCAAGGCACAGGTAGCCAGTGTGAAAATAGGTGAACCACAGATGACAAAAGAGCCCAGAGACAAGCTAGGCAGCTCCTGCATCTCTGAAATCCCTGCAGGTGAAGAGCTCACAGCTCCATCCACCCACTGACAGGAGAGATTGGCCCCCTGCTCCTCTAACTGCTGCATCCCAGCACTCAGCAGACTCCCCTGCCTTGTCTGGACGTTCAGGTTTCAGAGATGACCTTTCTGTCTCTGTCATTCCCATCTCACTGACAGTAACAGTGTATGAGTGCACAGAACAAAGATGTCAGCTTGGAGAACAGACAGGCAACTGTGAAACCCAGAGTTTCAGCTGAAAACTACAAAACTTCACAAATTCACCTACAAGGTACTCAGGTCAAATTCAGATCCTGATGTTTCTCCTTGTTAACATTTATGTCTGTGCTTCTGGTTATTTGCTGCACTTTTATGATCAACAAGGCCATGGCACCCAGGCAGACTTACGTGAATGATATGTGCTGTGGAATTTTTATCATCTGTGCCAACAAAAAAATTAATAAGGACCTTTTTTCCATATCTGGAGTTGAGCTGTGCAATAGCTGTCTCAGCTGTCCAACCAGTACCTAAGCAAATGAAAGGTATAGTCAGTCTCTAGTTTTGGTAAGCAATAAATTAAATAATTTAGACATTTTAACTATAAGGAAATAAGGACAGGTTATCTTACCATAGGAAGTATCCCAGTTAGTTGTTGCTACAGGCCAGTCAGACACATCTGGCAATAAACTAATTAGAGGCCTTCCACCTCTGCTATCAATGGCAGCTTTAGGAAAAAATACAATTAGTTACCATGACATTTTATGTTATATATTATATATTATGAGGTCAGAACAATGTTTCCCCCATCACCACAGCAGCAGTTTGCTCTGATGTTTAACTGTGCTTTAACATTTAATGTAAAAACGTTCCAGTCACAAACAGAATATGCAGATCCTTGAGACTATGACATTGAAGTACTGTCTTTTTTTCTCTCTCTCTGCAGAGAGCTTGAAATAATAGTTTTAAAAAGTATTCATACTATTACAGAAGCTATAAAAATATGATTTAGGAAGCACTGTAAACAGTTTTACTGCTCTTTGCTCTAGTGGCAGAGCCTGGTGTGCCACGTAGCTTTCACCTCATCCTTGATAATTTCTACCAAAAAAAGTTAACTCCCATTTAACTGAAAGGATTTGAGTTTATATACCTGCAGCAAATTATTAACTGAAGAGTTACTTAAAATACCTAAGGTAGTAAAGCAGGAGGTACAACACTAATTTTACTGCTGACATTCTGAATGGACTCTATAGAATAGATACATTTTGGTTTTCCCAGAGGATATCTGATAAATGATGCACAGATAGGATCCAGGTGAGGCTGCCTGAGGTGGGGCTGCTGAGGTGCCCTGTGTGCAGTGGGCTCAGGGGACACTTACTTTCATTTATGCAGGACCTGTAGAGAGTTTTTGCCTTCTGCACTGCTGGGATATCGTTGGTGTTGGGGGTGTCGAGGACATCTGAAACACACACAGTGCTCATGGTCATTGCTGCCCTGTCCTGGCAGGTGCTGGGGAGCAGGGTGGGCAGCCAGCACTGCTCCCCATCCATCCCAGCTCAGGGGGGCTTTGCCTCTCAGCCACTGGGGGAAAAGCTCTGCAGGGGAAATGCTCTGCAGGGACTGCAGTCTGTGGCAGTGTGTGGAACCTAACGGGGCAGTAGATACTCTGTAGGTCACCCTGGTGAAGGACAAATGCTCTGACTTCTCAGGGACACGTTCTAAGCAACCAGGCTATTGTGTGAAAACGCAGCTGGCAAACCCAGGAGATAGGCAAAGTAAAAACAAAAGGATATTTAGCCTTGAGAGAGTGGGTTGGAGAGTGTTACAGGAGTACAGACTGACTTCTTGCACTCTGTTATTTTCACCTGAAAAAAGGGACGGTGAACTATTTGATACTGTTGATATGACAGGAAAATGGCTTGCCTGCTCTTTGGGATTTCTGATGGAACACAGATAGGCAGGACCTGGCTGCCAGAGAGCAGCTTCCAGCATTTCAGCTGGTGTGGACACAGACAGATCTCCTCCTCCTCCTCCTCCTCCTCCTCCTCCTCCTCCTCCACCTGCCCAGTGCTGTGGCTGGGGCAGACTCAGGGTGGGGACTGCACTTGGTCTGATCTGCAGATACCAGCACAGGCAGGGCTGCTCAGCTCTGCTCCAGTGTCAGACACAGCAGCACAATCCCAGAGCCTTCTCCAAGCAAACAGTTTGGGGCAGATCTGTCCTGAACCAAACACAAAACCCTGAAATATCTGGTAGTATTTTAAGCTTTGCCAGAAACCCACAACTTCTTCGGATGACACGTAAGGCAAAGAAGAAACTTTATTTAGTCCCCAAACTTCACTGACCTTTTAAAACAACTTCTAGTTCGTCTCTCAAAATGTCAAAGTTGCTATAACGGGAGCTGGTCTCAGGGATGACGTTCCTCTTGAGCCACCCCCCACAGGCGTACTGGTAGAAGTCCTGGCAGGGCCTGGCACTGGGGTCCATGTTCTCCAGGATCCGTGCGGCTGCGTGCACACACACAGACTTGACAGAAACACAGCAATGCACTCGATTTCTCTCCAGAGGGAAGTCATAAAGATATTGAGTTTACAATAGGCTCAAGCTCACTTGAATGTTCTAGACCAAAGTTCTCATCGGTGAACAAGGAATTACTATTCCGGTGCTGACCACAATTTCCATACTTCCCAGTTGGCTGTGTTTACTGGTGGTAAACTGACAGATGTTCCTGCTCCCTGTGAGTGGTCACTCAGTTCTAAATAAAATGTAGGATGTTTCATTTACCCTTCACTTACCCTTCTTTGTATGGAAATGTGGTGAAAAGGGACATTAAAAGCACAAGACATAGCAGAGGTTAAGTATCCCCTGTAACGTAGTTTTGGTAATTAAGTATGATTTAGACTCAACTGAATCCTGTCCATTTCAATAAAATACTGACTTTGTTGGATGGTTTTAGTTCTTGTCAGGAAAGGTTTTTCCATTAATGCCTTCTGGAAGCTACACTCATTTTTAGACCCACTCCACAGTTTACTCTAGAACTGATACTGCCTCTTGCTATCCCTTTGACCCTCTAGAATGGCTTGTCCAAGACTGGCCAGTCACTGCCAGTCGTGACAGGGATTCTCAGTGAAATCCTATTCCTTGATGACAGCTTCCCAGCTGCTGTCCATAAACCCTCTGGGCTTTTCCCTATGCTTATTCCTATTCCACCCAGACTGCTTCTAGCACCAGTACAGCATAAGAGAGTCTCTCACAGAAAGGAGAAGTCTTAAGAGTCAGGCAAGAGCTAGGGATACCTCTGAACTTCCCAGGATACTGAATATTCTTCCCATTTTTCTGACATTATTTTTAGTAAATTATGAGGCTTGTGATTTCAAGTGTTCATTCCTCCGCATGGGCAAGTCAAATATTTATAGTTATTTTCCAGTACTTCCAATATTTTCCATGTCTCTTGTGCTGGTAGAAATGGAGAGACAGTCTGGTGTTTGTGTTGATTTGCCTGCCCCATTTTTCTGTTGGCTTAGGAGTGTTACATTCTAGGCCAGCATCTGATGGTTTTACAATGTTCCAGTGCCTGCAAGATGGAAATTGCCATGGACAGGTGAATTTTTAACCTCAGACTGCTTCAGTAGCATAAAACCCACTGTAGAAATAGATGCAAAGTCTCCTAGCTGGTGGTTTCCCTTCTGAAGTCATTGGCTTCAGGGTGACTTCTGTTTGAAGGGACACAGGATCATGCCAACAGCCAGACTGGGAAATTCAGCCATGTTTTTACTAAATGTGACACTTGCTGCAGCCCCAAGTGCTCTGGGACTGTGGAAGCTCTAGTTTCTATCTTTTTACCCTGTTTCAGTTAGGGGAAGGGGAGTGTTTTGAACACTTTATTCCTTTCCTAACTCCACCTATTTGCTGTGAAAGAGGAACGTTGTAACTATTCCTAACATCTCCCTTTTTAAGGGTATCCCTCTGAATCTCTCTGCCAGACTGGGGCAGCACCTGAAGGGCATCACTGTCCCTCAGATGGCCTTGGCACATGGCAGTGCAGCAGCACAGACTTTCCTAGCCAGGACAGGACACCCAGCTGACTCATTCACAGCCCTGCCAAACAGTGACAGTAGGACAGAAACATCTTCTGACACCAAGAGAAGATGGCCCTTATCCACTGACTGGGTCACGTTGGGAAAAACCTCACAACAAAACCCAGGAGAAGTCCACGTCTTGCTTAAATCTGAGAAACCATTAACAGTGTAATATCAAACCCAGCCTGAACCGTGCAGTTGGGTTGCTCTGCTTGGAGTCAGCGCCTGGGTAATCCTCTGTGCCTGCTCGTGTCACACAGAAATAATCACCTCTCATAACTCTCCTGCTCCAAGGGCCAGGCCAGCCAATATTAGCTATCCAACTTTTATCAGAACTTAAAGTTTAAACACTGCAAAATTACCAGGAAGAGCTCAGCTGTGGGAACTGTGGTCTTCTGTTTAGGGCTGCACCTTGTGAAGTATGTACATTAAGTATGACCGTGCAAAATACTCTCCTCAAGAGTGAGGAAAGCCCCAAGATAACCATTCATCATCTGGCTGATACCACAGATATATTATAGTCAAGGGACTATATGAATATTTTATTTTCTCTCTAATCCAGGTGAATTTATACCTATACAAATACAGGGCATACACAGTGTACTCTTCATTAGTGCTCAGTGTTGCTGTGACAAACCAATGTTTGGCTTTGTTCCTACTGTCACTTGTTTACTCAGTTCCTACCTGCCACCAAGAATGTAGAGCTTCATATCAATTACTTGAAATGATTAATCCTATTATTGTACTCCTGATTGCCAGTTGTTGCTTTAATAGCTTACAAATAAAGTAATATAAGCTGGCAAAGCAACCAGTGACCTGGGGAGGATTCAGGAGCAAAACAATGTGCTTACCTAGGTAAGAAACAGAGATCAAAATCCCCTGTTCCATCAGGCTTTGCTGCCTGAGCTCAGGGGAGTTATCAGTGTGCCAGCTTATCCAAAAAATGCTCCAATTGCATTGTGTCTTCCTGTGCTAGACTGCAGTGGTCTCCCAAATCCATGGATAACAGTGCCTTGCAGTTACTGGTATTTTACCCTGGGTATAACCAATGAATTTGCTTTACATTTTTTCTTCTGTATTTGTTCATTATTTCTTTTACTACATTTTTATTCCTTCTGGTCATTTATTTGTTGCTCTTCTCACAAATGAACAATCAATTCTGTTAGTATCTTCATTTTATCCCTTTCCAGTGGTTAAATGCTGTTAAAGCGTTTAGCAGAACCATGAAAGAGCAAAATTGTTCTGATTAATTAACTTAGACACTTCTTGCTGCATTGTGCCTCATTTCTCCAAACTTTTCCTGCTTTTCCTTTTGGAATTCATTCACCATCACACAGTCTGTCTGAACTCCCTGGCAGCAATGTGTATTTAGCTGAAAATGAGCATCATCAGAGATTAAAACCAATCTGCTAGAGAACTAATTGGCTCATTTTCCAAACCACAGCATGAACTTTCATGCTGGGAGAAGAACACCTTGGAAGTGGAATGAAAAGGCAGGGATGGCACCTGAACTGAACCTTAAGTCTATGCTGCTGACAATCTGCAGCTCCTGGGATGAGGGGCTGTCCTGGGGCTTTCCCTGACTGCAGCAGGCCTGAGGGGTGAGCAGTGATCAGAGCTGCTAAAGAGACCTGAAACCATGGAAATGTGGAAATCAATGTACTGACTGTGCTCTGCTGCTTCTGGTGCACCTGAAAGTCTGAGTGGTGTCCAGGAATGAGAGCCTTTGGGAAGCCTCCCACGGGATGCTGTGTGCCTGGGATCCTTTAACAACTGCCTTGTTACTGAAGGATGAAGTAGCCTGTCAGACTATAGCATTCAGAATCTTTTGGACATGGAGGGTGACGTTGTAAAATTGACAATATCACAGCACAAGAGTTTACTTTTGTAGGAGAGCAATGCTAAGAAAATCATTTGGGGTAACAGACCCACGCTTCCATGTGCCATACTTGTCTGCAGTTAGATGGGAGAATTCTGTAGTAGTGATTTTGTTTAAAAACACATAAATTAATTTAAAACATACGTATTTTCATTCTTACCTGATTTGATACAGTCTGGTGTCTTGCAAACCCCATCTAAAAGAGAATACAATCATATTAATTCTTTACTCAATGTCAATGTAATAAAATGTACTGTAAATATTTCCATTGACAGTCAATTTAATTGCAGTGTACAGTAAGATAATATGAATGGACACCTTACACTCAGTAAGGGAATATTTATGGATCAGGCTCTAAAAATATCATCATCTTCAACCCTTTAGGGTCATTCACTGCTAGCACTCATCATGTGGAATTTTTGTAGTCATCAGAGGAAAATGTCCTATCAATTGGAGGTGGGCAAAATACTATTTTTATAACAAAGAAGCAATTTAGAGAAAAATAGCTCAAGCACTGAAGAGAATTACAAAGCCAGTTTGAATTTAGCAATACTTTACAATGACAAAAGGATTTTCAAGGAATTATATGAAAATTCTGAGACATTCACTCTGAAGTTTTCTGAACAAAACACAGGATTCAGGAACATGAAAATATTTCCTTTTGAGACTTTGGAAATAAAACTTTTTTCTTCCCATAATGGCATTTTTCCATCCCATAATTGAACTACACTTCAATAAAAAGCTTAAACAAAACTACTAAGTACTTCAAAATTAAAGCATTTAATTCCCAATATAAGGAAAATTCTAGTTTGACCCTAGATGGAAATTTTAGTTTCTCTGTATTATCTTTTCCAAAATTCATCAGGGTATTTCCCCCTGAATAAAATTGTTTTGCTCTGGCTGCTGAAGCACGAAACCTCTCAGGATGACTACACTCACTGAGAGTCCTTGCTGCAACAGCCTGAAAAAGGAAAAAATGGGATTTTCATACATCTAGAGGAACACAAAGGAAGCCCTGGAGTTTGGTTTTCTCCAGCAATGTTGTAATTTGTTGGGATTTTTTGCTTACTGAGGCATTAATTCCAAACAGAAGTACTCCTAAGTCAGAACAAGCAGACGGTTTTGTGTTCACCACAACTTTGCATGAACAAACGATTTTCCCTAGTCCCAGTTGGAAAGAGGCAGTCTGTGAGTTTTTGCAGCACCAAGCTGTGTGGCTGCAGTTTTCCATTTCAGCCAGGTCCCAAAGCCCTTCCCCAGGCCGTGTGCACCCTGCCCTGCCAGCCCCCCCAACTCACCATCGTACGTGGCGTACAGGGCGATCATGGTGACAGCCACGATGGCCAGCAGCACCACCAGCACAGCCAGCCCTATCTCCAGGCCACTCCATCCCAGTCTCTTCTTTGGTTTTGGAGTATTCATTTCAGTGATATCCATCTGGCTTTCCGACTTGCCCATAACCCAGCGTCTGCAATGGAAAAGGGAATATTCACTGAGCACTTACCCTGAGTCATAGGCTTGAAACCGGCTCCTCAAGTGCACAGTGACAAAGGTGTTTTCTGGGTGAGTTTTTCAATTATTTGTAATACTACTGGGCTGTCAGTCAGGAAATGAAAAATCCTGCCCTCTGCCAGGTCCGTTCACACCCACACACACACCCTCCCCCACACATACACCCACACACACTCACACACGTACCACACACTTCGTGTCATGGATGGAGAGCAGAAGAGTGGAGTTCCTTCATGTGGAGGAGCTTCCTTCACACTACACAGAAAAGGAAGGCCAACAAACTAAAACCTATTTTTAAAACGTACCCGTGAGGTTTAATCTGTGTGAAGATACAAGAGTTCACGAGCAGTAAAAAGCAAGTCTCTTTGCTTGAATAAAAATTAACTTAACTTGCCAATTACTTATCTAATGCCAAAGGTCAAAATATGCCATTGTGCTTTGCTGTCACTTCTAAAATATTATATAAGCAGTTCTTGACTAGAGCTTTACAGCTGGCTCTAAAAATAGAAAAAAAAAATCAGGCTCTGCTGGGAGCCTGTCAAACTCACAGTGAAGACAGTGAGTGTTCACAGCAATTTTTAAAGAACTGCAAGCAGGCCTGTCTTTGGAGGTTACAGCACTGGAAACAGGAGTCACGCAACGCCACTGACAGCGAGCTCACACTCACTCATGCAGCTCCTGCAGGAGGTTTGGAGATCCTCTTTCTGTTGCTCTTCAGAGGTAACTGGGCCACCTTTGCAGTGCTGCTGGTGGCAGCTCTGTGCTCTCCCCTTCACCTGCTCCTACTTATCCACAGCCAGACTTTCCTTCACCAACTGAGATTTCAATCCCTACACACAGAGCAATGTATTTTTCAGTCTTTCACAATGAAAATCCCTGCCAGCATTTCCTGGGGCTCTTTACATCCACAGGCAGTAAACACCCTTTCCATTCAATGGGAAAGAATATGAGAATTTCACTGGGACAAATAATGGGAACACTACATTGACCAGACCCCTCAGACAAAGGTCAGCCTTCCTTACACCCTTTTCCCTCTCCCCATAACTCAGTGAGGGACCCTTCTCAGGCTCTACATCCAGTCAAGTCTAAGACTCAGAATGTCATTATTTTAAACTGGCTTAGTTGTATTCCTGACTTGTGTTCATCCCAATTCAAACTCTCCTCCAACTGCTGCTATCTCCCAAACCTCCAGTCTTTGCTTTATCCACTGGATCTCCCTTTTCTGCCTGATTCACATTCCTTAGTTTCCAATAATCTCTTCCTTCCTCTGATGTCCACCTCCCCTAGTGGCTCCTGCTGCAAAAACAGGTGCCTAAAGTGTATGTTTATTAATAAACTAAAGATGTCCAAAAACCTGGTACTACAGATGTAGATGAAGAGAGATTTTGTGTTCCATGGGTTTACCAACACCTGTCTTGGTGGCTCATTGATCATTCTCACATTGGTCCTCTACACAAATGAGAGGACTCAGGATTGTATTTCTGTGTGTCTCATCTGCCCTTCTGTCACTACTCCTGGGACATCAAGCTGCAGGAGGTGACTGGCATTGCCAGAACTGCAGCTCTTCTGTGGCTCAGGAGGCTGGAATCCTGAGGTCTGCCCAGCCTCTGTCTTTCTGCACTTACAGGGACCATCACAACTGCTTTTGTGTGCCTCAGGAGCTGCTGTTTTTCTCTAAAGAACAGGATTTTTGGTCAAATGAGCCAGTGGTCTCTGAGGCACAGGACTGAAATCTCACTGAAAAGTGCAAAGGAGTGAGAAATCTACCCTGCATTAACTATGAGCTAGAAGTTCATAGGTAATAAAAAAGCAAATTAATCAATATGCCCTTCTCACTTACAGCCATATTAAGCAGCAAATAAAATGTTATTTATATGGACTAAATACTGCCGAGTCTCCAGAATGCTCTGGGTACTTGGAGCCTCATTGAAGCAATGATGCTTATCTCCTGACTCTGGTGGTGACTTTGAGCGCTGAAAATACAGTTCCGTAGAGCAGCAGGAAACACTGCACCTTTCATGTGCAAATATGTTCTTTGCAGTCATCTAAGTTCTTCCAAGCGAGCTAATCTTTCTGTTCCTGCAGAAGCACTCCTCGTGTCTAAAGGCATCTGACTCATTTTTACTTCTAGATATTTAAAGAGTTGACCCCATCTGTATTAACGACCACCAGGTAGAACCTGCTTTATGTGCTACTGCAAGCACGGCAAAACTGTAGGAATAATTTAAGCAGAAACAAGCCTCGGTACTGTGGTTTTCTTACACTTCTCCTGGTGCTTATCTGATCCCCTCTGCTCTGCCTGCTGAAGCTTAGACACCACAGAGAGCTAAAGATGTTTCGACTGATCCTGATCTAGATGGCAGAGGGAGTTAATGAACGCATTGGCTTTTGGTTTTGGGATAGGTTTGTTAAAATCGGTTTGTGGCTTACTTGGTTCCCAGCGTCGCCTCCACAGAAAATGTAGCACGTCACAGGAACACTTTACTATTGTTTCATTAACTTGTGCAGCCTGTCCCGTGCCGGCCGGGCAGTGCCACGGGGCATCGCCGGGCAGCCTGCGGGGGCTGCAGCTCTTCCACCGCACGGAGCCCAGCAGAGCCCCGGGGCCGGGCACATCCCCGGAGCCGGGCACAGCTCCGGAGCCGGGCACATCCCCGGAGCCGGGCACAGCCCAACAGCCCGGGCACATCCCAACAGCCCGGGCACAGCTCCGGAGCCGGGCACAGCTCCGGAGCCGGGCACATCCCCGGAGCCGGGCACAGCTCTGGAGCCGGGCACAGTCCCGCCGACCTCCGAGCGCGGCTCCAGCCCCCGGGGAGGCGCCTTGGGCCGGGCCGGGCCGCTCTGGGCGGGGAGGGCGCTCGGCTCTGCCGCAGCCGCTGCCCCGGCCGGTCCCGGTCCCCCGAGGGTGACTCGGGGCGCTGCTCCCGGGGTGCGACCCCCGGCCGAGCACGGCCCGCGGCCCCCCGAGGGTGAGCTGGCCCCAGACCCAGCGTCCCGGCTCAGGGAGCACCGCTCCCGGCTGGCAGCTCCCGGCTTGGGCAGCCGCGCGGGGCCCCGTCCGTCCGTCCGTCCGTCCCACCCCGCTCCCGCAGCCCCATCCCGCACTCACCCGCTGGCGCTCGCAGGGGTCCGGTGGCGGGGCCGCCTCGCACATCCCCGGGCGGCGCCGGGCGGGGGCGGTGGGGGCACCCCGAGCCGGCGGGTCCGCGCCCGCGGGGCCCGGGGGGAGGCGGCGCCGGCCGGGGCTTGGGCTCAGGCTGGGGCTTGAGGCTCAGGCTCGGGCTGGGGCTCGGGCTCGGGCCCGGGCTTGGCTTAGGCTGGCTGGGCTGTGCCGGGAAGCTGCCGGCGCGGCTCAGCGCCCGCGGGTAGCGGCGCGGCCGCGGGGCGCCCGCATGGCCGGGACATCAGAGCCCGGAGCGCTGCCCGCGCCCGCCGCCGATCAAAGGAGCCCTTGTCCGCCGGACCAGCAGTTCTCCGGCTGACCTGAAGGCTTCTTCCTCTTCGCGATCATAAAAATGGGATGGGGCAGGAAACAAACAAACAAGCCCCCCCGCCCCGGCGGAGCGCGCCGTACACCTCGCCAAGCCTCCCCCGGTGCCGGGGCAGCGGCGGGGGCAGGAGCGGCGGCCGGGCCCGGGCGGGGCGGAGGAGGAGAGCCGTGTCCGATGGAGCGGCCCCTGCACCTGCCCGCCCGCGCCGGCTCCTCATTCCCCCCCAGGCGCTTCAGGAGAAGGAGGGAGAGGATGCACGGGGAAGGCTAGCGGCTGCATGTCTGCGGCTCCGTGCCTGCTTCCATGCACACTCATCGCCTTTGTCAAATTAATGCAGTCACATACGCTCTGCAAGATCTTACATCCTTATTCACCGAGTTATTTCTCCTCGGGAGGGAGATAGCTGTGACTTCTTGCACGGAAAGGCAGCTCTGAGCTCTGTCGAAAGGTTCTCAGCCAACTGAGTATCAAAAGGTATTTGTTTCATTCTTACAAAGTTTCCTTTTAATTAAGTTCCATTTTTACTAAGAGACTGACAAACATCAACAGCAGCAGTATGAGTTGCCGTCATTCCTCTTACTCAAACCAGACACCACACTGCTTTCTGCTGCATTCCTTTAGAGGTTTATTACCTCTGAGGCAGACATGGCAGGAATTTCTGAAATCTTTTATTACCAGCTACACACACTAAAATGTCTGCGGCTTGAGAGGGGTAACTTCCTCCTGCCAAGAAAGGTGGAAACTGAATTTCCACTTCTTCATGGAACTGCCCAGTGAGTGATCTGCAGGGCTGATGCAATGAAGAGTGGAAGATGAGCACTAGCTGTATAAATGAAGCACTTTTGCAAAATGAACCTCTGAAGAAGGAGGTTTTATTCACTAAAAAAGCAATAGTAGTGTCAAAAATGGCTAAGAAAAAAATTCAAGATGTCTAGAGGACAGAAATACTGCTTTTTTTTTTTTTTACAGAGAGGAGTGGGGGAAATGCTGATGATATCCTTTCCCGGATCAGTGTTCAAATCATAATAAATATCTCACTTTCAACCTTTCCTGCAGTAATTCCTACAGAGTTCCAGTCCAATTCCTGGGACAAGCCATGTGCTCCTGCAGGTCACTGCTGTCATTACCTGATTCCTTAAACAATAGCAAATTTCACCAAGTAATGTAAGGATAGAGGAGACATTAAAAATACATGTGATTTTGTAGCCAGGTGCCTATTGCACTGCCTTCACTGCAACAAAGCTTGGGATGCACAGGGTGATGTATGAACAGACTGAACTAAAACGGCCAAAAAAGGACTTGTTTCAAAAATTTTAGGTGAACAAAAAAAAAAAAGTAGAACTGCCTAATTCACCACAAAGACAGAGAAAAGAAATAAATTTGTCTAGCAATCTGTAAATAGCCTAAAGAGGACTAACATACCTGACAGGCAGTGAGAGAGTTTCCACTCTTGCAGAACCTCGTGCTTGGAAAGAGAGAGCAGAGTGTGGTGACACAGGCTGTGAGAGGTGTGATCTGTGAGTCAAGCTGAGATTCCTGTTTGGGCCTTTCCTAGGGAAAACTCCCAGCAGGTCAACAGTGTGATCTGCTTCTTAAGAAAAATGTTATCAATGCTGCTGTGGGCAGAGAAGCAAAGCTTGCAGTGGGAGACAATAGTGAGGTGGGGTCTCTTCCCAGATAAGCAGAGATAGGACAAGAGGAAATGGCCTCAGGTTCTGCTACGAGAGGTTTAGTTTGGATATTAGAGAGATTTTCTTCCCAGAAATGCTTGTGCAGCCCTGGCACAGCTGCCCAGGGCAGTGGTGGAGTCCCCATCCCTGGAGGGATTTAAAAGTTGTGTGGATGTGGCACTGGGGACATGGTCATTGGTGGCCTTGGCAGTGCTGAGGGAATGGATGGTCTTTGAGGGCATTCCCAACCCTAGCATTTTAGGGATGACAGACCTATAGCTTTGTTCTGCTAATGGACATGCCCTACAGATTCCTAAGGGCAAATCCCCAGTGCCAGGATGACCCAAGGAGCAGGTGACCCTTGTGTTAATTCTGGTTAAACACTGTGTTTGCTTCCCTCTTACTCACCTTCCCCTGCTAGGGCTGTGATTTCACCAAGATAAGAAACAAAAAGGCAAACCAACAACAGAAAGTTCACCCCCACAATTGAAAGGAACAATGGAACCCTCGAATTCAGAGTGAGGAGTAAATAGTTTTTCCTTAGCACCTTGCTGAGGTGTGCTGCTCTGATCTTACTGCTTGCAGTGAGAAGGAGCAGGAGGAAGAGTCTGCAGCTTCATCCTTCAAGCACGAGTTTGGAGGGGTCTGGCTCTGCTGCTCACAGACTTCTCTGGGCTTCTGATGGAAAACCACCAGGCTGAAACAAATACACGGTAAATGTATGGAACCAAGTGACATTCAACATACCATTTAGAGTCAGAAAATGAAAAAAAACCCCAAAGATTTCTTCTCCCTGCCAATTTGAGAAGAAATAGCAATACTTAGCAGTAGTATCCCTTAAAAATCTGGCTAGGGAAAGAAGCTAATCCAAAATCTGGGCCCACAAGTAGTTCAGAACAACGTACAAAAATGGATTCACTGCCCAGACTTCAGAAAAACAAACTGCATCCCAATATCTCAACTGGAATTCCTCAGGGAGTCAAGAAAAGCCAGTGACCCATTCAATATTGTGTTCTCCTGTTGGTCCAAAGGACCACAGCAAGATCTCATTCCCAATAAGACCTCTGGGTGACATTAAGACTCATTTACACTACTGTGAAACAACATTATTGATACCTGTGTTTATTTCCTTTTGGGAGAGCTCACTTTTCAAAGCTGCAAAGCCAAGGTTCAAGGAACAAACAACGTGGATGCTGTCGGTGTGAGTTTGACCACCCGCCTCAATCCATCATATCCTCTGCCAGAGGAGAGGAAAATGGGAACCTCCTGCCTTCCCTCCTTAGCCCCGTGTGTGTTCAGTGCAGTTGGACTGTGAGAATTTACGTGGTAAACTCTTACCACACTGAATATTTCCTCATTTGGTTCTGGTTTTGTTTCTCAGTAGGTTTGTAATGAATCCAAGCCTGAGTAATTTCTCATTCAGGAAAGCAAACAGTCTAGGTCTCAAAATATTTGTTTCAGTGCCTAAATTATTCAGGTCTAATTGTATTGTATTACAAAGCTTTGTCTTTGTTAGGCAACAGGCTTTGCAGTTCGACTGATTTGCAGGTGTTTGCAAGCCTGATAAAACACTTGGCTGAAAAGGCTGAAAAGCTGTCTTTCTTTCCTTTTGTGGTTTTTTGGTGTGGTTTTTTTTTGTTGTTTTGGCTGGTTTTGAGCTTGCCTGAGAGCCACACACATTGCTGCAGTTAGCTGTGCCTAACAGGCTCTGGGGTCCTGGATCTCTGCAGCCATACCAGGAATCATGTGTTAAATGTTACTGGGACAACAGAGGGTGATTTTGTGGAAGAAGCAGGTAAAAACTGGGGATGTAAAACTGCATGTGTCATATGCAGATGGTGTGAAAACTGATAATGGTGTGAACACAGGAGAAAAAGAGAGGAGAGAATTGAGATCCATTAAGCACAGGTTTCCTGTGCAGTGCTAATACAGTTGTGAAGGCTTACTCACACTTTGCTGGTTAACTTTAAAACCACAGCTTTGGGGGAAAAAAGAGCAGAAGCACAGAGAGACATTTACTCCAGCAAAAACTGGAGCAGGAACTGCCAGAGACACGCAAAATCCAAGGAGTCAACACCCTGCTGTGTGTCCAGGCAGCTTCTGCACTGGGGCTCCACAGCACCAGGGGCCTGTGGCAATGGAGAGCCACAACTGGGATTCCAAAACACTGGGAATCCAACACAACTGGGATTCC
>CM031865.1:4124351-4138588 GCA_018697195.1 Certhia americana | reverse complement strand
TGTCCTGAAGGGTTGGGATGGATCAGGACCTGTTCTGAAGGGTTGGGATGGATCAGGACGTGTCCTGATGGGCTGGGATAGATGCTGGGAGCAAAGCCTCATCTTGGATGGAGGTGTTCCCAACTCTAACATGCAAGTATTCATTTCCTTGCACTATCACCAAACACACTTTATTCCTTTCAAACAAAACATTGACAACTTTTTACTGTGTCCAGCTGACAGAAATATATTTCAATTAAATATTATATCACAACTTAAAACTTCTACTGAGTGTATTAAATAACCCCAAGAATTTTGCTGCTAGTTCAATTTTAGTATTTCACTCTGCTTTAATTTATGTTTAACAGTGTTCAATTTGCATCTCATTATTGTTTGTCAGGAGTTAATTCTGATGATCTTGGAATTCATCTGTTCTTTGTGGTTTGGTTTCAGTAAACACCATCATAGCAGGAAAAGGGTGATCCCTGCAGTCTCCTTACACAGGGACACACATCAGTGCTACAAGCCTCTCAGCAAATACATGATGTGGGTCACATTCTGTCATGCCACTGCCTGAGTTGGTAAAACAGGTCTGTTCTGATTAAATATGGGAATTGAAAAGAAACCAGTCAGGTGGGTGAGGTACAAAATAGAACCAGCACCAGTTATCCAGATAAAGCAGAAAAAAACAGAAATCCAGATTTCTACAGAAGTATGTGTTTTGATAAATCCTTCATAACTAAAGTGAGCAGTGGACTGAGAGGTTCTGTGAGTGAACCTTCCAGGGTTTATAGTCCTGAGTTTTCAGTGTTGGCAGGACCTGCCAAGGTCAGTGATAAAACTCCTTTGGAGTCTGAAGGGATGGGAGAATGAACCATGATCCAATGCTTCAAGAATCCTGTGGGCTGCAGGATTTTGTCTGTCTTGGCCCCCCCACTCCTTCAGTTTTGAAAGTTTTATTACTCTTTTTTGAAACAGCAACTGTTGGTCTGGTAGAACCAATATGCCCACAAATACAGCCCTGAGTCACAACTGTGTGAAGTTACAGGGCTCACCCCTGAGGAAAGAGACTTTCCCAGATTCTCATTTTGAAATATCTTATTCCATCAGATAGTGTACTTTGTTCATGTTAAGAACCAACCTACTAATAGGCATTTTGGATTTAATTCAGCACAGGAGTGAGATTTTCTCACTCAGTATGGGTCACCGTTTCGTGTTCAGTTTGGTCTGAAAAGCAGAATCCTGTCTGGATTATGAACTTTGCTTGGTGACTTGCTGATTAATGTTTATGTCAACATAAAAGACTTTGCCATTGTCTTTTTCTTTTTTTTTATTTTTTCTTTTCTGCTGAAAAGACAGTTATATTAATAAAATGGATATGAACAGTTTGTTTTTATAAAAAATAGGCAATCCAACTAGCATGGCACAATCATATTTATTCAGTTTGGGCATTTTACTTAATAATGGGGGGTTGTTTTTCAAAGGACAAATAGGGTTTAATATATTGGAGTGAATTTCCATGAAGTCAGAAGCCCAAGGCAGCACAGAAATATGCTGCATTTTCATGTGCTCACCACATTTCCATGCACAAATCAACTTAATTGTGTGCATGTTTTTGCTTGGGGCCTTGTGCTTCTGTTTTAAAAGGAGGGAGTCTTTTATTTTGTTTTATCTTAAAGCAGCCTTTCTTAGGAATTGGCTCTGCAGCTTGTGGTTGCTGTGGGGCAGTAGTGGAGACAGTGGGAAAAGTCAGGAATGAGACTGTATTTGTGCTCTGGGACTGTAGCAAAGCCCAAAGGTGCACTAGAGGCTTGGTTCCACAAATCCACAGTGCCTCAATAGCCAGGCTGAGCTTTGGCTGCCAAAAATCTCAGCAGGCCAGCTTGCACCCCTACTAAGAACAATCAGGGGAGGAAAGTGCAGTGAGGGCAGAAAAGAGGTGTTGAGGCAGGGATGGTCAGGTTCCCAGGGGATGTAAGCAGACATTCCCAACACTGAGGGGTCCCAGGGATTCCCACTCTGCTCTTGGAGGGCAGTTGGTCTCAGAACCAGCAGAGGTGTTTGTGGTTTCTTGGCTTGTCTTGAAATCCCAGCAGAGTCTGTCCCCAGCTCGTGTCTGGGGCACAGACTGGGACACTGCTCCCACCCCCTGCTCATGGTGCACACGTGGAAATGGGAGTGCAAGACTGGGCACACTGGGTAGGACTGAGTCCAGCAGTGGATAGAGCAGTGAGTGGAAGGACAGACCCTGGGGGGTTCTGGAATTGCAGTTTGAGTGCTGACACCTCAGCCAGGTGAGAACAAAAGAGCTCTGTGAGAGAGAGGGAACCTGACCTGCAGACACAGAGTGCCTTACCTGGGGAAAAGGCAAAGATCATCCTGCCTGGGGGTCACGTTAACCCTGGGTGTCCTGTACAGTAATTCTGGGATCAAAGCTAGGCCATTCCTCTGTGCTCTCAGCTCTGCTATTGCTATTGCAGTTCCTGCCCCCCAGTGCACAGTGCCACACCACCCTGCAGCATTCAGCAGGCTCACACTTCTTCCTGCTCACCCTGCAGCTGAATCAAAGCTCAGGCTCAAGGTCTCCACACTTTGCCCTTTCCTGCTGCCCTTGACCAGCTTGGAAATGACTCTGGTGGGACCTGGCTGTGGAATAGCAGGAGTTTGGAGAAGGAAGGGATTAGTGCAAACCTGCACATCCCATTATTCTTGATGGCACGTGCACAGAGAGGTGCTGCTGTGGCCATACTCACTGTGGGCTCTGGCATCCCCCCAGCTGTCCCCAGTGTTTTTCAGTGCTGGCAGACAAGGGTGGCTCCCGTGTGGGCTGTGGATCCCCAGTTTACTGCCAACACTCACTGCTGTGTCCTGCAGTGGGTGAGTGTGGCTGAGCTCTGCCTCAGGGAAAGCAGGGTCATCCCCTGGGGCTGCTCCAGCCCCATCCCAAAAGTGGAACTTGGCAGGCACTTTTCTGACCTGACAGAGCAAGGTAGAGGCCCACAAAGTGGTGCTGATATGTGGAGTGTGTTTCAGCAGGAGGGAGACATTCTGTTCCCACGCCTTTGAGACGTTGTGGAGGAGGAAAACACACAATTGGCTTCTCAGCTTCCAGCCACATGCACCAGTTATGGCAGTGCTGGGATAACATGCCAGGTCTAAAACTGAGAGCAGGAACAATCCTGCAATTGTACCTGCACAGGCTGAGACAATCTCTGTATTTGATCTGACAGGGAAGAACTTCATGCAGATGCTAAAATAAAACTGCCTCTTTCAAAGCTCCAAGAAACTGTCCCCTGGAAGAGTCAGTGCAGCTGGGGAGCCCTGTGTCCCGAGGCTCCCAGGCTGGGTGGCTGTGGAATAGCTCCAGTCTCACTGTTGAGCCACAAAGAACTGCTGCTGTTAGGAACAGGGGCCAGCTGAGAGTAGAGCTGCTCCCTCCCAGCCCTGGGAGCTGGGCTCTGTGGGACAGTGGCAGGATTAAGCAGCTTGGCAGTGCAAACCTAATGTCCATGTTAGCTGGAGGAAGGAAAACTCTTGCCAGTTTCCTTCAACAGTTCATCCTTTAGCTGCCATCTGGTTTGCTGGCATGTTTTCCACCAGGAATAACATTTTTTTCCCCTGAAATGAACCACAGTATCTTTGTTATACGGTTCTGATTAATTGAGTGAGAAGTAAGACCTGTAGATTCTTGATTCTTTTCCTTTCTTCTGGTACTCAGTGTTTGTATGAGAATGGCCGGTTGCCAGCTTAGCTGGTTGTACAAGAGTGAGGAACAGTTTGCATACCGGGTGTTACATTTGGGGTTGGAATTAATCCTGAATTTGCTGTTCATGGAAAGCTCATTGGTGTGGCTGCTAAAATCTGCAATACACTGAGCAGTCACTTAGACCCAGTACCCATGGGGGGCTGGCAGCATGCCTGCATGGATTGAGTCAGAAATGGAGGAATTCCATCAGGATTCAGGGAGAAAATTGTTTAAATCATGGAGGGATTGATTTGGGAAGACTGCTAGGTAATGTCTAAATTTGTTCCCAGATTACTAAATCTACATTCTTCCCAGAGTCCCAGAGGTGATGCCAGGTTATGCTGCTCTGTCTTCCCACTGCCAGTGGGATCTCCAGGGGTTCCAGGGGAGCTTTTCTTAATCAGAAACTGGTGATCTCACCACGTATGGCTGAGGTGAATGTTCCCCTTCCCTCCCTCTCTCCTTCCCTCCTGTGCTCTCTGACTCCAAAGACTTTGTTAATTCTCCTTGGCTCCCCCATGTTCTCCTTCAGCCTCCTCCAGTGCTGCTTTTCCTCCTGCTTGCTCTCCCTTTTTCTCCATTTCCATGTCCTGAGCAAGCTCCCATCCCCACTGCTGTTCCTGTTTATACAAGCTGCTTCACGTGAAGGAAATTAAGATGTTGTTCAGCCAAACTGTCTCACTACATGTTTTAATTCTCTAGATTTATTATAGAGCAGCTGCGTCTGAATCCCATTTGAAAAGCTTTTGGGACATTTTTCTATAAGTGTGAAATGATATAAAACCTTGGAAGGGGTGAAAGATTTTATCTAAAGCAATAACAGTAAAATCTGTTTATGTTTGGGCTGTTTGTAATACAAGATTGATGCATTCTTTCACCAGGGAACTTGCACCTACGTAATTTTAAGCCCAGTTGCCAAATGAATTGGGGTCTCCCTAAAAAGTCCCCACAGTGCTGTTGCTCACCAGAAATGACAACTGAATATTTTAGAGCTGAGGGGAAAATGGGGCACCATGTGCAGCTTAGCCAACAGGCCAAGTAGGTCTGAGTGGGAGTGAACACAGATTGCTCACATGTGCAAAAGCAATCACAGTCTGATCAAATCACTCAGCACTGAATTCTGCCCTCAGAGGAGAAGGAAAGGAAGGAAATTCCCTGTGGAAGGATTCCAGGAATGACAGGGCAGGCAGAGTTGCTGTAGAGGAGAGTTTGGGTTTGTGTAGTCTTCCCTTGCTTAGGGAAGGATCCTGGTGGCATCCAAAGGAACTCAGGTTAGTGACTCAGACACCTGACAGGGCATTACTTTATTATCTTCCTGCACCAGCCACAAAATCCATGTGGCATTGTCCTCTTAGGTGACAACAGACAATTCATCACTGAGGAGGATCTCAGGTGGAGTTTTTCTTCCAGGCTGTGGGGATTGAAACCACAGGGACTGAAATGCTGTCACTGATCCTTATCCTCACCATGCTCTGTTCAAGCTGTACAAAAATGTACTTTTCCTTTCCTCCTTCTTTGCAGCCTACAGTGGAATTAGGGAAAGAAAAGGAAAAGGACTGTGTACAAAGAAAGTGTAAGGATAATGGGAAAATGAAACAAATTTTCATGGCTTCTTCAATGTGATTTTACAGAAAATGCAGAAATATTTTCCCAGGGGATTTGCATCTGATGTATTTCTTCTTTCTACGTAATGAAATGTTAAAAAAAAAACAAAACCAGAAGCTTTAAATAATAAAAGAGGAAGACATTCCTACTGGGGCTGAGCAGAGCAGTCCCAATTTAACTAATGTAACTGTACATTCACTCTGGACCTTTGTCAACACACATTAAAAATACCTCATCAGTTTAACCCATTTCCTTCTCTTGGAGAGTCCTGAGAGATCATTGCTGCTGAGTGAATGAGGAGCCACAGCCAGGCTGGGAGAGGAGGCTCTGAATGTTTAATTTCCCTGTTGCATAATGCCCTGTGTGACTCGGGCTGTCTCAGCACACCTCTGAGCAGGCAGAGGCACCCTGGCAGTGAAATGGGGATCCTCTGCTATTGCCAACAGAATTCATCCTGATTTCAATAACACTCCCAACTTCTACCATATAGAATTGTGGCTGATGAAGTTGATGCATTTGATGTACCCCTGAACAAAAAAAAAAATTAAAATTAAGTATATATTTCTATCCTGCAGAAAGGGATTGTATTTGCACTAGTTTCTATCACTGCAATGGGATATTTTAAGAGAATACCTTGGTTTAATGGGCCTTAGTTATTTCATATATTCATTACTATGAAGAATGGATTTTGATGAAATAGAATTTTTCTTTTCATAAATCAGGCATTGTAGCAGTGGTCATGTAATGCCTCACTGCATTTTCAATAATCAAAATTCTCACAGCTGCTTTTCAATAATCAAAATTCTTAATTTAGACTTGTTTGCTCTGGGTTAAAATGAAGTTTGATTCCTTTAGTGCCTTTATTTTACACCTGGCAGGATCCAAGTGTAAAACACGGGTGGATTTGCTCGATTCGTGATTAATTTCGGAAGTCAGATGTAAACAGGAGGAGGCAGAAATCCTCGGGGGTTGAGGCTGGAGCACCAGAAAGGGGTGGGACTGTGGAAGCCCCCCAAAGCAGCAGCTGATGGAAAGGCTGTGATTAAATCGAGGCACTGTTATTGTGTCATGACTGACAGCCCCAGCCTGCACAAGGCACGTAGGAAGGATTTACTCCCCAAGTGTGCCCCAGGTGGAGGAGAAGGCTGCTCCTTGTGCAGGAGCAGCAACAACCCACAGGTGTTGGGATGTTCTGCAGGGGCTCAGCATGGCTGAGCTGCCAGGGATGGGCTCTGCCAGGCTCCCTCTGGAAACCCCAGCAGCTGGGCACAGCAAACAGAGGGAATTACTCAGGATGCCTGCAATAGTTCTGTGTGGGGAAGTTCAGGTGCATCCCACAAGGAGCCAGCTGAGCCTGGAGCTTTTCCCAGGAAACAGCTCAGGTCTTCTCCCAGGATGTGTAAGCTGCCCCACACTAATGCCAGGGATCCTTGGGATGGAGGCTCTTAATGAGGAGTGCTAAGGGAGAAGTTTTCTTGGTTTTCCTTGTCCTGTGAATCTGATCCAGGTACCTGTGCTGGGCTTTGGGACACGTGGGTGTCCCTGAGCTGGTGGAGGTGCTGGTGACAGCAGGATTGGGCTGGAAGTTGTGTGGCCTCTCTGCACTCCTTGCCCATTTTCTGAAGGGAGATTGGGATGGAACCACTAAACCAATCCTGTACACAACAGTGCACTTCAAAATCAGAGATGTGTTCTCAAGACTGGGAAGGTGAAGCGTGTTGCTTGTGAGTGCTGCCCAACAAGAGTTTCACAGCTGAAGTGACACTTGTGGCTGCTCCTCACTGGTATTCCCAGCCCTGGTGAGCTCAGCAGCCAGCACAGGGGCTCAGGGTGCCAGAATTGCCCTGCCAGGCAGCCCAGGACTGGGATGAACCACTGCCTGCACCTTCCTGCAGCTCAGACTTTGCTTCAGTCTTGCATTGGAACGGTTCCCTGAGCCACTGGTGGGTTCTGTGCAGGCCTTGCTCTGGCACTGTCATGGTTTTCAGCTGCACATTTGCTTAAGCATGTGCTGCATTCTCACTGAAAATAATTACCAAAGGTTGGGGAGAGTTTTAATTTCAGGCCATTTCTTTTAAAAGAATCAGAAGCAGTGTGATTTCTGTGAATTTTAGGGGAAGTTATGGTACAGTTGTGGGACTGACTCCTGAATTTGATGGACTGTCACACAAGGATCAAATCAAGCTGAAATAAATTGAAGTTGTAGCTGTCATGTGGAGTATGACAGCTGTAACTGCAGAGAGGGATGATCCAAATGGTTTGCCTTCAAACCCCTTCATTTTCCTGCTCACTTGAATCTGTTTGGACAATCTCAGGTCATCTGCTCTGTCACCTGCCACAATTACCTGTCATGGAGAATCTAGAGTCGATTTTACAGAGGGAGCAGCATTCCCAAAATATCTTAGTGTTGTTCCAGCATGGAAGAATCCCCAGAGAACAAAAAGATCTTTTGTTCTCTAGGCAGTTCTTTATGAAAAGTTTGAGCTTGCTCACTTGCAAGGTTTAAATGCTGTCTGTTTATGCAGCATTTGTATCAGAAAGGATTTACACACCGAATGTCCCCAGGTGGGATGGACACAAATGCCTTTTTGTGCTGGAGTCTATTGTTTAGTCCTTTTGCTTTGAATGCTTTATCCCTGGATCCCTAACATTCCATGTCTATGGGTCTGTGTGCAGCCAGGCTCTCTGTGGAGGGGAACATGCAGAATGTCTGACATCCCTGGGGGATCAGGATTGCAGGGATGCAGCCTCTGTCACTGAGCACATACCTGAAACAGTTCAGTGCACCTGAGTATTGAGATGTCCTGGAACAATCTTAGGACACTTTGCCTTCTTCCAGTATCATTCCTTTCTTGTGAAGGGGGTGGCTGAAGGGGGCAGGAGGATGAAAGAGCAAGGAGAACTTTTGCAAGAACAATGTTCATACATTTAGTGCAGACAAGATTGTCACAGAATGTTCAAAGGAACATTTCTGCCTGATTTTCCTGTTATTAGTGAAGCTAAAATAATTTCTAGTTTCATTTCTAATAATGGTTATAAGGAATGGGCCAGATTCCTGTTATTGGGGTATTTTTATACCTCCCCAAACGGAGCTCTAAGTGGGTGCAAATTACCTCTGTAATTCACAGGTGTAAGTATCTGCATCCCATTATCAGAAATATTTAAGAGAAGAGTTGGTAGAGAAGCACTTGGCTAAGCAGGGCTCACTGCAGATTAATTCTTCCCAAACTTCTACCTTTTTTTTCCTTCTCCCTTCTTCTAGAAAACAGTGGAGAGAAGCTGATGCTAAAGAAAGGTTGATTTCCCAGCCCTGGAGACTTGAGCTGTGCTTACACCTGAACAGCTTTGGTGAGTGTTTCCCTCCCAGTTCAGTGCCCATGCCTCAGCTGGAACTGTGGGTCTGGGTGGAATCTCTGCTTAGAGCCCCTAAATCCCTTATCAGCTTGTACTCAGCACCTCCTCACCCAGGTTAAGATCAAAATCAGCTGAAATTGCCTTGTTTAATGAGTGAGTGAAACCTTGGGCAGCCTGTGCTGTGACACGTGGGGTCTGTGAGCACCCGGGGGTGCTGTGCCCATGGCAGGGAGCAGAGTGGCAGCTCTGCCTGCTCTGCCCAGGGACAGCCATTCCTGGAACACTGGCACCAGTTGGAATTCAAAGCAAAGCCAGGTGTCCCTGTTTTCAAACCATGCACATTCTCCTGTTCCAGCTCCCACATGTGCACACATTCCTGAAGGAATCTCTGTCTGAAGGAGAATTCCCTTGCAGCAGCATGGCATATCTAACCCAAGGCAGTGCCCCACATAGATGGGGCAGGCTGCAGCTGCAGTGGCCTTGTCCTAAGGCTGGCCCTTGTGCTCCTGCAGTGTCTGCATGCTGAGGGAGCCCTGCACTGCTCCTGGCTCTGTCCCCACAGAGCTGCTGGTGCACAGGGACCAAGCCAGCTCCAGCCTGTTCCACAGGAACAAGAGGGTTTCCTTTACAAGGACTGCCTGCACAGGAGGGGAGCCAGGAGGGCACAGTGCAGGGCAGGTTTGGGGGTGTTTCTAGGTGGAATTTACTTGGTGCCCTGAGCTGGATTCCCACCAGAAGGCAGCTCAGAGACATGATCTGTCTGCAGTGTCAGGCAGGGCTGGCTGAGGCCATCGAGCCTCATGTCTGCACCATTTGAAGCTGGTCAGAGTCGGAGAGAACAGAAAATAACACATGATGGGCATCAGCAATTTTACAGTCTTTGTCATGGACAAAACCCATGGACAGCCCAAAATGAGGAAGACTGACTATGCCCTGCTCTCATTCCCAGTGGAGAACAAACTCTGGTAGCCAAGGTGGTCATGGGGGAAAGAAAAGAGATCCCTCACAATTCTTGTCTTCCCTATCACCTATACAGGAGTCAACATCCAACTGTTCCAAATGGCAATATTCCCGCTTAGAAGTGTTAGTTGGCAACAGCAGTGGGGCAGTGCTAAAAAAACTGATGGATTATTAAATTATAATAAAAGGATTACAAAGATTTCTCTTCCTTACAACCAGGAATGAATTAAGTAAGAACTGTAAGTTCTGGTAGCCAGGGATGATAAAGATAGAGAACCACAGATCTTCACTGACGTTGCTGTACACAGAGGTTACCTGTTTGAACGTGTAAAATCCCACCTGGTGTGTCCATACAGTTACAGAGAAGGGGCAAACAGTAAATTCTCTTCTATGAAAGATGACCAGAACCTGAGGACAGTTTTCCAGATGAGCTGTGTTACAGGCAGGCTTGAAAGACACAATTCTAGAAACATCAGGAAGGTGAGAAAACCTACACCAGTGAGTCAGTCCTGTGAGCTTCCACTGAAAACTGATTTTTTTTTTCCCTCTGTAAATTAAGTCTGGGATGCTACTTCTGCATCTTAAGTGTCCAGTGAACCAGGTCTAGAGGTTTTGATTGAGCCCTTGTTCGTGTCTGATTCAGTCAGACTCCCACGGAATTCTGTGAGAAAAAATGAGTGATAATGTCATAAAAATTCCTGTGGTGTGCATGAACACAGATAGAGATCTGTTCTGTCTGAGCCAAACTGCACAAGTCCCTGTAACTTCTGAGACACTCTGGAACAGTGTGAAGGGATTTCAGGGAATATTGACCATGTGGCTTACATTACTTTTATTCTTCACACACCTGGCTTGAAATTCAGATGAAAGACAGGTAGAATGTGGCTTTGGAGGGGTGAAAAAGAGAGCTAAGTCTTCCTTTCTGGCTGGTGCAGCAGATGTCTGTGGAAGAGAGGGATTACAGTTATATCACCTGGCCTTTAGGGCCTCCTGCAGGTACCCAGAAGGGCTGTGGGAATGAATGCAGGGAGCTGATGACACTGTCCAGCCAGAGCATTTATGTCTGAATTGATTTCCACACGGAAATTCGCCTGAGTTCCTTTTTTCCAAGACTGCCCTTCTGGGAAAACTCACTCCAGTGTCTGCTCTATGCTGACCTAACCTTCTGCAGCCTTCTTCCTGCAGCCCCTCCTGCTGTGACAGCAGTGGGAAATGGCTCTGAGAAGTCGTTTTCTCCTCAAGTGTCACTGTCCTGCTTTTTATCATTTCCCCTTTCTGGGGGCAATGTAATATTGAGTTGCACTGGCCTGTGCCCTTAGCAAGGAGTTAAATAAGCTGGCTTCTGCCTGGAATGAGGGGTGTGCTGCTCCTCTCCCCCACATTCTGCCTGTGCTCTTTATTTCTGCTTGCAGGATTTATGCTCAGCAGCATTACTGAGTCTCCTGTGCTGGTTTCAGCTCCAGCTGCTCCCATCTGCACAGGGGGATACAATTCTGTGCTGTGCTGCCTCTCCTGAAACAGCAAATTTCAGTGTAAATAAATTCCCACGTGAGAAATGAACAAGAGAGAGGGACTTGGAGCAAACAAATGAGGAGGTCTTAAGTGTTCCCAAAAATTCCTGAAAGCTCTCAGGGATTGCTTTTTTACAGCAAACACCGCTGAAAACTGGAAATGCTTGACAGGAGCAACTCCACAGACCCCCTGGAAGTGCCCGTGAACCACTGATGCTTTACAAAGAGTTCAGAGTCTTCACTGGTTGGTGATTGCTGCAAATGAGGAATTATCTATTGCCTCAGAGTTTGGGTGAACTTCAATTACTTAGCACAGAATGTACAGTTTAAAAGAGAAGTTCTAGGAGATGCTCTTCATCTATACATTAACATGGATCCAATTAGAGCATTCCATATATTTGACATTTAAGTTAGACTTAATTTAATAACACAGCTTAGAATATCATTTGAGATCGAAGATGCAGTCTTTGAATCTTTTATCATCTTTTTTAAATCTCTTGAACCCCTTGTCAGTGCTTTAGCATTCTTTCAGGACTAGGTTAAAGGACATAGATAAATTTCCAATGTTTTATTAGAAATGATTCCTTGTTTCCGTAATGAAATGTAAAAAAAGGTAAAGTGGCCTAAAAGGAGGTGAGAGACTGTAATATTCCCTGGGAAAAAATAATAAACACACTGAGTCATTAAGGGCTATGTGAGCTCATCACGTGGAGATTAGACAAGAAAAATGCTGACTGAATTCCAGTGGCAGGTACTCCAGCTCTCCAGAGGGCAGAGGTATTTTAAAAAGAGGGTTTTTCCTTACTTATGAATGCCTTTGTCTGTTACTGCTTCTGCTGAGTCTTTCCATGCAGTATAAAATTTTGGAGTGCTGTGGAACAAACAAAAGGGACACAGGAAATGTGGATTTTAAAGAAGTCCCTTCTACTATCCAGGCTCATTTCAGTTCTTGTTCATAGTTGATTTTGCCACAAATCACCCCCTGTTCTGGGCTCCCCAGAGGAGGGAAGAGCTCCCGACAGTCGTGCTTAGGAAGACAGGAGAAGGCTCAGAGGTGTCTCTGGAACACCTGGATTTGGATGCCCATCCATCCCCTGGGCACTCAAACCTGCCAGGAGAAGCTGCTTCCCCTGGCCAGAGCCCTTGGCAATGGGGAGGGAAGAGAGATCCTTCAGGACATTGTTCTCCTGAAACAAAAGGGAGTGCATTTCAAACAAACACTTTTTTTATGTGGCTAAACTCCCCCAACTGCCTCCAGACCTTGCACAATACAGGCTTCTCTGACTTGGCTGAGAGGACTTTTTTAGAATTGACTTCACAAATTGGTTTTGTTTTGCTCTTGCTGTGGGGGATCAGTAGGAATGCCACAATGGAACAAAAGGAAACACTCCTCCAGCCAAACTTTGCTCTCCCAGCCCTGCAAACCCACTCAGGCCAATTCACAAGCAGCAGCAGAACCGAGATAAAATGTTTTAACTCCAGACATCCCTGAAGTATTGATCTGTGGGCAGGTTTAGGGAGACAGAAAGTGGTTCACTGCTGGAAGCATAGGTCAGTGCTCCACCTCGGGTGCTGCAGTTCAAAGCACACCTGAGTGAGCGGGTTCCCAGCAGTGTCATCCCCACCCCACAGCCAGCCTGGCTCTGCCTCAGGAGCAAGGCAGGGAAAACATCATGAGACCCATTACTGTGCAGCCCCTGCAATCCAAGTCCGTGTGTCACAGGAGGTGTGTCATAGTGTCACCCCCAATACACAGGGCACAGGAGATAACTCAGCCTTTCCTCCCGATTCCAGGGCTGAGCTGGAACCTCAGGAAATCATCTTATCTGTGGATGCAGAAAACAGGTTGAGTGTCGTATTTTTACTGATAAAGTATCTGAAAGGGAAGGTATAGGCACTGTATCTTCCAGATACTCACCCTTCCTATGAAAAAAAAGAGACTTTGATTAGGCTCTTCAGCATCAGTGTGTACTCCTTAATCTTCCCATTCCATTCTAAGGGATTTTCCCTTTACCTAACTTTGTATAATGAGACTCTGAGGAATGAGATCATTTGTTTACCCTATACCAATCTTCTATAAGTTTGATTTTCGTTACGTTGAATATTCAGGTACAGAATATTTGGGGTAAACTTCAGGTGCTGCCTGAATGTCCTCAAGGTATCAGGGAATGTACTGAGTGTACAGGATTGTGCAAAGCCCCCGTGGTGGTGGCAGAACACCTCAGGGTGACCCACAGGAGAGCAGCTGGAGCCAGGTTCAGACAGAGGTGCACTCAGAAAAGCTCTTTCCTTTGCCTCTCACTCACATGTCCAGAGAGCACGGAATTATCTCCCAGAGCAAACAAAAGCCTTTAAAGCAGCTCTAGCAGAGCAGCAGCAGCAGTCCTGCTGAATTCCAGCTCTGTGAGTTGTGCTGTGTCCCTGTCTGTGAGGGGACCCTCCCTGCCCGGTGTCCCTGGGGAACGGCCACCATCCCCTGCTCAATGAGGGGTCTGGGCTGTGAGAGGGAAGGCAGGAATGTTCCCGAAACAGTGAGCTACAGAAAGCGGGAACAATTAGGAAGGTGTCACGGTAGATGTTTGACAGTAAATAAGTGGCTGATTTCTTGAGGTTTTGCCGGTGTGGTGTCCCCCGACAGTGCCCTGAGGATACCGCGGCTCGCTGCCGGTCTAACCTGACCAGGAACGACATGCGGGAGATAAAAGCCCCGCAGGCTTTTCCCCTCCTGGAGCCTCTTTGGGGTCCGGCACACAAGGTTCAGCCGGCCCTGGCCCCTGGCCCAGCCCGTTTGCCGGGGCTCGCAGGCTGTACCTGCGGCTGGAAAGGCGCTGGAAATGCGGGGCTGCAGCTCCCTCTGCTGCAGGAAACATTGTTCAGGAACTGCAGCGGCCCTGAGTGCCCTCCTCCCTGCCCTGAGTGCCCTCCTCCCTGCCCTGAGTGCCCTCCTCACTGTCCTGAGTGCCCTCCTTCCTCTCCTGAGTGCCCCCCTCCCTGCCCTGAGTTCCCTCCTCCCTGTCCTGAGTGCCCCCCTCCCTGCCCTGAGTGCCCTCCTCACTGTCCTGAGTGCCCTCCTCTCTGCCCTG
>CM031865.1:4077020-4124251 GCA_018697195.1 Certhia americana | reverse complement strand
GTGCC
Source organism: Certhia americana (assembly GCA_018697195.1). Lineage (NCBI taxonomy): Eukaryota > Metazoa > Chordata > Aves > Passeriformes > Certhiidae > Certhia > Certhia americana. Next base: position 4,124,246 of record CM031865.1, on the reverse strand, counting down.
CTCCTCACTGCCCTGAGTGCCTCCTCTCTGCCCTGAGTGCCCCCTCCCTGTCCTGAGTGCCCCCTCACTGCCCTGAGTGCCCTCCTCACTGCCCTGAGTGCCTCCTCTCTGCCCTGAGTGCCCTCCTCCCTCTCCTGAGTGCCCCCTCTCTGCCCTGAGTGTCCCCTCTCTGCCCTGAGTGCCCCCTCACTGCCCTGAGTGCCCCCTCTCTGCCCTGAGTGCCCCCTCCCTGCCCTGAGTGCCCTCCTCTCTGCCCTGAGTGTCCCCTCCCTGTCCCCAGCACAGCCCGCAGAGCTGCTGGAGCTGCAGCAATCACCCCAAATGGAATCTGAACTGCATCAGCATTAGCACAAAACCTGCAATGCATTCTGTACTACTCCCCCCAGTGCCCTGAAGGTTTTAGCACCTCACACTGCAGAAGTGACCAGTTCAGTTCTGCTCATTTCTCACTCAGTGTGTTGCTTGGGCTAAAACTGTCTGTACTTAGCATTCCTCATTTCCATGGCACACTCTGGACTCTTAGGAAAGCCACAAAACCTTTGAGGACTTGGTGCTGAAGGCACTGGTGTCCCATGTGCTTCCAGCAAAGCTTTGTCCTGTCCTGGCTTTGTCCTGTGCTTGCCTTTCCCCTCTCTTTCAAACTCAAAGAGGGGAAATTTGGGTTAAATACTGGGAAGGAATTGTTCCCTGGGAGGTGCCCAGAGCAGCTGTGGCTGCCCCTGGATCCCTGGCAGTGCCCAAGGCCAGGCTGGAGCAGCCTGGCACAGTGGGAATGTCCCTGCACATGGCAGGGGTGGCACTGGAGGGGCTTTAAGCTCCTTCCAATGCACACCATGTTGTGATTCTATGACTTTAAAATCTATAAAGAATCGAGATGTGATTAATAATAATAATAATTTTTAAAATATAATAATAATGGACAGAGCAGAGTTCTTACCTCCACAATAATTTCCGCCTTATGCAAAGGGAAAGAAACTGATTCTTCTTAAAATTCCCTTTAATGCTGGCATTTAGGGGCATTAATTAACCTCTCTGAGGCTTCAAAAACAATTTGCACAGTGAATTTCTCGCTTTATATTTCAAGCTCTCATCGATGCTCTTGTAAGGAATATGCAGCTTTCTGCTTTGGTGTTATTGTACCTTTTTTTTCCTATTTGCTTGTGTTTTTCTGCTCTCAGTCATAGTGTGAACTTAATTGTTATAGAAAGCATATTCACTGCATGAAATTTTAAATGTACATGTACAGATGGAAATGATTTTATGAGAGGCACTTCTATGGTTCCAGGCCCTTTCTCTGGGTCCTGTTGTGGACACTGTTGGCATATCTGGAAAAAATGCCTAACCCCACAGGAGCTGGTCTGTCCTTAGTGCAGTGTCTGTAGGTCAGAGCAGGTTTTTCACACTGTGTGTATTTATTAGCAGTGCTTTAAAGTACCGTTGGTCTTTGCTGCAATTGCTGCTCCCCTTCTGTGGCATTCCAGCTGCTGATTCACTGCTAAAGAGCAGGAAAATGTGCAGGGAAAACATGATCTAACACCTGCTCCAGAAAATACACAGGGGAAATACTTGAACTGAGCAGACACTGAGAAAGAAGGTATTCCACTTCACACTGTGTCAAAATGTCATTTTTATTTCATTATATGAAGTTGAACATGAGAAGTATGTGGTAAAATGACTGAAACCACTTGCCATTAGCCATGCTGATAACTGCACTAATAAGAGGAAGCACTTAAGTGACTCCATGGAGTTTAATAGGCTGGTAATCAACAGTGATTGCAGCTCAGGCTGGAAAGGGTGTACCTGATTTGTTACTGTAATGAGATTTGTACAGCAACAAGAGGAAACATCCCCGTGCTCTGTCAGTCTGGGCAATGTGTGGTGGAGAATTAGTTACTGCCTGAGCTGGAGAGTGCAGCCTGAGGCTCTGCTGCCACCACTGCCACCCCTTCTCCACCTCCATCCATCCCCTGTGCTGCTTCTCACTGCTGAGACATGAGGTTCTGTGCTTTCCCATCAGCAGCTTCCACAATTCCAGGTGGTACTCACTGTTAGCCACATCCCTGGATTTGGGTGGCTGGGAATAGCGTCATGCTTGGGCCAGCCAGCTGAGGGAAGCAGCTTTTTTAGCTCAATTCCTCCTGGTCATTTTTCAGTCATTCCTTCCCTCCAGGCCTTTGGAGTGCAGCTTCTTCATGGAACATCCAGATTTTACCACTTCATCATGGAAATGGGTGTGAACTCCCTCATATCCAGTGGTGGTGTGTCCCAACCTCAGCTGTCATTTCTTCACCCCTTTGAAGGGGTGACTGAAGGCAGAACTTGGCTCTTTTAGTACAGGCATGTGGGTTTTGTGACTCATATATATTTATTTTTCTTTGTACATGCAGTTATCTTGCATATTTCTGGTGCCAGGCTTTCTGCTCAGAGCAGCTGAGCAAGAACAGAGACATTAGAGTGGATAAGTTGTATCACCAGTATAAATTTACAGGTAATTAAGGGAGAGGAAAAAAAAACCAAGCCAGATATGCAATTGGAAAATGGGTCCCTATTCTGTGCCAGGAGTCCTGGCAATGCATAAAGACAAGGACAGATGTTGCAATAACCTGATGCTCATCAGCCACCAAACTGGGACAGGAATCCAAAGAAGTGTGAAAATGGTTTGTGGTTGTTCTTATCACACCTGATCCACTTTCCTGAATGTCCATTTCCCTGTGCCCCTTCTCCCTGTGCTGGAAGAGAGAGCTCCAAAGTGCCAGAGCCTGGGAACACTGAGAGCAGCTCACAGGAGTTCAAGGCTTCAGTTTCAAAAGGGAAAATCCTTCTGTATTCCCAATTAAAACTTGCTTTGTCCTTAATTTTGGGGGGATTATTTATTATTTCCTAAATAAATTCAGTTAAGTAGTAAGTATTTCCCTATTTTAGAAAATCTCCTAGCCTCTTCCATATTCTGTTATAATTAGTTCAAGACTATCTCCAACTGCTTTCCTGAGAGGAAACCTTTCCTTGGCTGCAGGAATTTTGGCTCCACTCCCCTGGAATCTTTAGCAGTGTGATATCTCCTGACAGGATGCAGGTTTTGGAGTGATTGCTCCAGGCTTTAGCAGAATGAGACACAGCTCTGGGAGCCATTCCTGGCACTGCTGCCTGTTCTCTTGTCAGAGATTGGGTTCTTTGAGTCCAGGGGCTGAACTTTGGCTCCAGAAGTTGTTTTGATGTTCTCACTCTGCTTTTAGGGACAATCTCCTATGTTTGAGGAAGCAGAAATAGAACAAGAGCCGCTCAGGATTGTCAAGAAGGACTAAACTTGGTAGATCAGGACTGTACAAGGCAGAAGTGCAGCACAGTCCTGTCTCCACAGCCCTCACCGATCCCAGCTTTTGGCAGAGGTGGCTGTGTGTGATGGAGATGAATGTTTCTTTAATTGTTGTTGGGCTGTCCTGAACATGTGACATCAGCCTCGCTTTCTGAACTCAGGGAAGTTTTACAAGAGTGAAAATGAGGAGCCATGAACTGGGCACTCCTGGACAGTCACAGAAGCAACAAATCAGGTGCATACGAGCAGAATGAAAGTTCAGATTCTTCAGTGTTGTCATGTGAGACTCTTTGATTTTCTTCCTTTGATCATACCAGAACCTCCTTTCACACACTGCAAATTCTTCTGTAATTCTGTCTGAACAATCCCACTTGAAATCCCAACAAGCACAGATGTTCAGGCAGATTTCAGAGTGAGAATGAATAATGACAGTTCATTATGTTCTACAATGTCCCATTTAGAGCAGTCAGCTTGTGCTGAGCACTAGTTTGAACTGTAGTGGGCTCTGGGGCTTTCTGAACGGGTTATGGTACAGAAGACAACCACGGGGACTTCTGCTGTTTGTGATTGACAGGGAAAGGTTTGCTGCTTGGGAAGGGGCTCTGACATCTCTCTGCATTCAGCAGGAGGGTGTGACTGCCAGAGGTGACAGAAGGTCTTTGAAATGTCTCATCCAGTGGCCTGAGGTGGAATCACTGATTTCGGATGGCAGTTCCTGTTCCAGGGGATTCCATACAGAAGCTGTGGCTTCAGGCAGCCCCTGTCACTGTGGTCAGTGTCTGTCTCCTCGTGGCAGTGCCCTCATGTGCCCATGGCAGCTCTGCCACTGACTGTCCTCCCCCTGAGTGGATCTTACCTGGAAGCAGATCAGAAAAAATGATCTTTTATGTGCAAAGGAGTGTGGGACGAAGTTAAGAAGTAAAAATCCCCCCCTACATTGTTCCTACTCTCATCCAAGCCCTCCCTGGGGCATTGGGTGATCTAGGGAGAGACTCCCTTGCCTGCTCCCACCCAGCAAGTGAGCAGCGAGGAAAGAAGAAATATCCATGGAAATGACTTCATTGTTTCCTATCCACGATGTAAGGACAGTCGTTTTATTGTTGAGCTTGGAGAATGCAGTTTATAAAGGCAGGGTGGGTTTTCTCCTGGGAACACAGTAAACAAGGGAAGGATCTTTCTTTCAATTTTTCTTAGCACATTGTGGAAAATTGAATTTTCCTGCTGTAGCTTTGCTGGGCAGGGAGGTGGAGGGGAGCAGACTGTGAGGGTGGTGGGGACCAGGGCTGTGCAGCAGCTCCCTCAGTGTGTGCAGATCCTTGGAGTGCAGCTCTCGGGGGAAGGTGAATTTCCCACTGACGTCGGGCCCTGGACGTCAGACTGACGCATCTGCTGGCCACTAACCACACGGGAGGGATCACTGCTCTTCCAGCAGGCAAAGACTTTTCTGTTAGCCCTGAGCATGAAGACAAGGGTTTGTTCATTTGCACTGCAGATGTTCCTTCTGTTGTTTCACCTGCAACTTGTTTCCCAACTTGCAGTTGTGTTGGGACAACGTGTGCCATTTTCTGTGCCTTTGGGAAGCCACCGACTCCAGTTTTTCTGCTTTGTGATATCATTTCCTCTGGAATTTGGCTTAGTCATTTTGTTTCCTTTTTCCACTTCAATGTCTTTTCTCTTAAATGTCTTCCTAACATTTATACAGACCGATATTTATTGTCTGCTCGTGGCTGCAGTGCTGCACTTGCATTAAGTGCCCAAGGTACCCCACAGGGAGTTGCTGCTCTGATCATGATTTGCTGTTTGATTGAAATTTTTCCAATGGAAGATAAGTAGGCATTTAGGATTCCTACTACATCTGTAAGTGGCCTTGGCAATGCTCAGTGCTAAATCCATCCTGTGCTTAAGCAGTTCACAGTTACCATTGTCATGGTGACCTTTGCTGTCATCCTCATTCAAACCTGGCAGGAGATAAAGGGTGGAACAGTTCTGAGAAGCAGAGGACAATAAAAATGCTCATTAATATTTCACTGAAGAGTGGTGAGTGAAATCACACAGTTACTCCCATGAATTCTCTTACCAGCAGGCAAAATGGAGTGGAGGGATCCTGGCACTGTTTTCTTGCAGGAAGAATTCAGTAACACCTTCTGTTTGAACAGATTTAGAGGTTGAGAGACATGTTCTCATTGAACAAGGAGCTGTGCCAGACCTGAGCAGCTCCCAGTTTCCCCAGTGCCTGTTGCTGAAGGTTAGAGATACCCAGTGAGTGATACCAGAACATTGCCTTAAGATCTGTGTTCTCTTTTAATTGAAATTGAGGACTGAAGGGAGGCTGGGCATTGTCAAAGAAATGGGAACTTTACTGTCTCAAAATAGGATAGCAGACAGGACACTGTTTGGGGTTCAAAGACCAGTGATACCTTCACTGAGAAAAGGCTTCTGGCAGGTCTTTGAGAGGCAGTGATATATGAGACATTAAAATAATAACAGAATCTGATTCAGGAGCCAGCTCAATTTCAGAACACTGTGCTACTGGATGTTGTCAGGCCCTGGTGGAGTGCTGGCACAGGAGTGAATAATACAAAATCTGTAATAAAAGCACTGGTAAAATGGCCAGGAAAACAAAATTACTGCACCTTTTCCTATGAAATAAGTCTCTTTTCTGTCCCCTAAAGCTTGTTTTCTGCCATTTGTGAGGAAGAAAGGCCCATTTTGCCATCTAATGCAGCTTACTCCAAATGAGGTTCAATTTTCTCCAGACTATGCCATCTTTTGCAGATCCTAACAACTTCAGGAATTCCAGTAGTAATGGCTTTTGACAGGATACTGAAAATGGGGTTATCTAACTCAGGCTCAGGTCGAACAGTAACCTACTTTTCCAGGCCCAATTCATCTGGCAACATCTGGGCATGTATCCTGGGCAAAAAGGGTTCCAAGTGATTAAAAATAATGCCAGCACCCCGCCCCAAAAATAAAGCCATCATTTTGGGCTTGGACTTAACAGCTTCTCTCTCAGGTTAGTAACTGTAAGCTAAAGTAAGTTGCATATTTGCATTCATTTTTGCACACGTAGCAGTGAAGTTAAACTTAGTTTGTAAGAAAACCCACCAAAAATACTATGTAAGCATACAAATCAGGGTGTTTTATGAAGCTCAGTAAACAGAAAGGAAGCAGCATTTAAATCAAAATGAGGAATTGCATGCTAATCACCCCTCAGCACATGCATATTTCATAAGTACACGTTCTGCAAAGCAAACGCTGTGTAAGGGGCTGCTGCTGCTCAGTTCTCATCTCTCAGCTCTTCCAGCACAAACCAGGAGCCTCTGCAGAAACCCAGGATAATGGGAACCATATTGTTAATGTATGTGGGAAATACTTGATAAAATCAAACAGAGCAGCAGCCGTGCTGTGGTGAGGAACACAACCCACTCTGCTCCCAGAACAGCCACTGCTCCCTGCCCTGGGCAGCAGTACCTGAGTCCCTCTTGTCCCCAGATAATGCTCACGTGAGGGGCCTGGGGCTCCCTCCGAGGAACTGGGTGTGCCCAGGGTGAGAGTGTCCCCAGAGCCAGGGAACAGGCTGTGCCCAGGGACAGGTGACTGGGGGTCCCCAGTGATGGCTGTTTTACCAAAAGTGACATGGATGGAGACTCCACTTCCCTGTGAACACTGAGTCCTGTTTGTCATCAGCCCCAGGGAATAAGATAAACACATGAATTGAAAAGATTCAGTGTTTGAAAATACTCTGGCTTCTTCTCAAGTGTTTCTTTTATCTTTCTCTGAAACCTTCATCTCTGAGGCAGTGAGCCATGGTTTCCATCTAGGCTGATGAAGAAAGATGTTTATGGCAAGGCTTTCCATAGTCCCTGGTATCCTGCTGACACACTCTGTCCAGCCTGTGCTGGCACTAAGCCTGGCTTCTGCAGTCTCTGTCACAATCTGAGCCTCAGAAAGAGCAGATCAGAGAGGCTGGAACTGTCACTGCAGTGGAAAGGCTGTTTGCTAAGTGTGAGTTTATCGTGTTTGGGAGGTTTCCCCTCACAATCACATTAAAATATTCATGAGTTCTTTCTCTTGACTGGAATCATTAATAAATGCTTGATGTCAGTGGCACAGCTCTGCACTTCCTGTCTGGATGGCTCCTTCCATATTCCACATGTTCCCAGTGTGAAACCTCCTGGGCACAGCCCCAGGGCAGAGCTCTGTCTGTCCGGGGTTCATCCCCTGGGCATGCCTAGTCAGACACACGTGGGACTGCAGAGTGGAGACACTCACCCTGCCAGGGCACTTCCCAAGGCACAGATTCCCAGGAATTACTGCTGCTGGCAGCCCTGGAGCCCCAGGCTGAGGGTTCCCCAGCAAATGCAGGGTGGAGGTAAGAGCAGTGCTAACCAGTACTGTTCTTACACAAGTTCCTGGTCCTCTAGAGGCAGAATTTGGTTCCTGAGCTTTCAGTCTGTCATTAAACTCGATTTGCTCACAGCTCCTGGGGCTGAATTTCCTGATCTGCTCCCTCTGCCTTCCTTGGAGCCGAGAGGGAGAGAAGGTGAGGGGGAAGTAAAGATGGAGCAATGAAGGGCTGAGACGACCCACAGCAGAGCTCTTGGGAATACACAGCAGGCAGGGAAAAGTGCAGTTCTACACATGGCTCTTGCAGCCATTAATTTTATCATTATTGGAGAAAGTTCCATATATACAGCTGATTTTCTGCTGCTTCCAGATGGGGTCACAGCCAGGTCACTCCAAGCATATGCCATCTTTTTTCATTCCCTCCCTTCAGAAAGGGATAACTGTTTCTTCAGCAGTTTGGATTCCATGTTTAAGCCTTCCTGTGCAGTTTCCCACAGTGCTGTGGTGTTACAGACTGCACAACTTTGGCTTTTTCTCCAACATTCCCCAGACTTGATGGAGCCTCCAACGCAGGAGTGGCTCCCGAGCAGTGTGGCAGGGTTTGCTCAGCGAGGGGTGTGACCTCACTGACACACTGGGTGACACGGGGTGTACTGCTGCTACAGTGACACAGCAACCCCAAAATCACTCCTCTCATGCTGTTCCATGAGTTCCACTCCCAGCCTGCTGGGCTCTCTGAGGCTGGGGGAGGTTCCATCTCAATGGATCTTCTCTTTGGGACCGTTCCTGTGCGAGGAGGATTCACAGCAGGGTAAGGAATAAATCCATGAACAGTGAAGGGCAATTCTGGTGTCCCATCGTGCAGGGGGCTGATGGCAGAGAAGGGAAGAAGAGGCATTAAGGGATCTCCAACCTCCTGCCTGCCTGGCACACACACAAAGGTGCCTCCTCCTGTCCCCAGGCTTCTGCACCATCATTACCTGTGCCTTTTTGGCAGGGCAGTGTTATCCCAGTCTAGCCCTGTTTCTTTAGAATATTCAGGACATGAAGGGCAGTGAGAACTGGAGGAGATCTCACCATATTGAAAATTACAATAAAAGCTGCCACAGAGAGTGGCAAGGAGCAGTTCAGATCATGGATGTACTGTGGGAGAAGAGAAACTGAAGTAAAAAGTCACCTGCCTTGCATGGGCAAGGCAATAAAAAGTGCCTTTCTTCCCAAGCCCACTGAGGAGCATTTCCTTCCAAACACAACCGGGAGGCACAGGATGGACTGCTCTGCCCGCAGTGTACGAGAGCTGCAGAGAACAGGGCAGGGAAATGTGTGAGGAGGAAGATCCGGAGGGAACTTGCAGGAAGTTCGTGTTGCTCTCTGCCGTCAGGGCACGCTGCCTGTGATGGCTGAGGGTACAGCAGAGCAGTTTTTCAGCACCTGATGAGGCTCGGATTGGGGTCCTGTGAGGAATGGAAGTTTTCAGAACCCAGGTTAAGCTGAGAGACCGCAGGGCAGATGCCAGCGGGCTGCTCCCGCAGCTCCCTGCTGCTCCTGAAAGGCTCCCTGAGCGTGTCCGGGAGCATCCTTGTGCCCGTGTGGGGTGGGCATGCTGCAGGGCACAGCCAACCCGCCCCGCATGCCCCCTCACCCTGCCCGGAGCCAGGGAACAGAGCCCTGCAGCTGCTCGACACTTACGGGAATGACATCCTCGGCTGACATCAGCTCGCAGGACCGGCATTGGATTCCGGAGCCGGCTCGGAGGTGTGGCTTAGCGGGGACCCTGCTCCGGGCTGCCGATCCAGCCGGAGGGAGCCGGGGCTGCGAGCATCCTGCCTCCCTGTCTGCATCCTGCCGGACAGCTCTCCTCCCTGCTGCAGCCCCTCCTGCGATGTGTCTGCTGCAGCCTGAGCGCAGCCTAAGCACAGCCTGAGCGCAGCCTAAGCACAGCCTGGGCGCAGCCTGAGCGCAGCCCTGCTCTGCCTGCCTGCAGCCCAGCTCGTGGGCGAGGCAGTGCCTGCCATCCGTCAGCGGCAATGCCATGTGGACACCTGAGCAGCCCTAATTCACCATCTGCCAGCACGGGAACGATTTGGAAGAATTCCATTGTTTTCAGCACCTTTGCTACTTCATTGTTGCCTGGCTTTTTTAGAGCATGAGTTCTGGTCATTAGAGGTGCTGCCACCTGAATATTTCTTCATCAGATACCACAAAAAAGGGTCTAGGAAAACAAAGAAACTTGTGATGTGGAGCTGACAGTTCTGGTTTCAGCTGGTGAAAACTTGCAGAATCAGTGAGAAGGCAAAGAAATAAACTGCCCAGGACAATGTCGGTAACTCCTGGTAATTTGTCACTCAATGGGACGAGCTTCTTCACTGAGCATCACAGCATTATGGACAAACCCAGTGAGCAGAGAACTTGGAATGTCCTTCTGTTCTGCTTGACTTTTGCCATTGCACTCCCAGCCCTTCTGGGCAGCATTTATTCACTAGTTTCCCTGCTGAAACTGCAGAACAAAACCACGGTTTCGATGATTGTGACCTCTTTGGCAGCAGATGATCTGATCAGCATCGTGCCAGTGATTATTTTCATGCTCATGCAGTGGTCAAGCCAAGTCTTCCCCCAGCCTCTGTGCACCACCTCAGCGTTTCTGTATTTATTCCAGGGCATTTCTAGCAACCTGAAAGGGTCTCTTATAGTTTGTTACAACTTCTACACCCTCAACACGACCGGGACACTGAGCTGCAGCTCCTCCAAGCGCCGTGTGAGCGTGCTGTGGGCCATCCTCACCATCTGGACTGTCAGTCTGCTGATGTGCATTTTGCCTCTCTGTGGTTGGGGCAGGTACATCCCCACATCCTGGGGCTGCTTCGCCGACTGTGCCAGTTCCTACATCTTGTTTGTGCTCCTTGTGTACTCGCTGTGCTTCTCCCTCCTGGCAGTGCTGGCTGTTCCCCTCACTCTGCACCTGCTGTGCTCAGGTGAGCCCCAGCTGCTGCACACTGAGCACCTGCAGGGCTCTGGAGGCTCCATCTCCCCTGGGACACCATGGGGCTGCGGTGCTGCTGCCCCTCCGCTGGCACTGCTGGAGCCCAGGGATAAAACCCTGGAGCCTTTCCGAAACTCGAAGGCAGTTTTTGGAAAGGGTGTGGCTGAGAGCAGCACCCAGAGCAGGAGCTCCACGGTGGGCTTTGCCCAGAAACGATTTTCGCTGATCCTGGCACTGACCAAAGTCCTTCTCTGGCTCCCAATGATGGTAAATTCTCAGATGGCTTCACTTTCCAATGCTCACTTACATTTCAGTGGGATGTCACCTGTGGGCCATGGATTGAAACAGATGAACAGTGGCCACTGCAGCTGTTCCTCGTAAGTGTAGTTGTACCAGCAGAAGTCCTCTCCAGCAGGTCTGTGTCACTGCATGAGTGTAACTGGTGCCCAGTGGGTTTGGCAGAGCCTGGTTCATCACTCTGACACTCATCACATCATCTGTGTCACATGAATTACAGGGGCAGTAAGGTCCCCCTTTGGTACTGCCAGCTGTGGGACAGGGTTGGCTCAGCATTCTGGGGCTGGGAATTGAGCTCAGGGCCACTCTGTCCTGCCCTCTAAGACACATCCTTTGGGTTAAAAAATAGGAGTTTGATAGAAAACTTCCATTTGGTTGCACCTTTGTAAACCCTGTAGTGCTGGGGAGGGAGGGAGTGCTGTCGTGTGCATGTGTGTGAGTTTGGGAACAGGAACCTGAGAAAGGGATCTGCTTGGAACAGGCAGCACAGCTCTGGGGCAGTTACCTCTGCCCTTGGGTGTGTGGGGCTGGGGCTCCTTGGTGCCACATGGGACTGGCTGGCACTGGGAGCTGTTCAACAGTGCTCAACATCTATATTTAGCTTCAGTGCGGGTTTTTCTGAGAAATGCAGCATGAGAGGAGAGCAGTCAGTGTGTTTCCTGTGCTGTCTGTTAGAGCCAGAATTGTTGTCCTCAGCAAACACTAATGACAATCTGTGTCTTACAGTGGTGTCATATTCACAGCAAGATGTTCTCTTTGTTCCTGGAAGCATCTCATGTGCCCAGAGTGATTTAAATTTCAAAATGCTCTGCCTTTCAGATACAGATGGCTGTCCAGTACATCACCGGGCTGCAGAACCTTTCGTTTGAGACTCTGAGCTTCCTGCTGACCGTGCTGGCTGCCACAGTCACCCCAGTGTTTGTCCTGTCACAGCACTGGCTCCACCTGCCCTGCGGCTGCATCATCAACTGCAGGAGGAACTCCTATACAGTGTCTTCACAAGATGCCAAAAGTGAGTGTGGAAGGGTGGCCTTGGTGTAACAGAGGTTGCCAGACCTTCCCTGGTAACCCTCTTGGTGTCTTCTAGAGCCCTGTTTTGCCTTGGGCTTTATGGAAAAACAGCTGGAGGAACAGAGTGGGTCAGGTGGAAGGCACTCACAGGAATCATCTGATCTCAACTGCAAATGCTAAAGACTAAATGTTTCTGAGGATATGGGAGTTGTTTCCCATTCTCTGGAGTGAAAATCCTCTACCATCAATGGATGGATTCCTGACATTCCCTGCTTTTCAGGGAGAAAGAACTCCTGAATCTTGGAGAAAAGCATCCTCAGTGCATGGCTTTCACTTGCTTTAAACACATTATCTAGGTGCAGAATGGCTTGTGCTGCCCCTGCTGCCCTTTCAGCCACTTTCCCAGAGAGAGTAACTGCAGTTCATCTAGAAGGCAGTTCCTTCTCAGAAGTCTTTCTACTCAACAATTCATTTTTTTTAATGGAGGGAAAATTGCCTGTTTCCAGCAGGAGCTGGATAATTTATTCCATATTTTAGCATGTCATTTGTGTTGTGTTTGTGATTTCATTATTCTTTTTAGTCTCAGCTCCTAACACAGTTTCTTTCCTTCCTGCCTAGCCAAACGCAGCGGTTTTGAGTTCAACCTGTCATTCCAGCAGGGCTATGGAATCTACAGGATATCCCAGGAGAACCCTCCCCACCCCAGCAGCAGCAATCTGAACTCCACATCCTCCCCCAGCCTGACGAGCTCTGACTGTGAGGAGCGGGGCCCTGGCAGAGGCAGTGACCCCCAGCCCCTGCCCGTGGCACTGGGACACGGCTCCCAGGGCACCCCAGGGGGCACAGGGACAGGCCCCCCACACTCCCCTCCTGCTGGCCCTGGGGCCTGTCAGAGCCAGGAGGGCACAAGCTGTGACCCATCAGCATTCCCTCCAGGACCAGAGTGGAGGTTGGCCCACGAGGAGAGCCACACACCGGAGCTGTCAGACTGGGAGTGGTGCCGGAGTAAATCCGAGAGGAACCCTCGGCAGGTAAAGTAGGAATTTATTCTTTCCTGATAATAAGAGTTTCCTTATGAAATAGGAATGATTTTTACTGACACTGATCCTTCTATTAGTCCTATTTTTTACTAAAACTCCTACACGGCATTGTATAATGTTTAGTAACCACAGACCTATTTGTAGGTGCTGATCCTGCAATAATTTCTCACTTGTCTTCTTAATCATGGGGTTTTCTTATTTTGTGTGCACCTGCATGATCTGTATATGTAAGAAGTAAGTATGAAGTATGTTACTTTATCTTAATGAATAGGAAGTTGCCCTGCAAGAGAAGCCATTTTCCAGAGTTCCACTGTGGAATTCCGTGGCCATTGGGCATTACAGTAGGTGGGAATGGGGTAAGAGCCTACATGAAGTCTGTGGGACAGGAGCTCCAGAAGGCTGCAGGCTGGAAGGGATCTGCTCCAAGCAGGGTGACTTCAGAGCCAGGTCAGCTTGTGCTGGGCCTTTACACACACAGGAGATGAACAAGATGTGTTTTGTATTCAAATACAGGAATCTCTCTCTATCTGATAAACAGTTTATCATCTGAGTCACAGTAGGAATTTGGCTGATATTTCAAATGTGGCTGATCATCCCTTTCATAAAGAACCAATGCTCACTCTGTTGCAGTGTGCAGAGATGAATTCCTGCATTTGGGGGCAAAAGCAAGTGATGACTCAGCCTGGTTTCAATCTTGCCAAGGCCTCGTGTGCCATGTACAGCTTGGTTAATAAAATCACTGTATCGGGTTCATAACTGGGGCTCTCCTTGCAGGAGTTTCAAGATGATGTTTAAAAAAAATAAAATTCCTTTCCCCGTGTCCCCTGGTGCCAGTTCAGCTGCAGCCCCAGGAGTGCAGCAGGTAGGAGCAGCTCTGGGAGCAGCTGGCAGTGACTGCCTGGGGGTGTTCTATGTGCCCTGGCACTTTTGGACATAGTCTTCCCTTCTTGCATTACAAAGAATCACAACTCATCCACTTGTGACACCTTCACAGCTATAACCCAGTGCCAGGCACTAAAGCTCCTATGGGGTAGAAGTTCCAGGCTTTGGAGTCACAGCTCTGCCTGGTTCTGACGTTCAGCAGGAGCTGCCAGAGCTTCACAGCTGACATTTGCTTTGCAGCTGGGAAAAGGCAGAGTGTAAAACCCCTGCAAGGTTTGTAAAAAGAACTTTAATGCAGTGCTCAGGTTCATGTTGGAGGAAAGATCAATTTGGGCCACACATTAATAAGCTGAAAATCATCTCCTTTATTCATCTTGTCTGGAAGTCCCAAAGTCTAAGTCACCCTGTTCTCATCAATCTGCATTTCCCACGTGTGTTAAAGGAGACTCCCCCTGGTATTGATTGGCCACATCCTCCTGCAGGAAATACAGGGGATCATCTGAGAGCCCATAAATACAGGGGCTCTTATTGGAATGCTGCTGATTTTCTCTTCAAGAGGAGAAGCTCCAAGAACTGACAGCAGGAGAGAGAGCAGCCATTCCCATGGATGTGGGATGAGTGAGTTTGAGCTGTTTGAAGAGCAGGGTGCCAGCCAGGAGCTGGGGTGCCTTTGGTTTCCTCTGGAAGCTGTGAGCACTTCCTTAGGGTGACAGTAATGACTGTGGAGCTGGTTGTCTCTTCATTGTCTGTTCTGTGAGTAAAGAGCTGCTCCATCAAAGTGTTTTCTCTGGAATAGAAGTGGCATGAGAGAATGAGGCAGCAGGGTTTATTGAATACATGATAGGAAGGCTGTAATGGAGAGGGAGAGAGAAAATTATACTTGTCCTTTGTAACTCCTGCTCGGCTGCATATTTGAAATATAGCTTTATCATCTCCTAAAATACCCATGTATCTCCCTTCCTAAAGAGATTGAGTGTAAATATGTCATGTCTTATTTTGTCTATGCTTCAGTGCCCTCAGGCAACAGAAATCTCCCAGGCTGGCAGTTTGTTCCAGGCTTACTGATTATTTTTCTCTACCTCATCTGTGGGTTGCCTCAAGAAAACTCTTTGAAGAGACTGCACAGGACCTATTTATGTGCCCTGCAAGGAAAGAGAGGGGGAGGCTGCGCAAGTGACTTCACAGAGGAGGAGCCAGCACAGGCAGGAGTATTTTATAATGATAAATACACAGCATCTCACTCGTTGCAGGAAGTTGTGAACATTCCCTGAAACACCAGGCACAGCACAGAAGGTGATTTAGGATTGGCTTTGAAGGTTCTCTTTGCTTCCCACTGGCTGGTGCAATCTGCCCCACCTGCAGCCCTGCTGAAGTGCTGAGCTGTTCCCATTGGGGCTCTTCTTGCTCACAGGGTCGGAACTTGTTCTTGATGTCCAAAGAGGTTCCTGTGGCTGGAAAATCCTTGTGACATTTCACCTGCAGCTTCTCACTTTGCTCCCAGAGGCATGTGTACTCTGTGTGATGTTTGCTGGCCCCTGCTGCAGTTCCACTGCCACTGGCTCTCTCGGGAACTGCAGAGGAATAGTGAGAGGAGAAACGTTTGCCCAGGAGGACAAGGCTGGACAGAGCTCCTATAGCCCTTCCCTCCAAGGTGTCCTCACCTTGCATGCTCTGTTGCACCTCCTGGTACTGATTGGTACAAATCCAGTCTGCCTGCAAGGGGCAGGCCAATGGCAAGTGCTGGGCTCAGGCCATCTGAGGTGAGCTTGTCTCTTCCTGTCATACCCCCTTGGCTCTACATTTACTGCAGTCACCTCAGAAAAGGCAAATCATTGCAGTAATTAATTTCACTGCAGCTAATTTGTGTTTTTAGGGAAGTAGAAGACTAAGCCTCTATTTTAAAACAAACAGAAAACTCATTGTCTCTGGAAAGAAAAAGCCAGGATCATTACTGGAAACATTCTAAAAATAGACCTTTTCATCTCAAGCTGTGTTTGACCAAAGTAATTAGGAATGCAAACTCCCCAGAGCTGTTTTAGATTGCTGGATTTCTGTTTGGGAAGGCAGCGTGGCCCAGTGGGAGCACACGGACATGGCACAAGCTGTGTGTGCTCTTGGTGCTGCCCCTGTGCAGAGACCTGGCCCAGGGAGGAGGAGCAGACTCCAGCCTGTCCATCTGTGCTTCTCTGGGTCACTGCTGGCACCTCTGTCTGCCTGTTCCAGGCCTCTGAAACCAGCAATTGTGAGGGAGAGTACACAAAGTGCTTGAGCCTGTCACCAGGCACTGGAGAACCAGCTGGGATGGTGTCCCAGTGTCCCACTCAGCCCCCAGCTGCTGCTTTGATCATTTCCAAATGGAAATCTGTCTGTCAGGGCCTGTTCCAGCTGCTGTGGGACTCAGATACATCCAAGCCTTCCCTATGGACAATATCCTTCCCAGTGAATCCAGCCCAGACCCTGCTCAGGACAGGGAATCCACAGGGACGGGGACGAAGGTGTTGCCTCATGGCAACTACAGCTGCTTCCTGTCTCCTGTGAACTCTGGAAGGTGGATGTGTAATTAAATAATGAGGGGATTTGCTTGATGGATTCTGCAGAGATTTCTCTGCTCAGAATGCATCAGTATTCTGCAGGTGGAAGGGACTTCTGGACACGAACCACTATGATTACACAGAAGCCATTTATTGTTTACATTACCACCCCAGTTGTACATTTCCAACACCATCATCCCCCAAACCGTAATTGGTTAATCGATCCCTTTCATTCAAACCCCACGAGGGTCTCTGGAAAAGTGATTGGTTAAAGGCCAGGTGCTCCTTTATCGAGTGCTTTCATTCTTTGCTGCCAACTTCTCAGCATCTCTGCTCTCGATTTAGCCCAACTGTTGTTTCAGCGGCCTTGAAGATTTCTCAGTCTAGCACTATTGTTGTTTTCAGTGACCTTGATGAATTCCAGAGAATCTGACAACACACCTAAAGATAATTTGGCTGAGGCACCCCCGGAACCAAGTTGTTCAGACACATTGCAACAGTATTCTGTAAGGAACGAGGACATTTGTGATTTATTTCACTGGGACTTTTTTGTCTTTGCTTTTTAAAAATGCCTGTGCTGGCACATGGAGTTCTCCAGTGAAATCCCTTTCCCAGATTGCAAGAGCCAGAATTCTCCAGGCATTGTGGCAGGTGCTGCATGGGGGGATGCCCTGAGGTGGGAAATCCTCTCCACAAACAGTGGCACTTGGTGAGGGAAGGGCTGGGAGCTGAAGGCAAAGAGCTGACCTGCAGGGAACCGCAGGAGTGGGAGGCAAAGTACTTCACAGGATGTACCAGTAGAGTCTGGTTTGCTGGTGGATTCCTGTTTATTGCCATGGATGTGTCATGAGCAGCAAAAATTTACTGGTGGTGCCAAAGACAAGATGAAGGTCCCTTTCTGTTCTCATTAATAACAATTTAGAATGAAAGTAATTCTAGTAATAAGCAGTGTTACCTGGCTGTGCCCAAACCCAGGATAAATGCATTTATCCCTCCCTTGAGCCCCATAACCATGGATTTAGTCCCAGCACTTGAATCCACAGCTCTCCCCAGAGCACAGCATTGTGGTTTGCAGGGACAAATGGATTCTGTACTTCAAAAACAGGTAAAGGTGTCTGGAATTGAACAACATTTCCACTGGAAATGTTCTAGTAGGAAATGACATCTTTCATTGTCTCCCTGGTTACTGACTGGGCAGTGACATAGGAGACTTGATGGATCTTTTTAACTTTAACACTAAATACTGTGATTGGGAAATGTCTCATTCTCCAGACCTGGATTGTTCATTCCAGCAAGCGGAGATTGCTCATTCTCCCTCCAGATGCCTCATGTTCAGTCTGACAAATCAAAGAGTTTGATTAAACAGGACATAGCCTTGCACTGATGGAATCAGCTTTTATTTAAACTCTGTTTTTCATATTCTGTAGTGAGTCACAGTCACTTGGGACTTCATGCACTAAGGCGTATAATAACAGAAAAAACTCGCTGCTCTTTCAAGTCATAAATGCCAGGTGTCTAAAATCCTGCAAGGGGCAGGCAGTGAGAGGAGCTAAGAAGCTGAGCACAGCTGGCTGCTGTGTGCTGGGTTTTTGGGTGATGCTCAGTCTAACAATGCTCGTGCCCTGCAGCGCGTGGCCGGGGCGCTGGCCGTGCCTCTCTGCGCCTTCCAGGGCACTGTGTCTCTGCAGGCCCCCACCGGCAAAACGCTCTCCTTGTCCACCTACGAGGTCAGCTCCGAGGGGCAGAAAATAACCCCCATGGCCCAGAGAATCGAGGTGTACCGCTCCAAAAGCGTGGGGCACGAGCCGAGCCCGGGGGAGCCTCGGGACACCTTTGCTGACGCCAGCGTGAAGATTCACTTGGAGGTGTTGGAGATCTGTGACAATGAAGAGGCCCTGGACACCGTGTCCATCATCAGCAACATCAGCCAGTCCTCCACGCAGGCACGGTCACCCTCCCTGCGCTACTCCCGCAAGGAGAACAGGTTTGTGTGCTGTGAGCTGGGGGAAAGTGCCTCCTATTCCCTGCTCATCCCCTCACACAGCCCCGGCAGCGACCTCAGCATCTCCATCCCTGACACCGTGGAGGCTCATCGGCAGAACAGCCAAAAGCAGCACCCGGCCACGGCTGGGCACCAGGAGGAGATCCAGCTGCTGAACAAAGCCTACAGAGAGCGGGAGGAGCCTGGCAACAGCAGCTAAAGGGGTTTCACTGCTCTGACAGACAGTGCTCCCCTTGGCTCCTTACCCCAGCAAATACGGGATCAGCTGGGTTTTTTCCTATCATACAGATTTTATTGGGGTGCACTCTTGAATCACTTCAAACTGTTAATGCTGTATCAAGGGGATAACAAATACTCAAGTGCTTTACAGCTTTCCATAGTGGATTTTAAGGTATTTATTTATATGCCTATTTATTTGAGGAACACGTGTGTCTAAAGGGGACCCTAAATAAAGTCTTAAATCCCAGCCTTGGTGTTTGTTGGCACTGTGTGGCATGTCTGCAGGAACCTGTGGAAATCAGGCAGCAGCTCCCCAGGTGGGAAGTTACAGCAGTTTTGATTCACTTGCAGTCTTTGCCAACATCTAAATCGACATAATACTAGAAATACTTTTCTAACACCTGGACATCACTTAAAGCTCACTGGCTGCACTTTGTTTCACGGATTGAGTCTCCCTTCTTGTTGATTAGACCTGAAAGTATACAAAGAACAAACATAAAGAAAACGATAGAAATTCCCCATTCTGCAATGGACAACGGCCGGTCGGGGACTCGAACCCGGGACCTCCGGGGCGGGTCAGTGTGAGGACTGAAACCCGTGTGCTCAGGGTCGGGTTCGGTCAGACCGGGACTCGAACCCGTGTGCTCAGGGTGGGGTTCGGTCGGACCGGGACTCGAACCCGTGTGCTCAGGGTCGGGTTCGGTCGGACCGGGACTCGAACCCGGTCTCTGCGCGCTGCGGGGCGGGCGGGCGGAAGCGCGGCGGCGGATGAGGCGGGCGGTGGCGGCGGATGAGGCGGGGCCGTGCCGCGCCGATCGCAGCCGCGCCGAGCCGGGCTGTGCCCGCCGCTCCGTGCCGGCACCCGCGGCCATGAGCTACGAGCAGCGCTGGGGCTGGGGCCGCGGCCGCGGCCGGGGCCGTGGCGGCGATGGCGGCTCTGCCTCCGCCGCCTCCTCCTCGGCGGGAGCGCCCGGCGGGCGGGGACGGCACCCCGGCCACCTGAAGGGCCGCGAGATCGGGCTGTGGTACGCCCGCAAGCAGGGCCAGAAGAGCCGGGACGCTGACCGGCAGCAGGTGAGGGGTGCCGGGGCGGGCTGTGGGGACAGGGCTCTGTGCAGAGCCGCGGGTTGGTGGCCCGGGGCGGCGGAGGGGCCGGGGGGGCACACACGGGGTCGGTGCTGATGCAGGCCCTGCTCTCTGCCCTAGAGAGCTGTCGTGCGCATGGACGAGCGCAGGGAAGAGCAAATCGTGCAGCTGCTGAATTCTGTCCAGACTAAGAACGACAAAGAGCAAGAAACCATGTCCTGGTGGTCCGGGGATGAAGAAGGGTAAAGAGGCATAATTCCCAGTTCTTTTATTTATTTTGAATAGCACAAACGTTCCATAAGCTGGCAGGGAGATGTGTCAGAAGTTATTTATTGAGTGTGTTGGTTCAACAATTATCCTTCAGTTTTTCCACGTGTATTGTCAGACTGAAATGATTGTAGCCATTACTGTAAAACTCTTTCATTATTGCTGAGTTTGGGGTGCTAAATTTCTACTTAAACTCATAAATCTTATAACTCCTCTCAAGGCCTACTATGATAGATGTAAGGGATCTTTCATCTCCCTTGGCCTCTGGAATTACTCTTCCAGAGGTGGCTTTTGGCTTCTGTTTCCAGTTCTTGTGCAGTCTTGGACCATCTCGCAGTGTGTGAAGCAGGGTCTGCTCTGGACTCATTATGGATTTTCAGGAGTAGCTGGAATGGCTGGTGTGCTGGAATGAGGGGACTGGGGCTCCATTTTGCTGAGGGATCCAGCTGTGAGGCAGTGGGTCAAGCAGGAATTCTCTGATGATGTTTTGTTGCTTTGTAGCTTCATTTGGTACAAAAGAATGTGTTGTTTTTTAAATCCTGATGTCAGGGTTTCGGTGGTCAGTTGTTTGAACGTTTATTTGTTTTAATGACTTTCACTGTAGTGACAGACCCAGAGCAGCTGTGGCTGCCCCTGGATCCCTGGCAGTGCCCCAGGCCAGGCTGGGTGGGCTTGGAGCAGCCTGGGATGGGGGAAGGAGTCCCTGCCATGGCAGGGGTGCCACTGGATGAGCTTTAAGGGCCTTCCAACCCAAAGCATTCCTGCACTCTGTATGTGGCCGGGTACAGCTGGGGCAATCTGAAATTCTTGTTCTGTAATTCCAGCCCTGCTCCAGAACAGCCTGCCAAAGTGAAACCAGATGCTGAGAAAGCTCCTGTGAGACAGAGACCAACCTGGGAAAAAACATCCCTGGATTTGGATGTGGAATATCTCCGTGAAAAAAATGAGCAGGATGCTAATTTAGATGAGCAACTTAAAGAAGAATTAGTGAAGAAGAGATCTGATCCTAGATATGTTGAAATGCAGGTACTTTCCCCTGTGTTAAAGTAAAAACTTTTCATTGGATTTTTTTTTTTTTAATTAAGCTAATCTGAAAATGTAATGTCTTGCAATTTACTAGAAAGTTGTCATAGTGTTACTTTTGCTAAAAATTATCTGTAGTATTCATAAAATTCATACCTATTGATAGAACAGTGATTAAAAACGGGAAATTACAAATTTCAGAAACAGTTAGAATCTGACATGTATCATAGGGTGGCTTTCTCTTTTATATGGATTGTGTCCCTGCAGTTATGTCTGAAACTGAAAGCACAACACTGGGCTCTGAAGGAATGGCCTCTTGCAAACAGAGGTTTGGTTTTGAACAGCCATATGTAGAAAATTGGCTTTCCCTGAACACCAGGTCTCTCTTCCATACCAGGCCCTGCTCTTGCACCTGTATATACCTGCCTTATCATGGACTGAGCTGGTGGGCTGAAATCATTTATCTAAATTGAACAAAACTGAAACCACACATGGAATTAAATTAATTAATTAAAATTATTTTCCATGGGCCTGTGTTGATTCAAGTGTTGCTGAGCAGTTTGTCATTATTTTGCAGTTTAGCTCAGATTAGAGGTGAAATCTGTTCTGTTGCTTCCATGCTGAGAAGGTGTTTAAAGAGAAACATTTCTTTTTTCTTTTTCCACAGAGATTCCGAGAGAAGCTCCCCTCATATGGGATGAGAGAGGTGAGTGTGTGTTTGAAGAGAGAGCCTCTGTGGTGCTGTGCTCCAAACCAGGGGAAAGCAGTTGTGCCCTGTGACCTGCAGCAATCCTTTGTGCCCTTCAGGAAGGGGAGAAGCCTCCCAGGTTCTGAGCCTGGGGGTGATTTCTTTCCAGACAGTACCAGGGCCTCACTGATCATGGTGTGGGGCTCAGTACAGAGTTCTCCTGGGAATAGAACTGGGAATATCATGGGAATACATGGCTGCTACAGACATTTAATAATAGGTCTTCTCTTTCTGCCAGTTAAACTTCTAGAGGGTTCCTGGTTACTCAGATTGTTATGCTTTCTTCTGTGTATAAAATTGTGCCCTTTGTTGAACAATTAGCTAGATTAGAATTGAACATAATGCAAATTAAGCCTTTTTAGCTTTAACCACAGACTTAATGTCTGCACTGCTGGCCCTCAGTGCCATTTCTTTTCTAGTCACAGGAGAAGGTCAGTGACAGTAGGGCTGTTATTAAATGATGTTAATTCTTAGGCTGATAGTCCCTGTGTGCAGAAGGAATGGAGTATTCTGATATGTCTCCTTTTGCAGGCTCAGTGGGTGATTAGTGAGCTCCTTCCTATAGTTCTTCTATTTGCCATAATGTTAGCATTTGTTTCTTAAAATAGTTATACTCCCCTCAACAGTCCTTGGGCTGGGGAGGAGGAGGCTGGGAAACATTCCTGTTGGTACAAGGAATGTTAAAATATTGTGCTGAAAACCTTTAGATTGTGCAGGCTTGGAGTCCAACAGGGCAGACTCCTGTGTTCAGTCTCCAAAGATTTGCAGGAGCCAAGCAGGAAGCAGAAAGGTTAAAAATGTATTTTGGGCTTTCATTTTAGTTTGTTTTTCTGTTGTTTTCATACAGGATCTAATGTATTTAAAGTTAGTGTTGAGGTTGGATATGCATTAAACCCTACATGTGGAAAGTTCAGATGTGCAGAAACAATTTCTGTGAGGTTTAAACTAAACTTTTTTTGTCGTATTAGAAGAAGCAGTTGAACATTTCTTCAGCTGCTGATAGTCTGCTCAGAGTTCATCCCACAGGAGCAGAGAGTTCTCAGAAACCCTCCACAATCTGCTTGCAGTAACAGCACAGTAATTGTTGTGTGTTTGCCTGGGCCAGGAGCTGGTGAAGCTGATCAACAGCAGCCGTGTGACAGTGATCAGTGGTGAGACAGGCTGTGGGAAGACCACACAGGTGACACAGTTCATCCTGGATGATCACATCGAGCGTGGCCTGGGCTCCACCTGCAGGATTGTGTGCACCCAGCCCCGCAGGATCAGCGCTATCTCCGTGAGTGCCCCTTCCCCAGGACTCCCTCAGCACTCCCCAGCTTCTCCCTGGGGCTGCAAATCACAGTTCTGGTGCTGGGCACTGCCTGGATACTCACAAGATGGAGTACTGGCACTGCAGCCTCCTTCTCTTCCCTGACTTCAGTCATGGGTTGTATCTGTGACGTTAACAGATTTGGGCACTGCAAATGCCAGTTAAGATAAAAACTAATGTTATGTCAGGCCCTCTAGAGGTGTGTTAATGAGCAAGAAAGAATCTGGCTTTCAAGAGGTTGGTAGTTCGGTGTCAGACTGGCAAAACTCACACTGCTGAAAGGGGGATGTGCTGCTAATGCCCCAGTGGGCGTGTTCCTCTTAAGTCCTGTCCCTGGGTTGCTGCTTTCAGGGCAGGAGAGAAGGGCATCTCTGTCATTTACAAACCATCTCAGTTCCTGCAGCTCAGTCACAGAGCAGCCTGGTTTTCTTTCTCCCCCTCAGGTGGCTGAGAGAGTGGCTGCAGAGAGGGCAGAGTGCTGTGGCAATGGCAGGAGCACGGGCTACCAGATCCGCCTGCAGAGGTGAGCAGCTCCCTGGCAAGGGCCTGCTGGTACCCCAAGGAGACAATTTGAAAAGTAGTTCTAAAAAGAAATAACTGCTTTCCTGCTGATATTTCCCCCTGAAGGAATTCCTGTGAGGAAGGAATGAGGTTTTTGAATTTTAGGGAGAGGTTTGAGTGCAGTTACTGTGTTTTATGCCCCATGTGACAGTGACTAGCCTAAGTTAGGCTTTGTCTAATAAGTCCTGTTTTCAGCTCTTGTCAAAGGTTCTGCTGTGGGCAGAAATAAAACTGATGTCCCTAATCAATGAATTTTAAGGAAAGGTGAAAATGCTAAAATCCAATCTATCTTTCTGTGAAAAGCTGTGTATTTCCTACACATATTTATGGACTAATTCCCTGGGACCAGCGGAGAGGAGCTTGCAGAGCAAAAGCTGTTACATTTATAGTTGGTTATAATTTAAAAATCAGAAGTGATACCACACATAATGGAACCCTGTTGTTGAAGCAGAACTGGTGGTGAGAGAGGAAAGCTCAGCCCTCCCAGCATTTTAATTGGAGTTCATAGAATTTCTCTGCAGTTTGTCTTTGCTCAGGGTGCTGTGCATGTGGGTGCCCTCTGTGCTGAGCCTGGAGACCTGCACGAGGTGGGCATCAGCACCTCTGTGTGCAGGAGATGGCAAAGGGGTCCATCCCCCAGCCACAAATGGGATCCAACACCCTAATTCCTTGTTCCTGCCCTTGTGCTGTCAGTGAGGGAGGCAGAGTGAGGCACGTCTGTATCGTGTCTGCAATGGCACCTGCAGCTGGGTTTAAGGTTTTAAAGTATTTTGTTAATACAGAACAGAACTGAGGAGTTGTTGTTGTGTCTCTTTCAGTCGGTTGCCAAGGAAACAAGGTTCAATTTTGTACTGTACCACGGGAATTGTCCTTCAGTGGCTCCAGTCAGATAAGTAAGATCTCTTGTTTAATCAGACTCGGAATGCAGTTATGAAATGAGTCCTGAGCTGCTCCAAACAGTCATGGCTCTGCTTTTTATTTTTTCTAAAAACAAAAGTTTAACTTCTTCCCCTTCTATTTTAGGCACTTGTCCAGCATCAGTCATATAGTTCTTGATGAAATCCATGAGAGAAATCTTCAGTCAGATGTTTTAATGAGCATCATTAAAGATCTTCTGAATATTCGACTGGATCTGAGAGTCATACTGATGAGTGCTACTTTAAATGCAGAGAAGTTTTCTGAGTACTTTGGTAAGTGCAATGCTTCCTAGAAGTGTTCCTCTTAAGTAATTTAGGCTTCTACAGTATAGTGCAGTTCTTAAATTATAGAAATGATTTGTATCAAAAGAAGAAATTACTTCAGTTTTACAAATACCTGCCAGCTGCTGGAGATGCAGTTTCTCAGTTTTATCTCATTGTGACCCAGTATTGCTTCTGGTTTTGCTTTTCAGGCATGTTATGGAAGCAGAACCCACAGAGTGTTTTCCTAGTAAATGTTTACCATGTTTTAGCACTCCTGCTGTGAGTAGGCCAGCAGATTGAACTTTGAGTTGTTCAGTCTCCCAGCTTTTTCCAGTAGCTGCAACCAGTTGAACATCCTGCTGTGCAGAACACTGCCTGCTGCCTGTGCTTTTTTAATTCAGCAGCCTTATTTGGGGCTGAGTTTGACATCTTCCCTGACAATTGCAAATGTCCTGTAGACATGGCAGCTGTATTGCAGAAATAGTGAGGAATGTTTATTGCTTCTATTCTTTCAGTGCAGTATTTCATCAGTAGTTTTAAAACTGAGTTCTGCCTCCCCCCACAGACCATTGCCCAATGATTCACATCCCTGGGTTCACTTTCCCAGTGGTGGAATATCTGCTCGAAGATGTCATTGAGAAGTTGAGGCAAGTGTTTTTTCTGAACATCATTTCAGAGAGTATTTTTGGGGAGGGGGGGTTAGCTTAGTGTATGTATGCTTAAAGATTAACTTGGCATGAGGAAGAATTGCCTGTATTTTTCATGAGAAAATCTTCTAAGGGGGACCTTGTACAGTAATTACAGATGGCACACAGCTACCTGGGAATATTGGCTTTAGGGGGAGAACAATTTCTCTGTTGCTGTGGTGAATTTTCAAGTCTCTAAATCAAACCAGTCTTTCTTGCAGTTCACTTAGTTTTTCCCTACACGTGCTCATGCTTACTAAGGTTGGTCCCTGCTTTTGTAAGAGTTCTGTCAGAAGACAAACTGAAAATTCTTACGCATGGTCTAGCTAAAGCACAGCATATTTGTTCATGGTTTGGAAAACTGTGCAGCTGTTCCAAATTCCCTCAGTTTCAAATGGAATTGTGTTTGCTCCTGCTGTGTACAGGTACACCCCAGAGAAGATGGACCGTCGGCTGCACTGGAGGAAGGGCTTCATGCAGGGCCACGTCAGCAGGCCAGAGAAGGAGGAGAAGGAGGAGATCTACAGGCAGCAGTGGCCAGGATACCTAAGGCAGCTGCAGGGCAGGTTGGACACAAGTTCCTCTTCTGTTTTCAGTTTTCAGGCAGCTCTGAAGTGAGACCCATAAATCAGTGCTGTGTTGTGTTGCTGGGCTTTAGTAACAGTGGGGAAGTGGCTGCTGTGGAAAATGATGATGGAATTGCTTGTACAGTTGGCTGGCAACCAGAAAAGTGCTTTAGAGGCAGCAGGATTAGCTCCCTTTGCCTCTGAGTTGTTCAAGTTAAATTTCAGTTCATTGCCTAAATATAAATTGTCAGTCCCTGGCTCATCAATGAGAAGGAGAGATCGTGCATGTGCTTCAAAGACAGTTCAGTCATGACATGGTAATTCTTCCACTGTTCTGGGCTGACAACAATCACACTGAACTAAATGTGGAGAGTACTTTGGAGGTGCAGGAATTGCTCAGATAATTGAGCTGACTGGAGGTGATTGGGTGGCTCACTCAGCCAGGCAGCAGGAGGCCTGGCTTTGCATGTTCCAGGTGTGTGTGCTTTCCCTGCTGCAGGTATTCAGCAAGTACAATCGATGCCCTGGAAATGATGGATGATGACAAGGTGGACCTGGACCTTATAGCAGCACTGATCAAACACATTGTGCTGGAAGAGGAGGTACAGTGGGACTGAGCTGGGGACAGAGCCAGAGCTGGCAGTGACTTTGGCTGGTCACACAGAAAGAAGAGAAATTTTTGTTTGCTCTTCTAAGTCATTGAACAGCTTTGAATTACTCTTACATTCAGATAACTACGTGCAGGTAGCTCTTTTATAGAAAAAAAAAAAAAAAACGTGATAAACTCTTCAGACAGGGTCAGAGAGGTCTCAGATCTCCCATGCCCACCATGTATCAGTGTGAGGAGCTGGCTCTCTCTGCAGTGTGTGATGTGTTCTGACCTCTTGTCCCTTCACTCCCTCTTTTCCTTGTAGGATGGTGCAATTCTGGTGTTTCTGCCAGGCTGGGATAACATCAGCACTTTGCATGAGATCTTGATGTCTCAAGTCATGTTTAAGTCAGGTAAACCCCAAACTCTCTGTGGGAATTCTGGCAGTGGCAGTGGGGGAGGCTGCTTTTGCATGGGGTTGCTGTGATTGCACTGGATTCATTTTTTCCCTTGTCTCCTCTGCAGAGTGTTTTTGTGTGTCTGTGTTATCTTTCCCCTGCTGACAACAACTCATTTTTCTCAGTGTGGGAGTGACAATCTGAAAAACAACCTGACCTGCATCTTCTTCCTCTTGTCCTTTCCTGTAGCTGGGAGAGTTCCCATCCAAAAGTAAACTCCATTCTGTGTGCACCTGCTCTGTGTTCATCCTTGAGCAGCTTCCCCTGCTTTGCTGATAGTTCCCTTAAACCCTGTTGATTTGAGCTTTCTTACAGACTCTCAAGTACTCTGTGCCTGTCTAACACACTTCACCTTGTCCTTTTGTATCTCTCATATTTTCCATCTCACCTGTCTTACCTGGGCTCTTGACTGTTCAGATGGTGACCTGCAGTGTGGTTGTGTGCATTCCATAGATGCAGAATTCCAGTTTATTGAAAGATTGTCAGTTTGTGTATTAAACTTGACCAATTATTTAATAACTTCAGAATTTAAAAAGGAAGTCTAAATTACTATACATAACTTCATATATTTTCTTGAGCTCATTAAGTTAAAGCATCATAAAAAATATACCTTTTATACCTTTTAGAAATATTTATACCTTTTTGCTTCAGAATTTGCTGCTATGATACAAATGCCTGTGATCTCAGCAAGAAGCAGTAGCCTGACTTACAGCCTATTTTCTCTGTTCTGCATAGTTGATTTAATAGATTTTCCTGTAAAATTGAAAGTTTCTGTGCTTATACCATATCTTTTACTGATTTTTGACTTTCAGATAGGTTTATTATCATACCTTTGCATTCACTGATGCCTACTGTTAACCAGACTCAGGTATGTTTCTCTTTTATTGCAATA
Organism: Certhia americana; assembly: GCA_018697195.1. Taxonomy (NCBI): domain Eukaryota; kingdom Metazoa; phylum Chordata; class Aves; order Passeriformes; family Certhiidae; genus Certhia; species Certhia americana. Next base: position 4,096,258 of record CM031865.1, on the reverse strand, counting down.
TTTCACAACTACAAAAACGCAAAAAAGAATGAAGCACATGTTGGTTTTAGCAAAGACATAAATGGGCCCTGGATAATTACAGGTGTTCAAGAAGACCCCACCAGGAGTGAGGAAAATTGTGATTGCAACCAATATTGCAGAGACCAGGTAAGAGCCTGCCTGCCCAGAGCCAGGAAAGCTGTGTGCTTTTCAAAAGAAATGGAAGTGATAATTCAAAGTATAAACCTGTTTGATGTTCCTGAAAATACATTTCTGTGTTTGTGCCATTCGTTTATAACGCTTTGTCTTCAGAAACATTTATAGACTAAACAGAGTTTTCCTATCATTGTTTTAAACAATTCAACCAACTACATTGTTTTGAACAGTGAAACTACAGGAATGCCAAACAATTGCTAGAATGACTTGTACAGGATAATCTGAGCTGCCTGTCCTCTCTCCAGAACCCAAGTGGGGATTTCTGCCAGACTGAGGAAAATAAATCAGCTCTTTCTTGAACTGTTCAGTAACATAGTTCTTACTGAAATTCCAAAGAGATTTTTTTTAATTGCTGACTCTGTTTGGGAGGGAATGAATAGGGGCCAAACCCAATTCTAAGTCACACTTGCAAAGATGAAAAGTTGCTTTTTTTATCTTTTTTCTTTCAACAGCATCACAATCGATGACGTGGTGTTCGTTATAGATGGGGGGAAAATAAAGGAGACTCACTTTGACACCCAGAACAACATCAGCACCATGGCAGCAGAGTGGGTCAGCAAAGCCAATGCCAAGCAGAGGAAGGGTCGAGCAGGAAGGTGGGAACAGTGGGGTGCTTAGGGAGCTTTGGGGATGTTGAGTTTCCAGCAGTGCTAAAGGTTCTTTATTCTTTGCATGTGCTGGCACTGCTGTCTCCTGGTCCTGGGCAAGGAATGATTTCCTTGTCTGCCTAGAAAGCTGAATTAACTTGTTCTGTGTTTAATTGCAGTTTCCCTCCCGCATTTTATTTTGATTTTTGTCACTGCCCTCACACCTGATTTATGAGGCTGATACAGTAAAGGGGAAACGGTGTAAAAATTAATTTTTGTGTTCTCTGTGCCTTTCTCCTGCTCATGGGCCTGTGTTTCAGAAGACTGAAGTGGCTTTTACAGTTGAACACACTTCAGTTCTAACTCCTTGACAAGTTTTGGGAAGCTCTTTGTAAGCAAACAGAGCAATAATGTCACAGTTTCACTGGGGAAAGAAGCCCACACCAAACCCAAAAGGATTGTTTCTTTCAATCATTGCAGAGTTCAGCCAGGCCACTGTTACCATCTGTACAATGGACTGCGTGCCAGCCTTCTGGATGATTATCAGTTACCAGAGATCCTGAGGACACCCCTGGAAGAACTCTGCTTACAAATCAAGGTAAATGAGCAATCTTCAAATGTATTTATTATCTATTCTTCCATTGGGATAAGTGGGTGAGAGAATAAGTTAATGCAACTGTGAGCCTAAGATTGTTAAACCAAAATTCTGCTACACCAGAAATGCAGTGTATTTAGTCAATAATTGCAGCAACTTTTGTAAATGCACACTTGTATCTGGGTGCATTAAACCCAGGGGAAACAGAATTGTCTGGTATCAATAAAAGATGAAGTCCACTAACAAAACTTCGGGCTGTGCTCTCCCCCAAATATCACATTATCATTCAATCAGAGGAGCTTCAGTGAGAATGCCAGTGAGTCAATTTATATGATTTCTTAGAAGACTTTTACTACAAAGTAGTTTTATAACTGGTGTGAATTTCCCTTTTTGGCAGTTTGCATTGACTGCCTTTTGCAAGCAGAAGGAATGCCATGTGTATGTGAACTGAATGAAGAACAGATCCTTCTGCTACAAATTTCATCACCAATACTTTTTTTTTCTCCTTTGTTCTTAACTACAGAAATTCTAACTCAAGCTGTGAATTACTCACACTATTTCAATGAGTGTGGTTACTCCTAACCAGTTTTAGGCCACCCTCTTTCTCCAGTTGCTGTAGGCTTTTGTTGTGATTTCTCTTTCAGATCCTGAAGCTTGGTGGAATTGCCTATTTTCTGAGCAAACTGATGGACCCCCCATCTCGTGATGCTGTGATGCTGGCCATAAATCACCTCATGGAGCTGGTAAAGTTCTGCCTCCTGTGCAGGATTGAGCTGTGGTGCTGTGTGTGTTACCAGGCAGGTCTGACTGCCCAGCTCTGGGTTTGCAGCCCCTTTCCCTCTGTGCAGAGCCTCGGTGGAGCCTCACTGCACACAGGGGGCACTTCACACAACCCACAGTGCTTATGGGCTCTGCAGGGTGCTTCTGAGGGACCTTCTCAATGACTCCAGACAGACACCTGACCCTGCAGGTGTTCATTTAACTCCCTCCTCCATACCCCCTGCTGCTCCCAGCCTTCCTGTTCCAGGTGGGTCACTGAGGAGTGTGAGACAAATGAGGCATGTGGGAGAAGCCCTTTGAGTGCCATTGTTCCCTTGGGTGCTGAGGAAGGAGAGATTCATGGCATGTTTGTTCTGCTGGCTCCTTGCTCTGATGGGATTTGTGAAATGAGTTGGAGCCATAAAAAGAAACATCTGGTTTGGATATTAATGGGTGATATCCATGTACCAGGGGCTTTTCCAAGGAAATCCTGCCTGTTTCACATGATGTGTTTGTTGTTTGCTTTGTGCCCCTGTCCTGGCAGAATGCTCTGGACAGGCAGGAGGAGCTGACTCCCCTGGGTGTGCACCTGGCACGGCTGCCTGTGGAGCCACACATTGGGAAGATGATCCTGTTTGGAGCCTTGTTCTGCTGCCTGGACCCTGTGCTGACCATTGCAGCCAGCCTCAGCTTCAAGGACCCTTTTGTCATCCCCCTGGTAAAGTCTCACAGATGACAATTACATGTGGGAGTTTAAGAATCTCAGGAGGATGCTGGGACTTAGTGAGGTGTTATAGTTTAAGAGCACTTCCATTAATGTCATGGTAATTATGTTTTTACTAGTGAGATTGCCTTTGCATACTGTGAAGTATCATTTTTCCTGTGGAATATTGGCAATAACTATAATTTTCCTGTGTTACATACAAAGTACTGTTCTACAGAGTACCTGAATTTGGAAAAGAGAACTGTCATGTCAGTTTGGGCATTATACAGATTCTAATTTTTAGGGCAAAGAGAAAATGGCAGATGCAAGAAGAAAGGAGCTGTCAAGGAACTCGAAAAGTGACCATCTGACTGTGGTGAATGCTTTCACTGTAAGCATGTTTTCATGTGGCTTTTTTCTTTTTTAATGTGAGTAATACAGATGATCCTAAGGAAAAAGCTGATCAGTTTACGCTCTGTAGGCTTTCTTGTTTGGCTTCTACAGAAGCATAAAACCAAACTGATTTTCACCCTTCTGGTGGTGCATAATCTTGTCTCCAGGCTCAGTAACCTGATTTCTGGTGGACAAGTCTGAAGAAGACAAAGGAAACATAGGATTATAGTTACCTTGCTGAAGTTGTTCATTCTTATCCTTTTGGCCTCTACAAGAGGCTGAAGCCAACTTCAGAAGTGTTGAGCATTGTGTTGTGAGGAGAGGAGGAAATTAATGGCCTGGAAAATGCAGTTACTGCCCAGAACTGTTAATTACAGCAAAGGGTGCTCTGGCAGACACAGCCAGGTACCACTGCCCAGGGAAAAGGAAGGTTTGTGATTCAACATACTGTGAAGTTGTGTTTTCCTGCACTGTGGTGTGTGCATGTATACAGAGAGATCAAAGGATTTATTTTCTCCCTGGTAGGGAACACTGACTGTTTGTTGACCTCCAGTTTTCACTGTCTTTAAATCTGTAGTTCACTTAGAAACTCCTCAGAACTCTGGTTTGCATTTCTAGGGCTGGGAAGAGGCTCGGAGTTGTGGTTTCAGGAATGAGAAGGACTATTGTTGGGAATATTTCCTGTCCTCAAATACCATGCAGGTAAGTGCATCCTGCCAGGTTCAGACAGGACCCTGTGTGTGAGGAAGAGGAGGAGCCTTTGGTGCAGCATCATTCTGGGGCAATTTGCATTGTTTCCTAGATGCTACATAACATGAAAGGGCAGTTTGCTGAGCATCTCCTTGCAGCTGGATTTGTGAATAGCAGAAACCCCAAGGATCCCAAATCTAACACCAACTCAGGTAACTCTGGAGGGAGAGGGAGAATTTATCCAAGCTGAAACCTCAGCTTGCAGAACTGCCTCACTTATTTTGCTGTCTCCTGCAGGTAATGAGAAGCTGCTCAAAGCAGTCATCTGTGCTGGCCTCTATCCCAAAGTGGCAAAGATCCGGCCCAGCTTCAGCAAAAAGAGAAGAATGTGAGGGCTTACAAATGTTTTTTTTATACACGGCATAATTTGGCAAGGTGAAGCAGTGGCTTGAGTGCATGAATGAATCTCACTGTAGAGTTAGAGTCATGGTTCTGTGTTACTTCCTCTGAGAAGGGTGGGATTGTTGATTCTTTAATATCTGGGCTCCTGCTAATACCTGAAATCATTTGTGAGACTTATCATGCCATGGATATTGTTACATCTCAGCAGCAGTGCTCTGAAGGTGTTCTACAGCAGCACTTCAAACACTGCCACTTCTGGTTGTTTGGGCAGAGAGATCCCAGGGATCCTGGTCTGTTGATTTATCACTTCTTATATTATCAGACTCTTTTTTTGGTTGTTGCTTTTTCTTTGAAGGGTGAAAGTTTGCACCAAGACAGATGGATCAGTTAATATCCATCCCAAATCAGTGAATGTGGAGGAGACTGAGTTCCACTATAACTGGCTTGTGTACCATTTGAAGATGAGGACCAGCAGTGTGAGTCAGGGCTGTGCTTGTGGGGTTTATTTGTTTTATTGTCCCTTTTTGAATGAGGCTGGGTCAGGGTTCAGAGGGGATTCTGGGCTTCTGGGGCCTTCCTGTCCTGGGCCATTCCTCATACACACCATCAGATTATGGCCTTTGGGATGCTGGGGGTATTGTACCACAAATAATGAACTTCTGTGGTGTAGTTCTGGGGGGTTTTTGGGAGGATTTGGGGGATTTTAAGGTCTGGCAATAACAGATGTCAATTATTTTAGTTTGGGGTTTATTTTTCAGACTGCAATCCAGTCTTAACACTTCTCAGTATGCTGACATTTTTTCCTTTCATTGTTATGGAGCATCTGCTTTGATTTCACCACTGTGTGAAAGACTGAAAGACTTGGGACCACTTTTTGCCCTTGTTCAATCTGATTTCATGTAATTTTTTTGAACTGAGTTGCTTCATGCATCTTCAGAATTTGTGAGTATCTGAGTAAGGATCCTCTGGAATTTTGCAGGAGTCTCATTAAGGATTACTGATGGTACTTGAGATATTTTGAGGGTGATCAAACTGTTCTGTTGTTGTGCAGATTTACCTGTATGATTGTACAGAGGTGTCTCCATACTGCCTCTTGTTCTTTGGAGGGGATATATCCATTCAGAAGGATAAGGACCAGGACACCATCGCCGTGGATGAGTGGATTGTTTTCCAGTCTCCAGAAAAAATAGCCAACTTGGTCAAGGTGACTGTTTCAAAATAACGTACCTGGAAGGCTGAGTGTTAACACTCTGTTTAGGGATTTCTGGATTTGATATTCCTGTGTGCCCATTGATTCATTCCTCAGGGAGATAATGTTTGAAATGCACTCCCAGTGAGCAGTTCGAGCACACAAAGTAAACAGAAGAGATCTAATTTTGCACAGAAGCTGTAGGATGACCTGATCAGTCCAGGAAGTATGGAATAATGGATATGGAAACATGAGAGTGGGGCTCCTCAGTTAACAGGAATGGGCTCCATAGAACTGTTTAATATTAGATCCCAGAAATCATACCTGACTCTTTTTTTAAATTTTACTTTTATTTTAAGCCAGTCTTTTTAATCCTGCCATAGTCAGCTAAGTACTGGGGGGTCTGTCAGAGGTATCACATCCAGAGATGGTTGTCTCTCATCAAAGAGACTAAGTTTTAAGAGACAGATCCTGAAAATAGCAGTGTGGGGATGACCTGATGGGAGCAGAGCAGGTGTAAAGGTCAGGAGAACAGAGGGCCCGGGGCACTGGAGTTTTTCTGTTGATGCTGTGTGTAGCTCTAACTGCCCATCCCTTTCCTTCTTCTGTTTTTTCCTTTACTACAACACTTCCCAGAAATTGAGACAAGAACTTGATGATCTGCTACAAGAAAAAATAGAAACCCCTCAGCCCGTGGACTGGAATGATATTAAATGCAGGGATACAGCAGTGCTGACAGCAATTATAGACTTAATCACCACGCAGGAGAACGAGGGCGTGCGGAACTACGCGCCGCGCTTCCAGGGTGAGCGCTACAGCTGACACCTCCAGCCGGCCAGCACACTCACCTCCTTTTTTACAGCATTTCTTTAGCTAGAGGAACAACTTTTGTAGGGTAAGCTGGTCATTTCCTCATCCTGAGGAGCAGTTATTCGGAGCTAGTTGGCAGTAAGTGTACGTGCATGTGTCCTGTGCTCGGTGTAGATTTGGGAGGGAGAGAAAGGCAATTGTTGGATGGTTCTTGTTCTGCTGTAGCTGTTTTCTTTGGGTTTTTTACCCATCAGGTAACAGATATTTAAAAAACCTGCTAAAATACCGCTTAGTAATACCTAAACTGTATTTTTGTTTTTAATGGGGTGTGGTGAGTAATTATACTTGCTGTGTTATTCCAGCTGTGCAGCAGTCTGCTCACCAACACTTCCACAGAAGGTAATTACAGCTTAATTAAACTAAACTTGAAAACACTTGTTGAATTTGTACGGTGGGAGGAAACAATCTTCAGAAATTCTTCTCCTTTTCTGCATTTCATCCTGTTCAATTAATCTTCCTCTGCTTTCTGTCTCCATCCATCATCACTACTGACTGAAACTGCAGAGTACAGAAAGCAGGGTTAGATAAAGTCATGTTGGATTATGTGTTAAGGTTTCATTGCATTCGAGGGGTTATTTTTTGTTTCGGTTTTTTTTTTTGTTTTTTTTTTCCTAAAGGTTATGTATGGGTTATAGTATTACATTAAGAGTATTTTTTCCAAGTTTTATTTCAACTGTTCTCAATGTTTTGAATGTTGTTCTGTTTTGAATGATCTCCAGCTATGGAAGATTATTTGAATAACAAAGTTTGTTAAGAATCTTAAGGTTTATCCTTGAGAAAAAAAGCCTGGAAATATAACTTTTCTCCCTTCTTTGGTGTTTTGTTGTTTTTTTCTCTTTGCAAAAATGACCTTAATCATCAAGTTCTGCAGGATTTATGCACTTTATCCTGAAGAAAGCAGAGCAGCACAGGTGAAACGAGTCAAAGTTCCTGGCTAAACGGTTCTTTGCATTGGGTTAATAAGGGATGGGGGGTGCGCAGCTCCTCAGTGCCACTGCCAGCTGCTCATGGTTTAACCTCGCTCCCCCGCTCCCAGTGACTCTTTCACCCTCAGTGTTTGAAGTGAGGAGGCCAAGGAGGAGAATCAGCCTGCCCCGGGGGTTGGGGATGCCGGGGGAGGCTGAGGACGGGAAAAGCGGCGGCTGCGGGCAGGGAGGAGCCCGGCCCCGAGCGATCTCCGGGCACAGCCGGGGCTGTGCGGGCCGGGCCGTCAGGGACCGGAGAACAGACAGCGCCGCTGGAGGTAAGCCCCGAACTCAAAGGGGAGAGAAAAGGGGACTAAATTGATGATAACTGTGTGGAAATGGGAACGAAATAATTTGAAGTGGGGAATTTCTGTGCGGGAAACAAAAGGCGTCGGCTGGGGCAGGAGGGAACAAAATGGCGGCCAGCCCTGAGGGGCGGCAGCGGCAGCGGGGCTGCTCTGAGGCACAGAGCGGTACTTTAGTGAGGAAAAGCTGCAGGTTCCTGTTGAGGAGCAGCTGCAGGGCTGTTATTGGCATGGCTGGATTAAATGTTATGAAGAAAATACAGGCTGGCACATGGTACCTGCATTAGTCTTCTTGTTCATGGTTTTTGCAGTACTTAGGAAAAACGATGGCTAATTAGTAACACAAAAGGAGGGCAAAGGGAAATGGTAATGATGGAGCCTGGGTAAGAGCGGCAGTTTTGATTGAAGGTGAGTTCCCTCCTACTCCAAGTTGTGGAGGCTCAGGGTCAGCAGTGGCACAAGGGTCACCCCCAGGAGAAAGGCTCAGAGGGGCCACAGATGTTAGGAAGTGACTGAAGTGTAAATAATGGTATTGCTGTACTTTTTCACGGTGCTTAAAGCACTGCTTTTATGCAGAAAGGTACCAGGAACTTTGGTGTTCTTCAGAGTTTGTAAATGAGCATGAACGTTGGGGGTGCTAGGTTAGAGTTGGTTTCCTTGCTGTGTGTGTGATGCAGTTTGGCTTTGTGCTGTGAGCAGTGTTATTGCAGCTATGGCTGAGCACACCCAGGGGCTCTGCTGCTGCTCACTGTGCCAGCCAGGGGGCCAGGGGTGTGCAGGGGCCACAGCCAGGACAGCTGACCCTGCCCCAGGACTGCCCCAGGCCATCATACTCGGGATAAAGCTGGAAGGGGGCATGTTTGGAGTGATGCCCTTTGTTCTCTCAAGTTCCCATTCTGTGCATGGAGCCCGTCTGTCCTGGGGCTGGCTGAACATCCACCTGCCTTCAGGAAGTGGAGGATGAATGCCTTGGTTGGCTTTGTTTGCACTTGCAGCTGTTGTTATAAACTCTATCCCAACCCATGATTTCTCTGACTTTGCCCCTTAGAGGCTCTCCCATGCCTCAGTGGGGCTGAGCTGCAAACCAGGCTTAAACCACCATATCAGGGTATTAAGAAGTTGAAGAGGTAATGCTGATGTAAGGTTTGTAACTTGGTTTTTAAATGGCCAGCAAAGAGACAAAGAGTGGTCAAAGTCATGTTGTACTTAATGAAGTCTGCCAACACCTTCTAGAACTCAGGATTATGGAATGCAGTCATTCAGTGATGTAGTAAATTCTGCCTGACATTCACGTTATCTCCAGTTTGCCTAACGATGAAGTTTTGATACAGCTGTTGAAAATCATTTGTAGATCACAGCAGAAAAAGCCTTGGGAGTTCCTCAACCTTGGTGCCAAGATTTCCTGTTTATTTCCAACACTTGTATTCTATGTACATGTTTTGCCTATGTGTGTTACTTTAGAAACAAAATACACCTGGGAAACCCAAGAACTTCTGTGAATAGATTTTGTTGATCCAGGGTTTAAGGTATGTGCATGGGAGTGTAATGCTGAGCAGACTGTGCTTTTTGGGCACACGTAGGGTGACTGAAGTCCTGCTTTTTGCACTTTTTATTTTCAGCAAATTAGCTTTGCATTGTGGAAATAAATGCACTGTTTGCCATGGAGATCAAGACCAAAGCTGCATTCCAGCATTTGTGAAAGTTGAGCAGATCCAGGTGTGTGTGTTATGTGGCAGGGCTGGTACACAACAGCAAAGACAGCAAAGACAGTACAAAAGGTGTTCTTAGGTGTGCCCTGACTGCAGAGATGCTGGGCCAGGTCAAAGTCAGGTGGGCACTGCAGTTCTGAACAGCCCAGAACCTCCACCCACTTGGAGATTTCATTTGGGCAACTGAGAGCCTTTTATTGGCAACTTGCTTCCTGGTTAGGGAAGTTAGAGAAGGAAGGAGGGACATGCTTTCCATGTGGTGCAGAAATGAGAGCTGATTTTAGAGTAACAAACACCCAGCTGCCTTCTGTCTCTGCTGGGCTTCTAATTCCAAAGGAGGTAATGGTGTAAAGCTCACCTCCAGTTAAAAAGGAGGGGATGTGTCTGTGTGCTCCGAGGGCACAGGGGCTGATGCAGGGGCTTGCTTCCTTTACAATAGCAGTGCTAATAGAGAAATCAGTGTTAACAATTAGTTTTTTTTGTTAGTTTTGCTGATGAAGACAGTGTGGAGTGGCTGAGCTGCCTGCCCTGGGCTGCAGGGAAGGAGCAGTTAAAGCCCAAGGAAGCAGAGCTTCCCTGAGGGAATGGCCAGGCCCTGGAACAGGGGTGGTAGCCCAGGGCTGAGGGTGTTCAGGAACACTCAGGAACAGGATTGAACACTGGCTCAGCCCGGAGGGGGCTGGAGGTCCCTTCCAGCTGAACTGTGCCCAACTACAAGAAGCACAGGGATCTGAACACTTTCCCATCTCCCTCCTCATGGTGTCTCAGCACTGAGATGCTGTCCCAGGCCATTGCTCCAAGTCCAGCAGGTAAATGGCATCCGTGACAGATGAGGTAGGACAGAGGATGGTGCTGTTTATCTTTACAGAACAGGAAAAGCAAAAATGCCAATGTTTACTGAAGAGATTTAATTTCTCTGACAAAAACGGCATTATCAACTAGCAGCTTTAAGGCATTAAAAAAACCCAAACTTTTTTTAGTAAGGATTTAAAACCATTTTATTGATTGTTGTCCTATAAAATCATAGAAGTAATTTAATTCCTGAAGACCTGTGTCCAACACTAGGAAAAATGGAAAAAATGTCCTTACAAAACATGACAGCATTTTTGGAAAAGCTAGGTATGAAAAATATATACAGTGTATTAAAAAAAAAAAAAAGAATAAAATTAATGCCTGGATTTATACATTCAGTTATGTGTTAAACACCCATATGTATACAATAAAAATAGTTAAAACAGTAGCAGTCTTTTTACTATGTTAAATAAGTCTTTGTTCAATTTACAGTTTCATTACTATTTTATCAGTCCACTTATAAATTAATTTGCAAGGTTTTATAACCACTGTCACACTGTCCAGGTAAGTTTTTTTGTACAAAATGACTGCCTTCCTACTGTAGTTTAAATTATTGAAGAGTTACACCTTTTTACAAACACCCAATTCACTCAGCACTCCCATCAGCATCTTGCAGGATCAAAGGCAGCATTCAGCCCCTCTGCAGAGGCTGGGAAGGCAACAGCAAAAAGCCTTGGTCCTGCAAGTTGTGCTCTTGTTTCCACACTGCTGAGGCAGCAGCTGCTCCTTCCAAGGGAGGGGTTTTATCACCCAGACTCTGCAGCCCCTGCTCCCCCGTGGGTGCAGTTCCTGTTCTCAGCACAGCACTGCTCTGAAGCACTGAGTGCAGGACCTGCACAGACACCTGAGGACAGCAGGAACAGCTGCCCCCACTGCCAGGAACATCCCTGTGCTGAGATGGAGCAGCAGCACCAATGCTTCTGTGCCCACAGCACACCTTGGTGCCAGTCTGAGCACCCTTGTGGAGCCACAGCTGCAGCTTTGGGGCTGAGGCTGTGCCAGGCTGGGGGCAGCCCTGGAGCTGCACTCGAGAGGTAGGTCAGCCTTGACAAGAGTGCAGAGCTGGGCACTCGCGTTCAGGTGCTGACACGAGGGCAAATGTCCCATAGCACAGGGGCTGGGGCTGTCCTGGGCTCAGCACTGCTGATCAGCTCTGGGGCCAGGGGCCCAGTCCCATACAGAGTTCTGCTGCTGAAAACAACCTCAGAAGCTCAAAAACCAGATGGAGCAAAGGAGGTCAGAAGAGTGCACTTCCAAAGAGTGCCCAAGACACTGCTCACGGTGCTGCTGGTGGGGCCAGGGTTCAGCTGGGAGCTGGAGGAGCCAGCGTGAGTCTCTGCTGTGCTGCTGTGCTGTGGCCCTGCTGTCCCCTCCTGTCCCAGCCAGAGCAGCCCCAGGTCACACGTTGGTTTCCAGCCCCAGCAGACGCCCCATGCGCTCCATGTTCTTGTCCAGGGTGGCCCTGCAGGTGATCTCCTTGGCACACTCCGAGGGGAACCAGCCCCTCTGGCCGTCCCTCAGCCGCTCCCCCTCGTACCAACCTGTGGGGAAGGGAGCACAGTGACACCTGGCTGCTGGAAACGGCGTGCACATCAATACATTCTGTATTTGCCTTGATTGGGAATCCAGTACCAGTTCAGGATACCTTTGGCAAATGTTTTTAATACAGCCAGACTAGGAGAAATTAGTATGTGCACAGTATTGCACACTATGATTTTTGTCATTCAAACATAGTTTGAAGTAATGCTATAGTGCCACAGTAATCTGAAGAGAGCAATGCAGCACAAGTGACAGGATCTCTGACTTCACAGGTAATTGAGTAACAGCAAGTTAGAGTTTAGTCCCTCAAATACTGACAGTGTCCTGCATCCCTGAGCCAGCACTTGGTGCTGTCAGTGCAGTTGTGGGTAGGTCCAGGCAAGAAACACTTTCATCTGGGGATACTTGATCCTGTGGAAAACCTCAGCACCCACCCTGTGCCAGAGCTGTAGCAGCAAAGTCCAGGCCCTGGCATGACAGACTGGGGATGTTTCTCTTGGACAACCCTGGGATTCACTAGAATGTCTGAGCTCTGTGCTTTCAGACAAATTCAATTTCCTATTTGTGGACACCTCCCATGCCAAAACTGGCCAGCAGCCATGTTCTACAGCTGGTTGTATCTGCTGCTTCCTTTAGAAACCTGAACCCAAATGCTCACGTTTTCCTTGGAAGCTGAACTTTCACTCACTGCAGCCCTGTGCTAATAAGAAACAAGTTTTTGTAGCTGGATCCCCCTGCAGAGGTGACAAATGCTTACTGACAGCAAAATCCTCACTCACCGTCATTCACTTTTTGATAAACCAAAATGACATCAGCGACTTGGAGAGAGAGCTCATCGGCCTGCTTGGCTGTGTACGTTCTGATGGTCTCCACCTGAGCCAGTGCTGGGGAAAGAGTGAGCCAGGCTTGGTTAAAGCAGTCACAGGGATAAAACACATCCCCGTTTATTTAAAACATTTCCACTTCTCCCTTTCCCCCAGTGCCTAGGACACTGCAGCTCCCCCAGCCCCACTGCCCTGCAGAGCACTCCCGAGTCCCAGCAGCTCGGACTTACTGGTCCTGTCCGTGTGGGGCCCATCGCTGTCCTGGCCCAGCGCCGTGATCCAGCGGGCTCTGTCACTCCTGCAAAGCAGAACCCAGTGCCAGGATGGATACTGGTCAGCACTGACACTGCCCTTACTTCATCAGCACCTGTGAGTAACCCCTGTGTATCACCTTTGTGTATTCTCTGCCTTCTTCACTGGGCCATACAAAGTTCTCACCTAACACTGGCACTTTTGTCCTTGGGACCCACACACCACAGGAGGTGGCAAACAGGATCACACTGTGCTGGAAACTTTGTGTCAGAGAAAACATTTCCGTTTTACCTGCACAAAACTATTCCGAAGGCATACTCAATTCTCTGAACTGTTTGGCCTTGGAAATTCCCTTCCCATCCTCCTCAAAGGATAAGACTATAAAAATAGGTAACTTGAAATACAGGAGTTCTTTTCAGACTCTTGCTCTGAGTGACGATCAGCTGGATTGCTATTTATACTGCAAACAGCACAGAACAAATCAATAATAAGTCTGCAGAACAAAATGTCTTTTCATGCAAAGCCCAGACAACTAAAAATGTCCTGCATTTTTTCCCCAATAAAATTGCATTTCCAAACAAGTCTGAATCATCTCCTGCTTTCATAATGAGATCCTTAATAGAAAGCACTGATGATCTTCAGTTCCTTTCATGATTATTCTAAACTTTGAAAGCCAACCTAAAACTATCGATTTTTCCAGGCAGGGACATGTCTGGAGCACTCCCTTTCATGTGTCTGTCCCGCCTCCAGCTTCCCCCAGAACAAATGAACTCTTTCAGTGCTGGGAGGTTGATGGCACATGGACAGCCCAGAGAGGCACTGGCTGCTGCTGCCTTCTCAGGCAGGACAGTGCTCAGGGTGCCTGCGACAGACAGGGCAGGTCCTGCTGCACCCTCCAGCCATCACCAGCACCACCACAGCACCCTGCTCGGGGCAGAGAGCTCGGGCTGTGCCTGGGGCCACTCCTGTGCCACAGCCCCTGCTGTGCACCGAGCCCGGGCTGCCCGAGGCACAGCTACACTGATCTCTGCAGGCAGGGCAATCCAGGCCTTGCCCAGCACTTTAATAAACCAGAATAAGTCATTCAAATGAAGCAATCAATAAATATTTACTACTTTGGGAAGGAGGAAGGAGCAGCCCGAGGAGGCAATCAGGAGAAGAAATGCCTTAATTAACTGCACTCACTGTGTCTCTGCTCCCAGGAGCATCTCCACCCTGTCCCCGGCGTGGTTGCTGAGCAGCACGAGCCTGAAGAGGTGGGATGCAGGATTGCGGCCCGAGTGCAGCATCCCTGCCGCGTTCTTGCCGGGAGAGGAGCAGGGCTCCTCCCCGTCACAGGGCACCACCAGCAGCTGCTCCCGCAGCGAGTACTCGGTGACATTGTAACTGTCCTCACTGCAGGGCACCGCGGGGGAAAGAGAAAAACACCGGGCCAGGTTTAGTAAACACCAGTCCAGGTTCAATTCCCATTCAGCTTGTCTGCAAACAACCACAGCCACTTCTAACAGCAAGGCAGGGACCGTCCTTGCAGCACCTGCCAGCTGCACAGGGGGTAAGCACTTCTGCCAGGGGGGCTGGTGCAGCACAAAGCCCCAGTTCAGCTCCGGGGGTACATCTTCACCAGAGTTCTGTGAAATAAACACTGAGCTGGCCTTGGGCTCTTTCTGCAGAACAGCTTTGTGCACTCCCAAACGATGGACACAGAATATGCTCCTACTGGAACCAATCCTGCTCAGATGCTCTGAACCAGGGAAAGGGTTGGTTGGGGCTTGGTTTTTTGGGAGAGGCACATTTTGGGGTTTTTGGATAAGTTTGGGGGGTGTATTTTTTCTTTTAAAGAAGTCAGTTCAGTATTTTAGTCTGGCTGACTCCTTAGCCAAGGGAAGAACTGGCAATCCCAGCTGGGAGTGCTGCCATCTCTACCTGGGAATCTTGTGTCTGAGCAAGAAATGTGTCTATGGATTTGCGCAATGAATAATAAATACATTTCTTACGAATTAATCAACTAGTCTGTACATGTGCACAGCTGATCATAACAGCATTTCTTACTAATTAATCAACAGATAAACCTCTACAAATCCTTCCTACTCCTCACTTCTATCCCACAAACCCGCTGGATCAGACTGCTGCTGAAGGGAATGCAAACACTTGTAAAAGCAGTCAGTGCATTTCCCAGAGTCCTCTGGAGCCAACACTGCGCTGATTTCCCCTCCCTCCCCTTCCCCAGCCACAGCCAGGTCTGTGTGAGCAGCACCACACCTGGGCTGGCCTCTCCCAGGATCCAGCATCCCACACCTGCTGTCTCTGACTGCTCCTCTCAAGACACTGCATTACTGCTTGGCAATATTATGTCATTTTTAATGATTTAAAAAAAAAATCTACACACAGCGGAGGCTACAAGGCCAACTGACAGAAGAAACATTCCTAATAAACTAAAAGCTGGGCAATGGGGAAAAGCAGATTTTTATCCCTCTTCAAAAGCTTTGTGCACATCCCAAATCCCTGTGTCCCCTCCAGGCCAGTCCCGAGGAGCAGCCCTGTGACTGCAGGGCCCTTGGCTCCCTCCTCTGCAGCATCTCCAGCAGCTCAGAGTCCCTGAGCAGTTCCAGCACCTGGGGCAGAGCTGGGCAGTGGCTGCTGAGCCAGGGCTGGAGAGGAACTCTGGAAAAGCCCCAAATGCAGCCTCAGAAACGGCTGCTTTCAGCACCGAGTGAGCTGAGATGTCTTAGTGCAATGTTAAGAATCTTCTGAGACTCAACTGCTGAAGGAAAACCACAAACATTCAACCCCAGCGAGCAACAAACATTTCTGTCTGCTGCTGTGGTGCCATGGCAACACTGTGGGTGGGAGCAGGGCTCACCCAGAGCTCCAGCACTTGGCAGAGGGAGCTTCATGCTCCTGGGATCCTGGGAAGCCTGCAGGGGAAAGGACATTCCCAATACTTTATCCCCCCCAAACTTCTGCCTTTGCTAGGGCATTAAGAATCAGCTTTTTAATTCCTCTGACAATTTGGAATTTTAATTGTGTTGCCAAAAGTAAATCCTGTTTAACAAGCAGTTACTTGTTATTTGTAACCCATGACAGAGGCTCAAATAACTCCTGAACTCATTCCACAGCCAGGATCATGTTAAACGTCACTGTGATTCGAGGACTGAACACAAAAGCAGTTTCATACTGGTGAAACTCTTACCTCTTCTTCTTGGTGATGATGAGGACATCGTTGAAGAGGAAGAAGTACACCTGCTGCTTAGAGGTTCTTTTGGAAAAGAGTCCGGTGTCTTCTACGTATGCTGTTAATTCACCCCTTTTCACCAACCACCGTGAAGAGGAAACCAATGGAAATGGCTGCAAGGCAAGAAAACCACATTGTAATCCTTCCAAATGAGAGAATTTTTAAAAAACAGACAACAGAGTACAATCCATTTGGGAAAAAATGCTTGAATAAATTCAAAGCTTAGAGATTACAAACACAAAAGAGGCTACCAAAGCTGAAGGGACTCCATCATTGCTCCAAGACACAGGTAGCAGCTGCAAATACCTGGGAATCACTCAGGCACCTGTCAGCACTGCTCATGGAAAATAGAAATGAGCAGACCTGACTGATCCCCCTGGGGATGGAACAGACTGTGAGGCTCCTGAGGCACCCAGCAAAGCCTGTCTGCAGGGAGAGCCCAGCTCCCGGAGCAGAGGGGACATGGGAGTGCCAGCAGTGCCTCAGGGCTCCTGGAGGAGCAGCGGTGACACTCGGTGTCCCCGGCACAGGTGGGCAGGGCTGTCCAACCTTCCCCGCCCCAAGAGGCGAGGGTACAACCCCTGCATTCTGCACCTCAGCCCTGCCCTCCCTGCAGCACCAGGGGAACTTTCCATGGCCTTGCTGTTCCCACTGGGCTCCTGAAGGCTCTGTTACCTGTCAGGTTTACTGAAAATGGCTCATTAGGGACCCCACAGCTCCTCCCTTTATCCCATCATGTGGATGGAGCAGCAGCTCCCCTTCTCCCCAGGTGAGGGCCAACACCTGCAGCACCTGCCGCAAAGCCCCAGAGGATCTGAGCTGCCTGATGTGAAGATTTGCCTTTATTAATGCACATTATTCCCAGCTGCAGGAGACACAGAGCCCCCAGGAGGACCTTTTATTTCTCTGGGCCAGAAGACAGAGGGAGATGTGGGACAGATCCCTCTGAGGCTGCCCCCAGACAGACCCTGCAGGCAGACCAAGGCCCACACTAATGAACACAACTGCCTGCTTTCCCCTCATTTAAGCACCTTTCACATGCTTTCAAAAAACAGCCCTTCATGCAGTTTGTCAGCTGCCTTCCCCATTCTGCATGAGCTGCCTTTTTGTATCCCTTAATCCCTCGGCCAAGCCAACTGCAGCCTGCCTGTACCTGCTGAGCCAAACCCAAACCCAGCACAGGGACTGAGACCTCACTGCTGGAACAGCAAACATTGACTCCCTCAAACAAACCCCCACAACTTCTCTCCTGCAAAAGATGCAGAATTCAAGAACAAAAACTGCTGAAACTTAATTAAAAATTGAATTCTACAGTTGAGACATGTACACAAGCAACACGAGATTTGAGTCACTTCCCTTGGGCTCCCATGAAGTTCTCCACAGTTACATCTAACAAAATAATAAACAAATCTCAAACTCTGTGAGGCTGGGCAAGAACAGAAATACTTCAACTAATTTATAACGGCTATAAAACAGAATTACAGTCCCATGATGATTGGTTTACAAGCAAAAAATACTATTAAAAGTTCTATTTGAGGCTGAACAAAAAATTCCTCTAATCTGTACTCCAAATGAGTTCATCCCATTTTCCTAATTGACTCTCTTCCAGAGGCAGCTTGGTTTTACTTTAATTTTTACTTAATTGCCAAAGGAGCAAATCACGTGCACTGTGTCCCTGCTGCAGAAAAGAGGCTCTCAGAGTGAAAAATGCATTTAACCAGAGCAGGCCTGAGGGGCTGCAGGGCTGGGGATTGGATGCACAAAGGGAAATCTCACACAAAGGCACGGAAACACAAAGCCCCCAAAGCTGCTGCTGCTGCCACAGCATTGCAGGAGCTGCTCCAGGGCAGAGGGGGTCACCCAGGAGTCACAGAGCCAGGAGAGACAGGGAGGGATGGACAGGGACAGGGAGGGATGGACAGGGACAGGGACAGGCATACACAGGGACAGGGACAGGCATACACAGGGACAGGGACAGGCATACACAGGGACAGGGACAGGCATACACAGGGACAGGGACAGGCATACACAGGGACAGGGAGGGATGGACAGCCAGCACGTCCTGTCCCAGGGGAAGGTGATGACTCCAGACCCTGCAGGCACAGATCCTGAGGGACTCCTGGGATCTGAGTGGAGCCACAGAGCAGCTCAGCCCTGACACTGGGCTGTCACCACCCGGCAGGAAATGCTCTGGTGTGACTTGCCCAGAAGTGTTGTATTTGTTGTTGCTGTTGCTATAAGCAAATATTATTTATGTCAATTTTTTGACAAAGTTTGAGAATAAAAATACTTCAGGCAAGTTGAAAATGTCTTTTTGGAGGCAGCATTGCCCCAAGCCTAACCCAGAGCCTTGCAAGAGCTGTGGTTTTAAAACCATGAACCAAACTCCACTCATTACATGCCTGATAATGAAATAATCTTCTCCCAAAAAAATCCTCATTGTGTAATGGTATCAGACATCATTTACAGAAACAGGATTGTAGCAAACTTTGAGCAGAAACAATAAATGTATTGAAGAAAGTCCAATAAACCTCCCCTACCTATGAGTGGGTCTGCTGTTGTTTCCTACAAGATTGTACGGGAAGTTTTAATAGAAACTTGTGCTATAAGGGGAAGAACAAACACTCCCAGATCCTCCCTGGCCTGGAAGTGCTTTCCCAGACACACCTTTCCCACCAGGTACATAAGCAAATCTCAGCACTGAGCAGCAGCCCTTGGCCTCTCTCCTAATGCCAAAAATCTTCACAGCAGCTTTATCTTCACAGCAAAGAATACTCTTCACTCAGTATTTATTCAAAATCCCTTCTGCTATAGCATCACCTTCTACTAAAACACGAATACTTAACCAAAAGGTTTCATTTCTGTCACGCCACAACAGATCACAGTGGGACCTGGCCATGCTGGGGAAGTCCCAGAGTTCACTGCCCTGACTGAGGGATAGGCAATGATCCTCATCCTACCTTGATTTTGAATTCCAGCTGGGAGTTGATCGTGTACATCATCTCTGTCCTCTCCATCTTGCGGGCACCCTCATTGCACAGACGCACGAGCTGCAGATGGGAGAGAGGCTGAGCAGGGCCATGGCCTCCAGCACTGACTGCTGCTGCCTTGGAGAGGCACTTTGGGGGGCACAGACCCCCAGGATGGGGTACAGCACCCCAGGATGGGGCACACAGA
>CM031865.1:4052399-4069526 GCA_018697195.1 Certhia americana | reverse complement strand
ACAGTCCCCAGCACAGCCCCAGCTCAGCACCCTCTGCATCACCTGCCATGAGCCAGCTCTCCAGGACAAGCCCCCAACTCCAGCTCAAATGTAACAGCTCAACAAGGCAGAGCTGAGCTTGGTTTGCTGCACTGTAAGGACAAGGCCTGATCAGCACTTAGCTCAGAACTCTTTAATTTGCTGATTTCCACTATGATTCATTCTGTGCTTTCCTTTCCCTCCTCCGTTTCAGAGACACAAATCCCACACCAGCCCTGGTCACTACGGTGCTGATCTCTGCCACTTGACTTTCCAGCTCCAAACCAGCAGGAGATTTGGAAGAAATGGTCCCACTAAAATGTCAACTCTGCCTCCAAAAAGTAACCTGCTGTTATGTTCAAGGATGTACAGTTCTGTTAAATACAGAAATGCCACACTTACTTTTTGCTTGCTTCATAAACATCCGTGATGTTGGAGAAGAGGTGGTGGCTCTCTGTTTTGGTCATTGTGAGGCTCAGTTCCCTGGAATTTTTAAACATCCGGATCAGAATCTCCAGGCTCAGCAAATAGGAGTGCTCAGAAGAAATCACCTCAAATATTGCCTGCAAAGTGGAGGGGTAAAAGAGGAGACTTACTAGTGACTGGGCTTTTATCCTTAAAAACAAAAAGAAAATGTTGAGCAGAGGTGCAAGTAAAGGTTTGGATGTAAGCTAGAGATTATGACTTAAATATTAATCTCTATAATACTTGCATCATTAATTAGAAATAAGTGATTTAATATTAGAAAAAAAGGTCTTTTTAAGAAGTCTATATTCAGAGTTTTTAATGCAACTGCAACCCAGGAGTTTGCAGACAACTCAACACCAGGTGTGACCCCAAGAGCACAGGAGTGAGGCTGGGGGCAGGAGCTGAGGTCCCTGGTGGAGCTCTTCCCAAAAAAAGCCATCAGCACAGGCAGCAGTGGGGCAGACCCTTTGCTTCTGATGTGCAAGGAAGGGAGAATCATCTCACCACGACCCAAACACAATCTGGAGAAGAGAAACCAGGGAAAGGTGCCTGGCACACACCCAGGGGCTGGGGGCAGCTCCCTGGTGCTTGCTGGGCATCCCTGGGTGGCAGCTGAAGCCACACTGGGGGTCCCCTGCAGCAGCTCAGTGTGTGAACCACAAGCACAGTAACACTCTCAGGGGCCAGGGGCAGCTGGCACACACACAGGGATTTCAGGCTGGCAAGGAAAGACCTACTGAAAATAATTTTTTGCCAGGAGCAGTCTGTGACACTTTTCCTTATCCAAAATATGCACAGAGATCCATCTCACTATCAGATTCTGAAAGATGGGATGTGTATGAAGACAGGACATAGATATTAATCAAGGTACAGGACAAACAAATGCATTTTTCTGCAGTGACAATGTTTATAATATAACTATAAAATAGTTATATTAGTAATAGACTCTAAAAAGCAATTTAAAGAACAGATAAAGAATAAATGATAAACAGCATTTCAGCAAAAGCATGAATTGGTAATGTAACTACAGCTTAAAAATATTTATTTAGGCTCCCACTGAAAGAACTGGCCTCTCAAATTCAAATAAAAAACCCTCAGGCATGAAAACATTTTTGGTAACATTAAAGACTTTACATTGAAAAGGCATCCAAAGAACTTGTTCTTTCTGAGAGGATGCAAGTATGGCTCCAGGAAACACAGACTAAAGGCTCCTAAAGGATATGACTGAAATATATGCCTTGTCTGAAAAACCTCCCAGCAGGAGGAGGCTGAGGTATGTCCTGAAGAGGACAGATTGCCATGGCAGGTAATGCTCCAGGGTCCTGCACAGCTCTGTGCTCCCTGTGGAAGGACATACCTGGGGAGGAGCTGCAGGGACACAGCTGCCTAGGCCAGGCTACGCCTTGCAACACCTCTGACTGCCTCTGAAAGCCCCTGTAGTGAGGAAGGAGGGGACAGCAGATGAGGCGGACACAAGGAGCAAAGGAGAAAAGGAAAGTGGATCAGGAGGACACAAGGAGTAAAGGGGAAAGAGAGAGAGAACAGAGAAGCCCCGGGTGCTGCTGCCGGCAGGGAGGCCCCTGCCCCACATCTGGGCACAGCTGGTTTCCAGCAGGGACAGGGTGCTGACAGGGGCAGGCACAGCCCAGGGGCTCTGCAAAAGCTGCTCTTGGCTCCTCATGGCTATGAAAGCTCCTGTGCCACAGCCCCACTCTGTGAGCTGGAGGTTCATTCAGCCCTGCCCCGGCACAGCAGCAGCAACCCTGGTGCAGGCTGCAGGGAACACCTGCTGCAGGGAGCATCCCAGGAGCCCCTGGCATGGACAAAGGCACCTCAGCACACACTGGGCTCTTTTTTCCTCCCTGGGGAGAGAGGACATCCTTCACTGGAGGGCAGGAAGGCAGCAATGAACTCTTATCAAGCCTCCTTATCACCAAGCAGAGCACAGAGGCAGCGTGCAGCCCCACAGCACAGAGTACCTCCTGTCTTTTCCTCTCCTCCTGGCTGATGGCTTCTGACAGCCCATTCTTCTTCACCTAAAACAACAAAGCAATCGACATTTTTAATACATTCTGGGGAAAAATGTGATGAAAGAGAGATACAGGACTATCAAAACCTAGAAAGCAAAGCACCCAGGAGGGCCTGGCCCTACAGGAGTTCTAAACACAGGACCCAGGTCAGGAGGGACAGCAGGGCAAGGGAAGGGAAAGGAACACAGCACCACACACGTGGAGAGCCCTGATCTCTTCATGGAGCAGAGACACATCACAGACACATGACCTCACACCCATTTCTGTCAGTCTTCTCCAAAAGCTCCTAACATACTATCACCAACAGCTCTCCCTTCTTGCTCCACCTGTTCCCTGCAATTTTAAAGGATATATTATTCCTCACTTTATTCCTGCACACCAAACCCCACAATGCTGGACACCAAAGTACAGACTTACAGGTAAATGCCTTTGAAAGCAATATCAACATTCCAGTGTGGGAGCCAGGGGCCTTTGGAACACAAAACCCAGATTCCCACAGCACCACAAGCAGACACTTCTGGATGCTGAGCAAGAACTGCTTAGACATCTTTCTATTAAACAATTAAAGTACATTTTAATCAGCAGCCTGAAAGCTTCAAAGCATTCCCGAGGAAGTGCAGTGGCACTGAAAGGTGCAATGTCATTTTTTTCTGGATGCAGTGGATGAATTTTCTAAGAACACACCAACAAAGGAAATACCTACACAATCACATCCCCGAATTTCTGTGCTCCCTGCTAACACAGACACTGGCAGTGCCCAGGGAGGGCCCTGGGGCACCTGTGGGTTCATGCTCCAAACTGCAGCTGTGATTCGAGGGCACTGCTGTCACAGCCAGGCGTGTCCCACAGAGTACACATGAATTCATAGTCAGGGACTGCCAGGCCAGGGCCCAGCCTTCCACTGCCACCAACAGCAGACACAGGCCCAGATATGGAGACTGCTTTGGCCATTTCTGCCAAAGCAAATTCAGAACCTAATTCTGACACGTTCAAAAAGTTTAAGCTGAAATAACCTAAAAAATGTTGCATATGTGATAGTAAGTAAACAAAAACTTCATTTAAGCTAAGAACATGACCAGAAGGAATGGGAAAAGCCCAACATCACTGCAGCTAATGCTGTCACCACACTGGACTGGCTTTTCCCCAGCAATGACTGATTCAGCCATGGAGGTGAGAAGCAAAGGATGAAAGAAGGACAAGTGAACTCTGGTTAGGGACAAAAAGTTCCTTCAAAACAAGGAGGCGCTGAAGGGGGGAGACTCACCACAAATCTACAAAGTGGTTGCACCACACCCAAAGTGACCAAAAGCCCTTTGATACATGGAGAGAAAGGGGAGCCAGCGCAGAC
This sequence comes from Certhia americana, assembly GCA_018697195.1. Lineage (NCBI taxonomy): Eukaryota > Metazoa > Chordata > Aves > Passeriformes > Certhiidae > Certhia > Certhia americana. The sequence continues at coordinate 4,065,662 of CM031865.1, read as the reverse complement.
ATCAGCCCTGAAGGCCCCACACAGTCACAGCAGGAGTGTGGGCTGGTGCCACAGAGGAGAGCCAGCCCTGGACAGTGACCCTGGGAGTGGCTCTGGAGGGAGCCAGCCCTGGACAGTGACCCTGGACAGTGACCCTGGACAGTGGCTCCATAAAGCCACTCAGAGCAGCTGATTTTTACACGAATGAGAAACCAGTCACAACCAAGATCACCACCTGTGAATACACTTCAGGAAGACACAAACACCCTTTTTTATTACTGTTCTTATAAAGAATTTGACAATTCCCTACCTGAAGGGCACTAGCCCTCCAGCACAGCTGCCAGGGGATCCCTCTGCATCTGCCCTGGCTTCCCCAGCCAGGCACTGCTAATAAACACCAGAGACATGATCCTCCTCCCTTCCAGCATATGCTGAAACCCAGGACTGACATTTTCCAGCTGACTTCCTGCAACAACTCCAGACTCACTTTTTAACTTTTTAATACACATTGACAGCATGTAATTTTTCCAGAGTTATAAACACAGTCACTGTGAGTCTCAGATTCCCAGATTTTGTTTTCACCTTTTCCCATGTACTCCCCACTTCCAATTTTGTGAATCAAACACAGACAGTGCTCAAGTTTCTGTGTGAGGAGCAGTAAAGAACAAGTTGGTTTCTGTAAGTGAAGCACAGCACAGAACAGCTCTTCTCCTGAGATGGTCTTCATGCTATTTTTGTCTCAAAGCAAATTAGTGTTTTGAAATTATCATTATTATTACTAAATAGCATTCCTTCCAAAATACCTCAGCTGTTGAACATTTAACTGCTAGATTGCCCAGAAGGCAGAAAAAAACATTTGACTTCATTGTAAACACTTTTTTTGCAACATGAAGCAAATTAACTGTATTTTAAGTATTTGATTGTTGGAAAAAGAAAATTAAAACACATCTTTTCAAAACCACATTGCCCTGCCTTCTTTTTAATTACTGAATCAGAGAGATTCATCTCTCAATACTTCAAACTGCAAAAGGTCAGCATCTGTATGACAGCTCTGCTAATCAGACCATCTGACCAGCCTTTGGGGATCTCCCTGAGGATTAATCCCTGATTTATTGGGATATGCAGAGCTGATGGTCAAATACTCCAGGTGATTTTGTCATGGCATAATCTCTAATGCCAGGGATGAGCATCTACATTTGACAAGTTACATTAACAAAAACCAACCCCAAACCCTTGGGTGTTTTTTATCCCTAAGATTTCATTTTAGGGCTATCCCTCCAGAAGCCACAGAAATGATCAGAGAATAACCACAAGCACAGAATTTTTATGGTTCCTTCAGTCCCAAAGTCACATGCACGAGAAAGAGCTGAGGCAGTATCAGCTGTTATCAGTAATTTGTCAGGTTATTAGCAGGGGAGGCAGTGAGACTGCAGCCCTGATGAGCACAGATGAATTTACTTTGTTTAACGATGCTGCTCTGCCAAAGCCCTGCAGACACTCCCCAGCCTGTGCTGGGGACAGCACAGCACCACCAGCTCTGCTCCCCACTTCCCAAAATGCTTTCCATGAAACATCTGCACTCCAGTCAGCTGAAGAGCTGGTGTGCAGTGATTTTGAACAATTCAGCAGCGACTTGTTTGTAACTAACTGAAGCCTTTCTTTAGTACAGTTCACCCTTTTAGTGAACTCACACAACTCTTTTTTAATGAATCAGTGAAGCTGTGTCTTGGCCAAACACAGGCCTCTAAAATGAACTTGGTTTCATTGTTTTTCATGTGAAGCAAAGACCAGATTGGGACCTCCGTGTCATTGTTATGAGATGAAAAAGATGTTGACAAATTTCAGCCAGAAACTCCAGCAGCAAGTAAGAGAAGCCTCTGCATCAACCCCCCCTGAGATCCTGCTCTGGCCACACAAGGATCACAACTCACCACAGAGAGCTGGCTCCACGTCGACCTCAGGGGTTTATAGTGAAAAACAACCTTGTCATCCAACTTCTGCTCCTGGGGCTCAGACTCTTCATCAGAATCTATGTCCAGAGCTTTTTCCTTATAGTTCTGATATAATACAGCATTTTCTGTCAAAAACAACAGTATGTCAGTCATTGCTAGAAAGTTAGTTTAGTTGCTCTCATAAAAATTTAAAGTAACATTTAAACAATGAAAGAAACCAAAGTGTCACTGTGCTGCTCACACTCCATGAGACAAAGATAGCAACTGATTTGGGCTGGACAATGGTGCAGTACAGTGACAATGGATCACTGTACCCAAAGATCCTCCCAGACCGAATTAAAGAACAGATGTGGCCTTTGTCAAGAAAAAAAAATAGCAAACAATTTTTTCTTCTTGGTTTGCTGTACCCAGTTCTGTAATTAACCAGCAATTAGAAAATGGGATTGTGTGTCAGTGGAGCAGTCACTGATTTGCAGGTCACACTCTTTTCATGTCCAGGAAAAGCACACTGCCCACGCCACCCTTCTTCTATCAGCTCTAAATACTGTCCTCACATTGCACTGTTCCCCAATTTCAGAGATCTGAGGTCAGAACTATTCCAGATAGAAAGTTAAAAGCTTGTCTGAGTAAGCATGAGACCTATGAACCTTATGAGCAGCTACACTCATCGTGTAGTGCCATCATTAATTCTGTATTACATTAGCACTATCTAATGTACTAATGTACTAATTCTAGTACATTAATTAGTACTATCAGGGGAAAGGAACACAGGGGAGCACTCCCACTGTTTCCCAACCTCCCTGGCCACACACCCCTGGCCACAGCAGTGAGGAAGGACAGAAATTGAGCACCACAAAAACCCACAGAGGAAGGAAGCCATGAAGCAGGGAGGCTCTGAAAGGTACTTTGAGAAGGGCCAAGCTTTGGGTAACATCCCATCTTCCCCGACAAGAGGAAGGGGAACTGAAGTGGAAGTTTGGCTGCTCCAGGCAGGGCCCCAGCTCCTGCAATCCCACACCTGGCTGGGTCTGTCCCACCTGCTCAGCCCTGCCCCAGTGCTGGACCAGGTGTGGCCTTTGGGGCAGCTCTTTGGGAAGGGTCTGTAGAGTTTATACACCTTTAACAGAGGAAACTGTAACAGCAACTGAATTGTGGGAGGCGTTACAGAGAAAGTTATTAGCTGGGATCATCCAAGACAGAAGGGAGCCATTGGAAAAGAATCTAAAAAACATCATCAGGAGATAGTGTGAGAGGAGATAGAGTAGGAAAGGGCATGATTCAAAGAGAACACAGGGGAAAGCTTTGAGAAAGGAAGCAAGAGGAAGGTAACACAGCAGCTGAGATGACCTCAAAGAGACATTAAGCAGAGAAAAACCAAGAGAGTAGCAGCTATTCTAACAGAACTTCTGAGGACTCAGAGATGTTTTCTAGTTGAAATATTGGGAAAAGCAGCAAACTCGGTAAAACCCAGAATTAATGAGTAACACAAAAATTCAGCTCCTGACACTTACATTTGAAGCCTAGGTAGCAAGAAAAGAAAATGCTTACAGAGTCCAAGGGTTCAGCCCCGCAGCCTGAGCTGATGAGAAGGCAGAAACAGCTGTGTGAACCCCAGGCTCAGGTGTGTGCTGCAGGGATGGCCCCAAACCCATAACGAATCAAATGTCCTGCACCTGGGCAGAGTCCCAGGCCAGGCAGGAAGGCAGCCCCACATGGAGGAGCTCACTGTGGAACTGCACAGAACTGTCAGGGCTCAGGCAAACAGCTCACGTTTTGGGAGGGACAGGAGCCCAAGTGGAAAAGAAGCCCTTGACACACCTTTTTAGTCTGCCACTTCACAGTCTAAAAGATCCCGAAGGGATGTATCTACTGCCAAAATTACAGGCCCATATCTCTGTCACTGAAACACAAGGTACTGAGCCTTTGGATCCATACAAAGGGAGAGTGCAAAACAACCCTGAAGTTCATTTCCCTTGGGAGTTATTGGCAAATCTGGACAGAACAGGGCTCACCTTCCCCATCGAATGTCCCTTGTCCTTTCAGCATCTTCTGTAGATAATTTTAACAGAAAAGGGAGAAATGTTAGAAGGAGGAGAATGCAAAATAATCACAGTAACAAGAATGTCTGTTTTATTCAAGACTCGGGCACCAAGTCAACAGGCCCTAATCTGTAAACTTCAAATGTTGGACAAGAGTTCAGTAAAAACAACTGTGTCACCAGAGAAAGTGAAAAGCTACTCTAGTTTCATTTCTCTCATGCCTTGTTAAGATGTGTTTTCTCTGAGTTTCAAAAATACACTACACTGGCCTGAGAGGGGTTCAGTGAACTTGTAACTGTGTCCCAGGGCTTTCTGCAGAGGCGCAGCACTGAGAGGCTGCCCCTGCAACTCTCTGCAAACAAAACCACCCTGAGCGCTTTGTGAAGGAACCTCCTGCCAGCAACAAACCTCTGAAACAAAACAGCTGTTCTGCAACCAGTCCCAGGGCCCAGGAGTCTAGTTAATAAAACGCTGCTCGCAGAGAGAAGTGGACAGGACAGGCTCTTGTCCTCCTAGCTTTAAGGCACTGTTTTAAATCTACTACCAAACCAAACCACCCCACACGCGGCAGCCGTTCACAATTTCATCAATTTCTATTTCACCACTCGCCGTGTTTTCACAGAAGCATCCACTACAATAATTTCAAACTGGATGAAAACTGCCATAAAGCTGATAATTATTTTAAAAGCTACAGCATCAGCTCTTGGCTGGTGTACTGTATTACACAGAAATCTATGGATACATTTCATATAGTAACAAGTTATGTTTTAAATAACAAAATACAACATTACACTCTGATAAGTAAAAGAACACTATCAGTGTGTCTTTATAATTTAATACATGAACATTCAATATAAGTCTACTACGGGATTCTAAAGGATTACAATCAGATTTAAAAACAGGCATGCTGCTTTTACTTTCAGGCATCAGAATTAGGATACCTGAAGTGATTTCTATCCATTTAAAAAACAGTCAGTGATTTTAAAAAATACTTTAAAAATAATGTCTCAGAGAATTGAGGGAGGAAGTTCATTTTTCTGTCTCTATTCTAGCATGCAGACTTCATTAACACAATGTCCCTTTTTTTTCCTGTTTACTCCTTTCTGGGACATAAGTTTTAAGCCCGTGGCTTGGTTGTGAAAGCTGGAGAATCCGGCAGGAAAGGCGAGCAGGAGGCAGCCAGCAAAGGCTCTGAACCTCCTGGATTTCAGCAGAGCCTGCCATCTCCAACACCTCACTCGGCAAACGGCAGTTTTAAAACTCACAGTAACTATGAAAAGTTTTGCATTAGCAAAAAAACAAACGGAAAACGCAGAATCAGCAGGCCACGCTCCTTACGGAGCCAACACCTTCACCCATCAGCACACCTTACCTTTATCCTCCCAAGGCTTGAGAACTTCTCCTTATCTTCAACCACCGCTTTCAGGACGGGCTGGGACATTCTGTTTTTCTTTTTGCAGTTGGCGGAGCCGTCCAGGTCCACTCCGCTGACCACGGCCCGGCGGTAGGACGTGGAGCGCAGCCCTCGCCGCAGCGCACCCGGGCCGCCCTCGGGCTCGTCCTCGGGGTCGCTGCCGGGGGGCAGCCGGGGGGTCTCCACCAGGCTGCGCACCTTGAGGCCCCGCTCGCGGCTCGCGGGCCGGCTCTCGGCCAGGCTGCGGGGGATCAGCTGCTGGGAGCCCGCCCTGAGCGCCGCGGGGCTCTGTGTGCTCAGCAGCACGGGGGGCTCCGCCGGCGGCCCGCCAGCCCCGGGGCATCCCCCCGGTACCTCCGGAGGCTCAGCAACCCGGCCGCTCCCGGGGAATCCCCCCGGTACCTCCGGGGGCTCAGCAACCCGGCCGCTCCCGGGGCATCCCCCCGGTACCTCCGGAGGCTCGGCAGCCCGTGGGCACGGCGCGGGCTGAGCGCTGGCTCCGAACACGATCCGCTCCTGCTGCGGGGCCAGCGCGGGCAGCCCCGCGGTCCGGGGCGGCCGCGGCCGGCGGTCCTGCCCGCTGCCCGGCGGGGACACGGTGCCGTTGGCGGTCGAACCGACGAGGCTGTCCGGAGCCAGGGCGAGCTCCCGGGAGCGCCGCTCCGGGGACAGCGCGGGGGAGCCCGGCGGCCGCACGGTCCCGTTGGACACCGATGCCATGGCGGGGCTGCCGGGCGAGGGGCAGCCGGCGCGGGTGGGCTGGCTCACGGAGAAAGCGCACCTGTCCTCCACGGGGAAGTCGGTGACGAGCACTCCGCTGGGGCTCTGGTACGACTGCGGCCGCGGTTTGCTCCAGCCGAGGGGCTGCGGCCGGGGGGTCGCTCGCCGCCTGCAGCGCGGAGCTGCGGGGCCCGCCGGGGGCTGCTGCCCGTCCATCGCCGCCCGCCCGGCGCCGCTGGCGGGGGAGGCGGGAGCGGAGAGCGGCTCGTCCGCCGCCACAGCCCCGCCGGGCGTGGGGCCAGCACGGGCCGGGGAGGGCCGGGAGGGCCGGGCAGAGCCGCCCCGCTCGCACAGCCCGCTGCCGGTGCCGCTCCCACCCCACCTGCGGCCCGGCTGGGGGCGGGCGGAGCGGCGCTTCCGCCGCCGGCACAGCCCCTGTGCCCGCCCTGGCCGGGATGTGCCCGCTCCACGCCCTGCCCTGCCCTGCCCTGCCCTGCCCCTGCAGGTAGCGGGGCCCGGCTGTGCCCGGGGGGAGTTCTCGGCAGCAGCCGGGCTCCTTTCCGCGGGGTTAGGGGAGCGGAGCGCGGGCAGGACGGGCAGTGCTTGACAGCCCCGGGCTGGGGGCCGGGAGCCGCAGGTGTGCTGCCGGGGAAGGTGTTTGATTGTACCCTTGTCACATGGCCGTGGTGGCAGTGCCATCCCCCGTGCCCCGGCTGTGCCCCTACACCTGCCCGCTCCTTAGGGGCGCCGGGGCTGCCTCGCTGCCTGCCAGCAGAAGGCTGGGAAAGGAACCGCTCTGTGGGAAAAAAATGGGCCGGTGATAACGCATCTGCTGGGAATTCTGACAAACTACATCACCCTGAAAAACCCGTGTCTGTAAAAATGGTGAAACTTGGCCGTGGCTTTGGGACAACATATAGCTGAAACATACATCGAGGAGAACAGTAGGTTGTAAAAAGCAAAACACAATACTCGCTCGTTTCTGTGTCAGGGAACGAGCTCTGCCCTCTCCAGCAGCACAGCCGAGGGCCCCTGCACTCCCAGGAGGGGAGAGCTTCAGCAGAGTCCTGAAATAAAGTGACACGGGCGGTTTTCTGCTCTGTTACATTCACTAATAATTACAACCTGCCCATATTTTTCTATCTGCTCCTCTACAGTTAAAATCTGTCTCTGCTTCCACTGGAGAAAAATAAAGATCCCTATGTTTTAAAAGCCATCTTGTCACAGCACAGGGAGCGTTTACATGAGAAATCAGCTCCGCTGTCAAATGCCACATTGGTTAGGAATGCAAAATACAGTATAGAGTGCATCCCTGGTACTGAATCCGTGAAGCTGAATTGTTTGTCTGGTTTCCCTCAAATGCATGAAAGGCAAAATGTAGGTGTGATTCTGTTCCTGTGTAATTGATGCCTCCCGTGGGGATTGCAGAAATGGCTGGGATGTTTGGAGATGCTGCAGGCCAGGCCCTGCTCACGCTGCGAGAATGCTGCCGTGCAGAGGGTGCTCCACAAAACGACTTTGTTATTTACAGATGGGCTTAGGCTCCTGGCTGAACTTGAAGAGAGATGGGACAGAAAAAAGATTGTTAGATTTGCAATTGTCCTCTCCAGACTTGCAGAACGGGAATTTGCCAGATTTCATATGTCATTGAAGCAGAAAAAAAATCAGAGTAGATTGAAAGTGCTTTCTTATCTTTTTAAATATACGAAAAATTTAATTTATGCTGAGTCTGTTTAACAATCAGAAAAAAATATAGGAAAATGTAAGAACCAGACAACCCTGTGTACATGCACTTAAACTTCAGATGTATTATTAATTCTTCTGCCAGGAGAACCCAGTGAAACAAAAGTCTTGCTAAGAATCAAATTAAGCAACCCACAAACAAATTAAAATGAACAAATGTGTACGTCCACAAACGAGACAAGTCTGCAGATTGCCACTCCAGCTTCAAGCAGCCAGAGCTGAAGGGAGAAGCCACAGGCAGAACCTAAGATGCTGGTTTAGTTGTCACTTGGGATTTCCCAATGGATCATTTCTAAAATTTTCTCTCAACTTTCCACATGAAATTGCCATGAAATTGGATGTAGTTGCAGCGTATTACTTAACTCATAAATCCTAATTATTAATGACCGAGGTAATCAGCTTTTACAAGATTATTCTCTTGCACATACTTATTCACTGTACTGCAATTACAGGAGTAATTCTAATTCCTGAACAGCCACCTCAGTGTTCCATTTCATGCACAATAAAAGAGAAGTAAAACCTTACAATAAAATTGCCATCATAAGAAAAGTAAAATCAACTCTGTAATTTAAGAGAAGAAAGAAATGTAAGTGTGGTTATTAAGCCTTCCTGCAAAGCCAGGTGCCTGTGAAATCTCTGAGGCTGTTGTGTAGCAGTGCCCAGGCAGGGCAGCGTGTCCTTCCCTGGGCCAGATCCCTGCCCAGCAGAGCTGGAATGCTGCACCCTGGGGATGGGGGCAGGAGCCTGCAGGGGAGCTCCACCACAGCTCTCCAGTTAACCCGGGGACAGACCCTGAGCATTCATGAGGGAGAGGTTTAAGTGAGCCTCCCATTTCCCAGGCACAGGGCCTAAGAGCTGGTGTCAGGAATTGGCAGCAAAGCAGAAACATTTTGGTACCTGCCTGCAGCCAAACACTCCGTGGTGTCCACAGAGCCCACGTTTATCACAACCAGCACGAGGCAGGTGGGGTTTGAGGGTGTGCACAGGTGTGTTCAGTAGGGAACACGGCTATTGCCTGAAAACCTACCGGGGAAATGGAGGATTATTCATCCTCTCCCTCCATCCACATCAAAAGTTCACTTAGCCTCTCTGCAGTCAGAGCAAAACCAGCAGTGAGACCTGGCTTTATGTGTGACCTAAATGCTTCATGTCTCAAACACAGTGCTCACTGCTTGTGTCCTGTAGGATGGTCCTGGCTGTGCCCTGCAGCTTCAGAGCTGTGCAGGTGAGCCTGGCTGCTGGTTGGGGGCCAGTCCCTGCTGCCTTTGGCTCCCCAGGGGCATTCCCAGCACATCTGTCCCCTCTGTGCCTCCCAGAGAGGGCAGGGCTGCCCAGCTGCTGGTTAATCCCCAGGGGAATGGACTGCATGTCCCATCTGTGTCCACTGCCAGCTAGGGAGCAGCAGGATAAATAACATTCTTCTGAAACTCTTCTGTTTCCCTGGCCTGCTCACAGGCAGCTGAAGAAGGGCCAGCAGTGCTCTGCTCAGAGCGAGTCTCTGTCCCAGAATTAGCATGCAGGGGGGATAAGGCTCCCTCTGTCCCACAGAAACCCTTCCCAAACACGGGAGTGGCAGGGGTCAGCACCAGCAGAGACAAGACCAGGGCTCAGTGTGACCGGGCCAGGCACTGGTGAGATCTGTCACTGGTTTCATTGCTTTTCCAGGGACATGGAGCAAAGGACTGGAGCCTCTTTCCAATGCAAGCAGCAGGATTTTCCCGAGGAGCACACGGTTACTGCAGCAACACAGGCAATCCCCCAGCACTGCCAGCCACAGCACCCTGCAAGGGTCCAGCCTTCCCACCTCCTGCCCCCTCTTTTCTCTACAGCTGTATGTAGGCTGTGAGAGACACTGCTCAGCCAAGTTTTAACTGTAAATCAACCCAAGATGGCAGAAGGCATTTAATTATTCCTGTTTTCCTCTTCATTGTTTTTTGCTGTTGCTAAAATACTCAGCAATAATAGAAAGCTTTGCAGCATTAAGTAAAAGCTTTTAGGGGAAACCCACATCTCATTGCACTGCAGTAATAAAGGACCTGGTAATGCCCCTGGAGCATCAAAGTTGAAACAAGATGCTGTTTTACTGCTGAACTGGGATGAAAAGAAGAAGAGTAAGAGAGAATGTGTACCAAAGAAACACAGCTGAGGACTGAGGTACTGCTGCCTCTGTCCCCCTTGTCATGGAGGTTACAAATTCTTGTCTATGATTGTAAAATTAACTTTGTATTTGCTGATGTTTTGACTGATATTACTTGTTTCCCAGCACTATTTCCTGATCATGTCTCGTCCTTTACTGCCTCAGAGGGCGGTGCAGAGATTGTCTCTTCTGTGAGAGAAACTCCATTATTTATAGAGTTGATTGGGAATTTTCCAACAGGAAGTATTTGAGATTTCAATATGTTAACTGTATTATATGTGTGTGTGTATTTCATATTTTGATGTGAAAAACATTTCCTGCCTTGCTTGAATTTTATGTCCTTCTTTGGTTTTGCTTTTAACTTTCCAACACTCCAACTGAGTTTATATCTGCCAATACTTTCCCCAGTAAAACCCCCTCAGGCTTCAAGGTAGATAATCTGGCCCAGTAGGATTAGGTCAGTCTAACATTAGTAGGTAATTTCTGTCAAAGGTTATCAAATTTTCCAAAATTTTTGCTCCTATTTCTAATTTTTGTTCAGTGAATATGAAATGAATCTGAACATTAAAGGAGAATTGTGAAACTGGGAAGTGTGTCCCCTCACCTCCAGTTTAGTTATATACATTCTTTTCTCCAGTTTCCCAATTCCATTTTAAAATTCTGACAGTGAATTTCCTCTCAGCAATGTAAAGACCATTCTTTCCATAGGAGAACAGTGAAGAGAAAGTCCTAGAAAATGTAGATAAAAGCTCTTTAATCTGATGACTGTAGTTCATACGATGTTGCTATTTAAAGAGTTTGCAGGATTTCAAACATCTCCTAACAAAGGAGATGGCAGTGCTTGCCATAGCTGAGGAGTTTCTGCGGTTGCCAGCAGAAACTCAGGCAAGCTGGGAGCCTGCACAGCTCTGTGCAGCTCAAGGCTGGGTTGCTGGGTCTGCTTTGTTCTGCCTTTGTCAACTGTGCACAGAAATGCCTGAGCAAGTGACAGGGGCACAGGGGCAGGTCTCCAAAGAACCTCTACTTATTCCCTTAGTTTGGTTGCAGCTGGTTTTTCTGGTGTGGTTTTTTCCTAATTTTTTTTACATTTTTTTTTTTTTTTAGGGGATGAACATTCTGCCCATACAGAAATCTTAAAAAAAAAGAAAAAAAGAAAAAAAGAGAACGACGATGTTTTTTGTTTCCTTGCTGATAGACAGTAATTCCTGGGTGTGATAAATACATCACTGCCACTCTGCAGTGGGAGCAGGAGAGTCTCTGACCTGTTCTCAGCCCCTTTCAGGCTGTGACTCTCAGCCCTGTGGAGCCCCTGGGCTTGGCCAGCCCTGCCCTTCCCAGGAGGTTCCAGGTGCCCACTGCTGTGTGGACACCCTGCACAGACCCCTCTGACTCTGCAGACAGGGCAGCTGCTGTGAGCAGAGGCTGAGATTCTTCAAATCCATCCTCAGGGGAGATCCTGAGCCGTGGCTCATCCCTTTTCTGGCTGACAAGGTCAAAGGTTGGACTCCATAATCTCACAGGTCTTCTCCAACCTAACTGGTCTTGTGATTCTGTAATTGGTGTGATTTTAGAAATGCTGAACCTGATTTAATTTCAAATAACTGATTAACCTGCAGTTATTTGTCAGATTTCCCCTTTGCTGCATTGAAATGCTGGAATTTTGTGAATGCCATAGCAACAGAATCAGAAAGTGAGGAAATCTGGAGTGTGAGGCAGGGAAGCTTGTGTCTGTTTTTCTCTAATGAGCTGAAGCTCTGAAGTGTGTCTTTCGCCCTTAAATTCCAGTTTCCCCTTTGCACTGCCCCCAGCCAGGCTCTGTGCCTCGCTTGGCTGCAGTCCTGCAGTGGAAACTCTGCATGGATGGGTGCGTGCAGAGCCTGGGCCTGCCAGGGGCTGGGGACCCTCATTACTCACTCCAACAAGCCCAGCCTTTGGGCTGCATTAGGCCTAATTGGACCTAAATAAGCACGAGTTTGAAAGAATTCCCTGATCTGCTTAGCAAGAGGCCTCTCTCACATTTCCCCATCCCCCTGTGCCTTTCCTCAACATTTTGAAAAATTGGCACTTCTCTTATTATCTATCCTCTCCAAGCTATTAAAAGTGTTCCTAATTCAACTCTGATCCTACTAATTAGCTCAAATACATTTTAATTAGTGGGATTTATTCTGCTGTTGGACGTGCCAAAATTCAACTGTATGGTTTCTCTGAGCTCAGTTTCTTGAGTTGTCTCCTTTCCAGTCAGATCTAAGCTCTAATTTTTCTAGCAGTCACTTCAGTGTTCTTCACATTTGGAAATAATTTCTGTCACATTATCTAAGTCCTTCTTTCATCCTTCACCTTACTGTGACTTATTTCCTGACCTACCACACAGAAGAGAGTTAAAATTCTAGCCCTGATAGGTGCACTCCTGAGGAGGACCAAAGGAGAGGGGTGTGTAAATGAGGATATTGCAGGAGAGAAAAGCCCTTCAGCTGAAACAGCAGCAGGTCAGGAGCAGTGAGAGTCTGAGAATTCATACAGCACTTCTAACAAGAGTGAAAAGAGAGAGACGAGGGGGTAGAGGCATTCACTGAGCCAAAAACAGATTCCCAAAAGAAAGGAACTCTGGTTTCAAAAGGAAAGGAAAAAAGGAGTGGATAGAGCAGGTCCTGCTTTGCCAAGGCCTGTGATGCAGCAGCATGGCTGGTGCACTCTGCCTGAGACCGTTCATTTTATCAGTGAAACAAGTCCCCACAGACAAAACAACTTCATTGCTTTGTAGCTGGGTTCAAAATTAGTCATGGACTGATTTCATTGCTTAAATCAAACTGAAGGTGATCAAGACCTTGAAAAGGCTTTCTCCCAGAGAGGCAGGGTTAGACCCAAAATAAGCAGAAGCCTTGCCCAGCATCACTGCCATGGAGAATAAACTGGTTTATAAATGTTAATGAGGAGTTTAAATGCTTTTCAAGTTACTCTGACAAAACTTGGCACGAGAGCCATGCCAAATGATTCCTTCCAGCAGGTCAGCTGGCCGCTGGGCCCGGCACGGAGCAGAGGCTGGGCAGGGCCCTTCCACATTCTTTACCTAGTTGGGAAGAGCTGGACCAGGAAAGAGCCTCTCTCAGAGAGTGAGGACACACTGCTCCGAGCTCCAGCGGCTTCGCAAGGACCTGCCAAGCGCTCGGAACGTGAAGGGAACGCGGCAGCCCCGTGGTGGCCATGGAAACCAAGGAGGAGCTGCCTGCAGTGTCTGCAGCATCCCCAAATCTGCCCTACAGCATCCCCCAAATCTGCCCT
>CM031865.1:4040113-4050255 GCA_018697195.1 Certhia americana | reverse complement strand
TTTTTTCCTGGAGCACAGGATACAGCAGCCTGCTGGGTGTCCAGCTACAGCCAGCCAGGGATTGAGAGTTTAAAGCACCATTCCCAAAGCTCCTGAGAATTCCAAGGGAAATATTTAAGGCAGAAGCAAGATACACTCAAAAGGACAGCCAGCTGCAGATGCTCTTATCCTAGTGAGTGAAAAGCTAGGAATATTTGAAATACTCCAGATAGTTATGACTGGGCAGCAAACACCACAGCAAAGATCTCTTTGTTTTAAGTAAACCATTAACAGAGCAGCCCAATCACAATGATAAAAACCACACTGATATTCTTGGACTAAACTCCCTCACTGTAACTGTCCATCCAAAACTAAAGCTGCAAAAACTGAGATACTTCCAATAGGGGAAAAAACACATAAAGAACAAGCTCCTGGGACACAAAGTTTGGAAAGCTGATCTTTGAAACACAAGAGGTTTGCTAGAAGTATGATGTATTATGGCAAAGGAGGTCTGCTCCAAAATTTCAGTCCAAAAATAGCCTTTCTCACAGAATCCTACTCTGAGTGAATACAGAATATTAACATAATATAATTAGAAATCTTTCTTTGTCCTTTGCATGGTCAGATTCCAATTCTTAATTACCAAATTGATTTAATCTGTGGTTATGTTTTCAGAAAGAAAAATGTATTTTATCAATAGTCCATACCTGGTTTCATAAATTCCTTGCAGTATTGTACCTGGAGGGATTTAGGTACCAATATATTTGACATTATTTACACTGCTTCTATTTTGAACCAAACAGATTTGTGGAGGAAAAGAAAACTAATAAAAAGAAGTGTTTCTCAGTTCTCCTGTCTTTTATGTCACCACATACACAGGTCAAACACAGCAAGGAAATAAGTCTTCAGTTTAAATATCTGCAGTTTTATGTGGAGTTCTATACCCACAGGAAACTGATATGGAAAGGGAGAAAGTAATGATAAGGAAACCTTTTTCTTCCTGCAGGACATCTCAGTCCTGCAGGACCATGACTTTATAAACCCCATACAGATGATTTCTTCCTACCACACTTCAATTAATTGCAGAGTTTTGAATAAATTCGAACATCAGCTGGCAGCCCCTCTGCTCCTGCTCAGGTTGGGGCTGTTTAACAAGATCAGCCTGGACTGTCCCAGGTCTGCTTGTTCATCTTGTTTTCATAAAGCACAATTGTAGTTTTTTCCTTCCTTGGCAGAAGGCTCAATAGAAGTACGGCCCTAATCCATTAAAAACATTCAATCACGTTTGGAGATGGAGCCCTTGGCTCCATCCCTGCCATGGAAATCTCTCTGATGTGCTAGCACAGGCCCTGGTGGCAGCCTTCCTCCTGCCCAGGCCAGGCCAGTGGAGCCAAGGCCAGGCCAATGTCCCCGTGCTGATTCTGTCAGCAGAGCCAAGGACAGGGGAAATTCCCAATCCTCACTGTGTCAGTGTGTAAGGGAAATGTGGGCACAGCTCCCACTGGGGCTGCTGCACCCTGGAATCAGCACACAAACAGGGATGAGGGATGCATTATTTGGGGATGAATAGGGAAACATTGCTTTTACTCTCCGCACTTTAATTGAGGAATCACTTGGGCGTTTTAGGCACATTATTAGAGATCTGTGTTTCTATGTACAGGTGGACATCTTGTTTTCCTAAGAGGAAAGGGAGTAAGAGAAAGGCACGCAGAGGGCAGCAGGGACAAGGACAGTGCCACTGCACTGGAGATGCCCCCAAGGCTAGAAGGGCAGCACCAGGCACATCCCATTGAGCAGGAACAGGGCTGCTGGAGGAGCTGTGAAGGATGTGAATGGAAGGATCCGAGACTCTTCAGAGCTGTAAGAGCATTGGAAAGTCCCCCATGGAATGAGGCAGTCCCAAAGGGAAGCAGGGCTGGAAGGGGAGCTCTGGCTCTGTGCCCACTCAGCTCTCCATTCCTTTACCTGGCACACAGCAGTGCCAGGCCTGGTCTAAGCAAGGGAAACTTATTGCAGGTTCTTTTCTTCTTTTAGCACATGTCATTCCTTAGTGTCATACCTGTGAGTGCTCACACACTCCTAAACCTGCATTTAAAAATGAATCAAACTGTGCCAGGTCCTTCTGCCCAGCCCTGCCCTGTGCCCAGCTGAGCTGCCTGCCAAGGGTTTCCCAGAGCAGCAGCACATGGACAGCCCGTGGCTGTTGGGGAACACAAGTATTCCCAGCCTGGCACTGACCAAGAGGCACTCCTTTACACCAGGGACTGCTCCCCATTGTCCCCCTCCCTCCCAAAAGGGACAGATATTTTCCCTCATTTATGCAAGGAGAGGACAGGCAAATTGGGAATCCCAGAATGGGTTGTTCCTTTGGAAGCTCCCAGTAACCAGAGGTGATGCCAGGCTGGCTGTTCCCAAAAGCACTGAGCTTTGCACAGGGCTGCAGCACAGGACAGCAAATGGAAAGCAGCCACTGCTCACACATAAAAGCTCCTGTCAGGGCAAAAGAAAAGCTCAGCATGGCTTTAGTTCTGTATTTAAAAATTTCAGTAGAGAAAGCTCTTCACAAAGCTAAACAGAGGCAGCTGAGCTGGCAGCTACACCAGCCCCACATTGCCCAGCTCTGAACAAGCCCATTCCAAACCCATTAGGACAAAGATTGCAAGATACTGTTTTTAAAAGATACATTTCTCCACCAGGCCCTGCACCATCATTTCACTCACACATACTTCACATTTTGTCCATTCCCGTTGTCAGTGGAGAAAAAGACTGTTCTGAGAAACCAAAATGGAACAGAATAGATTTAAATGTGCCTTTGTGATAAACACTGTTAAAGACTGTTCACTTAATAAAGAGTAAATTATAAAAAGAGTCCTTTTAAAAAAATAATCACACGTAAAGTAGGAATAATTACTATGATGCTTAAACAACTTAGGAGTTATTTCATACATTTCAATACCTATTAAGGGTAAGACAGAGAGCAGAAGTGTCCTGCCTTGGAGATTCATTTATTTCATAAGTCACTGCTAAACAGACACTGTGTCTTACAGGGAATTGGATGAGATGGAACAAAACATGACTGGAGAGAGAATGTCCAAGACATGGAAAAACAAGTGAAGAACAGGCAGTTCCAACTTCTGTATTCACAGGCCAAGCCCCAGCCAGTGAAAATGAACAGATGACTCAATCACTTCAGTAAATAAGGGCTCTGTTTGGATGTCCCCAGTTTGAGAGAAAGCTCCTGTCAGGCTCCTTGCTTTGCCCTCTGCCCTGGTGCTGCAGTGCAGGGCTCTGCAGGGCACCAGGACAAGCTCCAGCAGCAGCTGCAGGGCACCAGCACTGTCCATCCCCTGCCCAGCACTGTCCATCCCCTCCTGGGCACTGGGACATCTGGGACATCAGAATCCAAGGCCTATTAATCCTTTGTTTCCTTTGCAGTCAAATTCTGTGGAAGACAAAGAGCTGAAGTTGTTCATGACTTGCATTCCTACACTGATAAGCTTGTTTCCAACCAACCTTTACAAGTCTCCAGATTGAACTGTAATGTGCCTAAAATTTTGAAGGTGAAAAACGTCTGAAAGTGTTTGACCTCGGTCATTGCTTCCCCTGGTAGCAACAGAAGAATTACATTCAATCTTTTTTTCACCTTATTTTACGATATAATTCAAAATAGAGCCTTGCAGCAGAAGTGTGAAAAGCAACTGGAGAAAGTTAGATTTCCCTGTCCTTGAGGAGATAAAATTCAGCAAAGCCAAAGTGACCCTGGTTAAAGTACAGGATAATAAATGGATAAGCCTTTCTCCCCAGCCTCTCTGGAAACTTAAAACTCATTCCTAACAGCAATTTTCATCTGCTTTCGAAAGTTACCCAGGCTGAATTCACTGAGGTTTTTCTGCATCTGACTGATCACACCTGGAGACAGATGATAACTAAAAGTCCATCAAATAGTGCAAAGCCCACATTCCTAAGCAGGTGAAATCACTGCTGACCCAATGTCATTTCAGTTCTGCCCACGTGAAGCAGAGCTGCAGTAAAGACACACAATGTGATAATTGCTATTAGACATTATTTATCAGCTGTTTTCATTTTGCAGTGCTTTGCAGGGACAAGCATTCACCCAACCAGCAATTAAATCACTTGCAAAACCCCAGTTTGTAGGAGATAAACCGGTTTAAACAGATCCCCGAGCAACACGTGTATGATCTGCAGACATGGACAGACCCCGAGCTCCAGCCACTGTTTTTTCTCGCATTGCTCTTGACTCCTGAGCTGCCCCGTGCACGCTGTCCTTATCTGCTCCAGCCTTCCATCCTGCATTCCTGCTCCCTGTTCCCGAGGCTGATGCCTGCCCCTGCACAGGCAGGGAGGGACAGAGCTTTCCTGATTTCCCCTTTGCCATCAGCCACCACCCACGGCAGTTCTGCTGCCCCGTTCCCTCCTGGAAAGCCATCCACAGGAACCGGCTGTGTCCCAGATTCCTGTCCCAGAGAAACCCTGGTCTGCTCGGGGACCTTTCTGCCCCTCCCTTCTCCTGCTGCCACAGGAGCCCTCGCAGAGGGCTTTCAGCACAAGTGCTGTTCAGTGACAGTTCTGTGACAGTTCAGTGACAGTTTTTACAGCCCAGGCTGTCTTTGTTAAAGAACTTAAGGAACAAACCAGTGAAAGGCAGTTTGGGTGACCCATTGGAGAGCAGTACCCTGAGATTTACATTTCAGACTCCACTTAAGGCATAATTCCTCTGCTATCCACTGCAGTATTTCAGCTGTGATGAACACATGTGGCATTAATAGGAAACACAACTGACTGTAACAAGAGTCCCACTGCTGTCAATGCAGCTCAGGAGAGTAAACAGAAAACAGTTATTTGTAGAAACACGAAATCATAAGGAGAGTACTCAAGAGCCTGTGATAAAGAAACTGCACAGTTCATTACTGGACTTGGAGTTTATCTGAACCCTCAGGCAAAGATAAATAAACCTCCTGGCTGGGAGCTGGGGAAGCCGTGGCTGATGCTGGGGCCAGCATGAACCTGAGCTCCTGGCCAGGCTCCACACACTGAGAACACATCACACAATCTTTGTTATATCTTTGTTATATCATCACACAACCTTTGTTATATCAGAAAGCACCGAACCAGCCCTTTGATAGGAACTGGACCCACAAGAGCAGCAGCAGAATTCCAGAGCAGGTTTTGAGCAGCAGCAGAATTCCAGAGCAGGTGTCAGAACTGTGTTTGTGAGGGGAACAGAGGAGCTGCCTTCCACAAGGAGGCATGGATGTACACATTGGAACTGACTGACTTGTTCCAAATTTGCAGTACTGATCAAAGGGCTGGCATGGAAAAACATCCCAGGATTTCTTTTCCCCTGTAAATTAGCAAGCTTCCCTCATTCAGTTGTACTTGATTGTTTGTGGGAAATGCCCTTTATAGCAAGTAGGAAGAACACTGAATAAAATTATCAGAATAATGCTGTCTGTCAATTCTTGCCTTTCTCAAGGCTGTCAAAATTGAAAGTATTTAGCATATATAGATCACTGGAGCATATTAAAACTGTGAATTTTGGTTTATCTACAGACTAACCCTTTGAAGAGACAGCTGAGAGCCCCTGCACTTTGAATAAAGCCTCCAGGAGCATATTGAAACAAATCTCTACACCACCCTTCAGAACTCAATCTGTTCCAAGTCAGGTCACAAAAGAACCTTCTTATTTTCCTTGTGCCTAGAGAGAGTTCAGCACAGGGCCAAAGGAGAAATGGTTAGAAATATTAAAAAGAGAGAAGAGGAAAAAAAAAAAAAAAAAAAGGGAGGAAAAAATCTCAGGAGAGCAGATCCTAGAAATACTGAAGTTTAAAGGCTGAGAATTGGCAGACATCCAAGTAACATAGTGGAGAGACAGTGGGGATTGCAAGGAATTGGCAGGCAGACAGCCCGGGAGATGCCAAATGAGAGCTTACAAAGAGTGAAATGAGTCAGAACCTAGAGAAGGAGATGTGAGAAAGAAAACTCAGCACAAGGGAGAAGGAGGGAAAGGAGACACGATCCAGGACTTGCAGCTTCAAAATGTTGGACAGAAATAACTGAAAGCCGCCAGTTCTCCAGATTCAGTCTGGGTTGTGGCAGAAAAAGGCAGCAGCCCGGGGTGATGGGGCACACAGAGAAAAGCAGTGGCAGGGTAAAGCAAGAGCCCAGAGCAGGCAATGGAATAGAAGCCTGGAATCCCTCCTGGGCAGGGGAGGCGCAGGTTTCAGTGCCCCATCCTCTCCTTATCTGCAGCCTTTGCTATGCAGAGCGAGGCCAGGGCTGCAGCGAGGCAGCTGGAGGGAGGAGCAGATTTAACAGGAATGCATTCCTTTGGAAATTCTCTTGGCTTCATTGGAGATTTCAGAAAAACCTGCGAGTTTAGACTCCATATGAAAGTTGTGCTGGCCATGACTCAGCCAGTCACGGCTCGATTTCTGTCTCTACCTGCTTGCCACGATTGAGGAACAGAGCCTTCCTTGCCTGCTAAGAAAAGGCAGAGTCCTTGTTTCAATCGAGATTTAAACATAAAAGAATGCACCCCTTGCTTTGCAATCTCTGCAGCCTGTGCCCTTCAGCTGTGACCTGGGCACACAGGTCACACGGCTGCTCTGTGCTGTGGCTCACACGAAATCCTGAGCAAGTCCCAGCGTGCTCACCTTCCCTCTTCAGGCTCTGACCTTCGCTGGCCCGTAACCTGAAGCCACTGGACAAGGCTACATGCTGATCCTTACCCTGAAATAATGAGTGTAATCTCTTTATTTTATTTATTTATTTATCTATTTATTTATTGTATTTATGAACTCGTGCTGGTTCATTTTGATTACACAGGTTAACACAGGGCTGTGGTCAGAGCCGGCAGCACTGCACACACAGGCACACCACACCTCAAACACAAACCTCCCAGTTCCAATCCCAGCAACTTCACTACCTTCTCCCTTCACACTTATCTTCCCTTTTTATGCAGAGGTGGTTTTTACATCATCATCTTACACACAAATGTGCCTGAATCCATCCCCAAACAACAACTGGGGGAGATAAGAGTGAGTGGGTGGGAGTGGAGGAGGCAGGTGGGCTGCTCTGGGCTCCCAAAGGTGGCTGAGCTCCCAGCTCAGTGTGACAGGGAAGAAAAGCCAGACCCAGTGGGTGGGTGGCTGTGAGACTGCTCAGACCTGTCAGAGATGTGAGGATGAGGAGCTCTGAAGAGTGAGCCCTGCACACAGGGGAGCACACATGGGATCCAAGGACACTTTTACCTGAACCGTGGGGCACTCAGGCCAGCAGTGCTGGCATCCCAAACCTTGGGATATCAGGACACCTGCAAACACAGCAGGGCCTTGCTGTCCCCTTTCTCCAGGTACAACAGCAGCTCTGTGCCAACCTGAGCACACCCAGAGGTGCACACTCAGAGCATCCATCCAGACAGGAAACACAGAGCTGTTACAGAATAGCCAGCACCTGCTACGTGTGGTGCTGGTCCCATTCCATACATCACATTATGAACTTGCTGTACCAAAATCATGAGAATAAAAGAAAATTTTTGAAGAATATTTTTATAATTAATTTTGATATTTCGGGGGAAAAAACCTCCCATCCTTTTGTGACTTTTTTTTTTATTATTTCACATAAAATTTGAAATTATTTAGAATGTTTACAGTGTTTTAGAACACTTCAGACTGTAGCAAGCTGTCCACAGGGTTGTTGTAAGGAATAACCAATATCATACATTTTATATTCCCTGTACAAAAGAACCAGCCCAAAGGTAGCTCACCATCCATCCACATCCTGGGAGCTAAAACAGAGAGGGGAACACTGATGTCTGTTTGGAACTGGGGCTTTTCCACCCTCCATGTGCAGGTCCTGAACCAGGACCTGTCCAGGCTTAAAACTGCTCAAGAGAGGGATTCCCCAGCCCAGGTGCTGGCAGGGTGCAGAACCATTTCCCCACTTGCATGGTTTTGTTAAGAACTACACAGTGTGGGGCTGACAATTCTGTGTCAAACTTTTGAGTGCTGACTCAGATGCAGAAGAGGTGGGACACCACTCAGATGGTCCCTCCACAAGCAGACACTGAGTATTTTGTTTTTCTTTCAGTTTTTAGCTTCTGCTGGAAGTTTCTTTGAGACAGAATTGTCAGCCCCACACACAGAGCACTAGCATGGAACTTGCCCAAAACTCAGAGCAAAGTGACTGTGCCATACCACAGGCTGGTGACTTTGGGACATCAGCACCAAATACCTCAGGGCAGGGAAGCACAGGGCCCTCCAAATCACAATCACAGCTTTAGGAAAGGCAAAGCCTCTGGGATTTTCACTGCTTTTGGTGAAAACTAAATAAAGGCAGTAAAGCTCTTAAAAGCACAGAAAGCTCATGGCAGAGTGTGGCCTCACATGTTTATCCCATGTCTCCAGAAGAACTCGGAGCATTTGCCATGTGGAAAAGCAAGCCAATCAGCTATTTTTAGACTCACTTGATTCAACACATGGACTGAATTCTGTTAGAAACAGCGACCTTCTCATGTAATTATTGCAAGTGCCACTAGACAGAGCTGTTCATCTGATTTCTAACCTCAGAAATATTTATGAGTGCAGTGCTGTGCTAGAAATCCAAGAGGAGTTTGTATTGCAGACTCCTTCAGTAAAGTGGCACACGCCTGTAACAACGCCTGGCATGTGCAGCCAGGGTGTAGCTTTGGCACACACTATAAATAATCTCACTGGAGCTGAGAGCTGCATCTGCCCCTTACAAATTCTCTGGTCACTCACCAAGAGCAAGTGATAAGGAGATGACAGATGAAAAAAAAAAATCTGTTTTTCCTGGGTTAAACTACAGTGTATGTGTTGAAATTGAAAATGAAGAATACACCTGGAGATCTAAAAGTGCTGTGACAAGTCCCTGGCTGTGGAGTAACTGTCAAAGACATTTTAGCAGGATTTGGGAAAGGCTCAAACAGCAGTACCTTTGGAAAAGGGAGAAGTTTTCATTCCAGGTAGGGAACATGCATTCAGACAGTCCTTAAGGGAGTGCCAGTGGACTGGACTCAGTGATTAGAACAGTTCAGGCTGTTCAAACCCGTGCTGCAGTTAATCACTAAGTAATGCCTGACTGTGGCTGGCACAGGATTGCCCAGTCCCTCCCACCAGGTAATGAAGAAATCACACAGGAATTTAAATGCTTGGAGCTGTGCCCGGTCGATAGAATCTAATTATCTGCTCTTTTTTGTTAAATTTAGGGTAAACCACATTTTCTTTAAAGAAAAGCAAGCCAGTCGTTTCGGGAGGAAGCAGCCAGAGATCAGCATTAGCACTGGTTCTCCCGGGTTCACACCCTGATTTGCATCACAGGCAACCCGAAGCAGGAATTTCTGGAATTTCTGCCGCAGCCTCTATTTCCCCCCGTGATTTGGGTTACACAGCTGTGCAGCACAGCCAGCTCCAGGCCATCCGAGCAGAGCAGGGCTGGCAGAACCCTCTCAGAGGTGTCTGTCCCTGTCACTGTAGGCGTTCAGGGGCCCCTTCCAGGCTCCGGGAGCGCCGGGCAGGTCACGGTCCCTGCCGGGCACGGCCCCAAGGATGTGCAAAGGCCACAACGGGGCTGAAACTGCCCACAAATCACACCTCAGGCCCTTAGTCAATGTCTTGGTTGCTCAGGAACGTGCCTGTGGCTCTTTCGTCTCACTTACTCAGCTAACTCTGACTTTGGCAGTCCTATTCTCAGTCCTTGCCCTGGTCCCACACTGGAGTTTCCCGCAGCCACCCTCCTGTCACACTACATCACGCTCAGCAGTATCTAGAGGTGAGATAAAAGCCCCCAGGCTGCCGTGGGCTTCCACAGCCTCCTGCACAACAACTCCGGCAGGGGATGCACGGTTTGGGTTTGCTCTGTCAGCACCGCCCCAGCCCAAAGCCCGGCACGGCAGGTTCGGAGCAGGAACAGGAGCAGGGGCAGGAGCAGGAGCAGGGGCAGGGGCAGGAACAGGGGCAGGAACAGCAACAGGAGCAGGAGCAGGGACAGGAGCAGGGACAGGAGCAGGAGCAGGGGCAGGAGCAGGAGCAGGGACAGGAGCAGGAGCAGGGACAGGAGCAGGGACAGGAGCAGGGACAGGAGCAGGAGCAGGAGCAGGAGCAGGAGCAGGAGCAGGAGCAGGA
>CM031865.1:3985932-4040103 GCA_018697195.1 Certhia americana | reverse complement strand
CAGGAGCAGGAGCAGGAGCAGGAGCAGGAGCAGGAGCAGGAGCAGGAGCAGGAGCAGGAGCAGGAGCAGGGACAGGAGCAGGAGCCGGTTTGGAGCAGGAACAGGAACAGCAGCAGCTCTGGCTCACTCACGCTGGGACAGCCAGGCTGAGCTCCACATCGTGCCCCGGGCAAAGTGCAGGGGCACGGCCCAGCCACCAGCACGTTAAACCAGGATCATTTACTAGCTGCAATTTCCAGTACTAATTATTGCTGGAGAGCTTCTGAACTCAGTGGCATTTCTTGCACCTATGGCCTACTAACGTCTTGCTGGATTTTGAAAGACTAAAGGGGTTGGTCATGTCCACGTGGAGATTAGAAAAAGGAAACTATGATCCCTTTGTCAGTTCCTCTGATGTTCTCTGACATTGGCAAAGGACTAGTCAGGTTTTGAAGATGTGTAAGGCAGAAAGAAGCAGCAGGAGGTGTGTAGGAAACACTGCAAGGAAGATTCAGACACGGATACACAGCCCGGAGGTTGAGTACTCATGTTCTGTTTGGAGGTTGGAGAGGTGGGAGGGTGGCACCCTGGAGAGGTCAGTGCTGCTTTGGGACCACCCAGTCGCTTTGGCCAAAGGGCCTGGAGGTCCCTCACCCTCAGGTCAGCCCGTGACCCTCCTCTCTGCAGAGCCGACCCGAGCTTAGCCCAGTTAAAGCTCAGCTCGGTTCCACGGCTCCTGATTTCTGCAGCTGTTTTGGTGATGGTCCATCTCCCGAGGATCTGCTTCTCAGTCCCACCACAAAGTGGCACTGCAGCAATTGCCATCCATCCCCGAGCAAGAACCGGTGACACTCCTTGCGCTTGTGTGAGCCATTTCGACAGGAGTTTTCCTGCCTCATTTCCATGGCAGAAACCTCTTCCATAGTTTCTGCTTAGTCCTTCCACCAACTTCTGCCTAAACTGAGCTAACAAAAAGCAAAATTAACTATTTGCTTTAGCAGAAACACAAAGTATCAGAGATGCCAGTTGAAGGGAAACACAGCTCAGGGAGAAAACCAAGAACAGAGAGAGTCCATCAAAACCTCAAGCATTTTCTTCCTGTACGGACTGAATGGTTTGGGCCCACTGAAACTCTTAAAAAGATCCCCATTAATGTAAGTGTCAGATCAAGCTGTATCTAATGATATATATTTTCTTTCTATAATGATACCTTTGTCCTCATTCCTCTCCAGTTTCAAGGCTATAATCGAGCTGTCTGCTGGCCAGCAGCCCCAGGTTTATGGCAGTTTGGAGCCAATGGTACATCCTGGGGGATTTAGCCCCTTGCAGCTCTCCTCACAGAGGCCAGCTCCCCTCCCTGCACGCAGACACGCTGTGCTGCCACAGCCAGGATTATCTTTAGGCTTGGCTCATGCACTCCTCTGCTGCCCTCCTTACCATGGGTGGCTGGAGATAGAGCTGGCTCTGGCAGTCCTGCCCGGGCAGTAGGCAGACCTCCCTCCCACCAGCCTGCACTATCATCTCCCTCTCATTGCAGGAATGGTGAGGAGGATTTGCTGCCACTGAATGCCAGCCCTGTCTGGCAGCTGGAGCCAGCTCTCCTTGTGGACTGGTGCCATCAGGGCTTGGCTTGGGGACCCCAGCCAGGCAAAGTCGTGCTCCCAAGATCTAACACCCCTGTGCAGTCACCAGGAAATACCCCCAGTTAGGGGGGAAAGCAGTGCAGTGAGAGCTAAAGGAACTTATAACAGAACGGAGAAAAGGGACAGAAAGGGGAAGCCAGACAAACTTGGGAAACCCTTCCAATTGGAAATGGTCTGAAATTAGTGTGAGACTGACAGAATGAAGGAACCAAAAGAGCTCATCAGCACAGTGCCACAGATTTCATGCCACATCACATTCTTCTACTTGTCAGCATGCTCTGAACAATATGAGCTCATCTTAGAATTCACCTGGGGTGCAGCACCTCAGGATGGCCCAAGTGCCTGAGGGAGAAATGCCTTGTGTGGGCTCAGCCTCCAGAGGTGCTGTTGGAATACAGAGGCACAAAGGGAGCATCTCGGTGTCAATGAGTCCCAAGCTGGAAACCAAAAGGGCTGATAACCAGGAAAGAGAGACAGGAGCAGGCTGTTGTTCCTGAGCTCTCTCAGGCAGGAGCCAAGCACCACTGCCCATTGCAGCTATTTCATTCTGTCAGACAGCCCTGTGACAAGTACACACCTGTGACATGGACACCCCCGTGACATGGACACCACTGCACACTGTGCAGGTGATAAATATGACAAAGAGACTCCATGCTGCACCAAGAGCTGTAGGAAAACTTGTCTGCCTTCACAAATAACGTGGCTTTTCTTAGGTAATAATTTCACCCAAATAATAATTTCTACAGAAAAATCAATAATTGATGAGGCAAATAGACCTGTTCCTTGGCAGGTATTTTGTCATCCTGGGTTTTTGTGTGAAATTCAGGGTCTGTGGAGCTAAGCAAACCTTAAACCTTCTGCTCTTCACCAGCCTGGCTCCTGAGGGCCTTCCCTCAGCACACACTGACCTTTGGAATGTCTCATTTGTAACTACCAACCTTTGCCTCCCAAACAGAGAAGATATTCCATGGTTCTAGGGCTCTATGTCCCCTGAAATTCTTGCAGTTGGAAGTGCAATAAAATGCAGAGAGCTTCAGGAACTGAAGGGGATCAGCTGGTGCTGGGGAAGGGGAGCTGGGAATAGCACCCATGGGAACAGAGCCCTCTGCACCAGCAGCTGCTTCTGCCCAAGGCTGGGTGTCCTGTGGGACATGCACAAGAAGAGATGATTTCTGCTCCACCTTCTCTTGCCAGCCTGGAGATTAGCTCTTTAAAACTTAACTCAGGCTGTCTCAGATCTGTCTGGAGTGGGCTGTGTCATCTCTTGGTAACAAAGGGGAATGGGACCAGACACTGAACGGACCAGGGAAGAGGTACCAGAGCAAACACACAGCCATGAACAATGCCTGGGCCCCAGTGCCACAGTCTCAGGGGCTGGGACACTGGAATGGCTCAAGGCCTCACACATTGCATTCACGAGGCTTTTTGGTGATGCTGTAAAGAACAAGGGACATTGGGGTCCCTCTCTTGGTGCACCTCAAGGGCAATTCTGCCTGTGACAGTCCAGCAGCCAAGGTGCTGTCAGTCCAACGTGGCAGGGAGAAACTTCCAGACACTCTGTGCAAGTGGAGGCAGCAAGGACAGAGCCCCAGGGAGGTCAGGACAGGAGATGAGAAAGAAAAGAGAAGCTTTGGGGAAGCTCTGAGCTGACATCAAAAGCTGCTGTCATTCAGAATGCTTCAAAGCTGTTAGTGTTCACTTAGTTTTTAATTGGAATGAAAAAAGCAATGTTATTTGTGCTTGCTATTGCTTTGTTGCAGTTGCCATCTAACTTGATTCGTGGTAATCCTCTTACCACAGCCATCTGCCAATTTGCAGTCAATTACTGAGACGTGCTGAGCCCCTCTGGTTGCACCACAATGTTCATCTGAAGCACCTCGCCTGCCTCCCCTCCATCCCAGCAGTGTGTGCCCTCACTGGTCACTGCTGAACAGTTCCCAACAGGGACCAAAACTGGACAAGGCTTTGCTTTTCATCTACCAAGAATGCTTTATCCTTCCATTCTCAGTGATTAAGAAGGTCTTGGCATGTATTATTCTGATTTTTCAGCTGAGGTTAAACGTGTTTTTAGATACAACATATTGTACATTTCTGTAAATATGCATCTTTTTGCTTCATTTGTTTTCTCCATATCATTGCAGAGCAAGATGAATTTCCAGAGCTTTGAAGACAAAAATTAATAGTGCTATGGATGTTTAAACTCAATTTAAAGTTTAGGACCAGCTGTGTCTCCCTCATTTGGAGAGAGAGAATAGGACTTATATCCCTAGAGGAGTGGGAAAGGGTTCTTGTCATCAGCAGTTGAAGACAGTTGGGAATTGCTTGAACCTTCTAAAGAAAACAAGGAGTTTTCTCATGTCAAAACGTGGCTCAGACCTTGCTGCTGCTGAAGTCAATGGATTCCACATGAATCCTTCAGAGCTGAGTGTGAGGGCTGTCCTGTGCAGCAGGGAGCCAAGAGCAGGGCTGACATCTGGGGCTGAGCTGGGAGGGGCCAGCAAACTCATACTGGAATATCTGTCTGCATTCCTGCAGAAAACAAAGCCAGCTGTGATGCAGGGACTGACCTGTGGAGCACACATCCACCTCTCTGGTTTAGCTTTTGCATTGGAACTGTTTTGGGACAGGGCACTGCAGAACAGCCTGGCTTAGTCCTCAGGCACCACTGAAACTCCAGGGACAGTGGAATGAACCCATCCCCAGCTACATTCCCAGTCCAGCCCACACAAAGGAGTGCTTGGGCACCCAAAGGGAGCAAGCAGCTCAGTTCCAGCAGGTTGGATAATCTGGAGTTATTGGTTTTGTCTTTGTGTGTTGTTCCAACAGCGAGGGATTTCTGTTCCAAGCACTGTCCAGAGATGCTGCCTGAGACAGGGAGGTGGGACTAATCCTTAGCAGCCTCCCACCAGCTTTGGCCAGGGAATTCTATTCCCAAAAGCATTCCTCCCCTAATGAAGCCATTGCTAACCTGGAGCAAATCGAATGGAGCAGGCTGAGCAGGAGCTGCTGCCCAGCTTTAATTCAGGAGGGGATTATTGACACGCCAGGGCTGCCTAAATGGCTTAACAGGCCTAGGGCCACACAGCCTCCCTCCTTGGAACACTCCGAGTCCCACACAGATGCACATTGTGGGACTGTCAGGGTCAGAGGAAAGGAAACAGCACGTGCTTTCCAGCTGGCATATTTAAATGCTCTTTGTCTTCCTCTGAGACCCACGCAGGTTAACTGCAGCTGATGACATATCTCTCAGGCAAATACTGCTCCAGATAACATGGAGCCATTATATTCACCCTGCCATGAGCCTAAACAAGGGAACAGTCTTAAAATCCCATGTCTGTATGCCTGCAACTGGGACTTAAAACATGTTAACTCTAAATACAGAAACAGGGTGCCAAGTTTGCTCCTAATGACAGCCTTCCCTAAAGCAGCCTCCCAGAGTCCCAGGGGTGTCACCTCAGGGAGCAGCTGGCCCAGGTCAGGCTGTCTGTGACCTGCTGCTCACCATCAGCTGGCTGCAAAGCCAGGTGCCACACACAGATGATGTGGTAACCATGCAGCAGGCAATGAAGAGTGCAGACAGGAAGCTCACATCCTCATGAGTTGCCAGAGGCTCCCCACATTGAAACTGGAAAGAAACCGAGTGGACCTTACAGCCATTCTGCCTCATTTTTGGTGGAGCTGTGGCCTGGATATGGTGGTTCCTGTGCACAGGGGAACAACCAGTGCTTTGAGAACCTGCTCTGTGTTCCTCAGGCTCACAGAACTCATGTACTTAAACTTTAAATGAGACTTTCTGGTTGGGAGAGGGAAAGGAAAAACTGTATTTGACATCAAATTAATAATAATTTCCAAATCCAAACTGCCAACAAAATATTCTGGAATGACTCTTCAGTGGTGATTGAATGTCCCAGGGGAATGAGGTACTCAGTTTGCTGAGTGGCACATGAGGCTTTATCATAACAATATCTGGAATAACAATTACTGTCATGTTGGTCATAAAGAAACACTAAATACAGGAGGAAAAGCCCAGTGAATTTCTAGAAGACTTGACCGTCTGACTCTTCATTTCTCTACCTATAACATCATGTTCCCAGGAAACCTGGATTTTGCAAGTAGCTCATTTTACCAGTGAAAGAGCCTGCTACCACAAAATGCACTGTTCATTAAATGTCTTCATCAGTGCTCAGTGAAATCAAAGACAGAATTCCCACTGACTTCAGTGGACAGGATCCTGCTCCACAGCCTGATCCAAAGACAACAAAAGCCAAGAGAAAGTATTTATTGGTTTCAGCAGACTTCAGGTCAGGTCAGGATCTCAGCCATTTATCACTGTACATAAGGGAGTTCTGCTATTAAAATGGAAATGAAATATCTCCCCCCTGTATTATCAGGGGGATTTCATGGCATTACTGATGAAAAGACAAGTCAGAAAAATCACATTGTCTTTCAGTGAGGAGAAATGTCATCTTGGAAACCAAAACTGCAATATGAAACATCCATGAGCAAAGCACCCAATATTAATCATGCTAAAGAGAAACAGCAGTAAATTCCAACGCCCTCCTTGCTGACTCAGATGGGAAGCTGTGGTGAGGATGCCACAGTATTATTTATTTCATGCTTAACTGCCACATAGAGCTGTCACCTAAATAAGCATCTTCTAAGCAACTGACTGTCTCTGCACTCAAGTGCTTTGTTGGAAGAATGGCTGAATAAGTAATTCCAGAAGCAGAGGTACTACAGTGTGAAAGGAACTACAACAGGAAAAATGAAGAGCTAGGTAATGAGCAGGAATGCAGGGCTACACCTCAGCACTTCACTTTTTCTTAATATTAACTAAATGTTGTGATCCATGGCCAGGGGACACAGCCCTCCACAAAAACACGCACTCCGTGCTCTCTTCACGTGGGGACGGAGCCATGTGGGACAGAGGCAGGAAAACTGCAGCTGGAGCTGCTCTGCCTGAGCAGCACAGACCACAGACAAGAGCTCACAGCTAATGGAAAAGATCATTAGCAACAGGAACTGGGTTAGATTAATCTCTTCATAACACTGATTGACTTGGACAGCACATTTCACTAACATTTATGCTGCAGGGAAACATAATTATGATTTCCCTGAGTGACAGGATAAGATGACACAAAACATGTAATCAAATCTTGAAAGGGCAAACGAATCCTGTAATTGTTTGATAATTCCTTTCCAGTGTTATTCGAGCTGTTTGATATATGCAATGAAATGAAGTTCTGAAGTTGCACCATAAACACCATTCACAGGACATTCATGCATTTCATATATCACTGTTTCCATGGCTTGCAAATGATAACCTGGAGCTGTAGATGGCTGGCTCTGAGTGTCCCCGCCGTGAACTTGGCCTGGGTTTGCTGCCATGGAAATAGTCACCTGCCAGACACTTTCTCAGATGCCCCAGGGCAGCCTTCTGTGAAGCTTTTGCTCCACACTGCCTTTGAGAGCTTGGCTCTGACATTGATTAAAGGCACGACTTTGTCACGGCTCGGCAGCTGAAGGGACTCCTGGTTCTTAGAGCTGAAGGTATTTTCCACCAAATGGCTCAAAGGAGGATGTGACTGAGTGGCAGAGGTTCAGACACGTGTGTCCTCTCAAGGTGCAGACAGATATGTCTCCTCACTGCTTTGATTTGTAACAAACGATTTGTGACTAGAGGAGAGGGATGAAGAGAAAGCGAAATGCAGGCAGGATTTAACAAGCTTTGAGGGCACAAACCAGCACAGAGTTCTCACTGTGCGCTGGGGAGGGATGGCTGCAGAGAGAGCTTTCTGCCACAAGCCTTGTCCTTCACCCATCAAACTCACATCATCACCAAGGAGGGTGATGATGAGGGACACCGGCCATGACAAACCCTCAGGACTGTTTGTTACGGCCTGAGCCGCTCACAACAGTGGCTCTCATTTGGCTGTAGCTCAGTATTAATGCAAAATGAGAATTTATTAGAGACAAATACAGAATAATTGATCAGGTGAATGTCTCCAAGGGCAATTCATGCCTGATGGCAGATGTCATGTCGGAGCGGCCACAGCTGAGGACTCCCTTTGTGCCGACCCTGCCCACCTGCTCCCGGATCAGGGGCACACCCTGGGGAGCCGGGAGAGCCGGGCAGGGCTGGGCAGGGGCAGCACCTGCCCTGGCTGGCAGCTGGCAGCTGTGCCCGGCTGCTGCCCACAGCCCCGGCTGGGGCTCGGTGTGTGCCAGGATCCCCACAGCCTGCACAGGGTGCACACACCCTACACACAGCACACCCTGCACACACCCTGCACACACCCTGACACACCCTGCACACACCCTACACACAGCACACCCTGCACACACCCTACACACAGCCTGCACACCCTACACACAGCCTGCACACACCCTGACACACCCTGCACACACCCTGACACACAGCACACCCTGCACACAGCCTGCACACCCTGCACACACCCTGCACACACCCTGCACACACCCTGACACACCCTGCACACACCACACCCTACACACACCACACCCTACACACACCCTGACACACCCTGACACACCCTGACACACCCTACACACACCCTGCACACACCCAGCACACTCCCAGCTCCCACCAGTATTTACAAGCTGCTGCTGCTGAAAACCACTCTGGGTTCTGTTGGGTTTACATTTAAGAAGTAAACACTAAAATGCCTGTGAACTCTGTATGTAGCACCCAGACTCAGAGCAATTCTGTGTGATGGTGACTGAAAAAGCATCCAGATGTCAAGGCTTTGGGTGTTTCTGACCTGGTAAAATGAAAATTTTGCTTGCATTTATTTTGAAGAGATCTTTCTAGATGAAACTGGAATTCCATGTGAGCATGCTGAGTTACACACTTCAAGTGCAGATCAATCTGCATTCTTCAGACTGACCTTATGGTCATCATGGCTTGCAGGTGATTAACTTGCAAACTTCCTAATTCTGCTTTGAAAAACCATCACTGGAATAATATGGTACACAATATATAAGGATGTACTTAGTCCCTCAAGTTCTTCATGTATGTGAGCCAGTGGAAGATGGAATAGAAGATTCTGTAGTATGAATGGACTAAATAAAATGCAAATTGATTTTACTAGATAAAAATATAAAATATGGTATGATTCTCAGATGAATGTGTGATTCTCATTCATTATGCAGTAATAATAAATTCAGTCCAGGCAGAGCTAGACAATGGCTGGAGAGGGAGATGTGGAGATGAGCAGCCCTTCCTCCTCTCAGGAAACCTTGTGTGGGGTGAGTGAATTTAAAATTGGAACAGGCAGATATTGCAGGTGCACCCAATGATTTCTGCCCTCTGAACACAGACCACGCTTTTTCCAAGCCACAGATTCTCTCCCACCAAAGACTTTTCTTCTCTGGCAGATGTTGAGCAGATGCTTTTTATTATAAACAGATGGGAAAGATTTTTCAATTACCAATTATTCAAAGTAACAAAGAGGCCTGTAGCCTAATTTAGAGATAATAGTGAAATAATATTTATGTACATTAAAAAACCCATAAAAATAATATTATCAATCTGGATTAAAATTATCACTCTGTTTGTCATATTTGAAATGATATCCTACTCCAGCCCAGTCCAAGAGACTGGACCTGTCATCTGGACCTATCTGGAGCAGACTGGAGGTGCAGATTCAAAAGGCATCCCACTACTCTGATCTACAATTTCAGCTTCTGCAGGAGGATCTGTGAGGCAGCAGAGCCAATAAACTTAATTTTCAGCACCACTAACTACAGCAATCAATATTAATTACATAAAATTTTTGAATTTATTTAATAAGCACTGACTTGAGCGTGAAGAAGAGAGAGCGAGAGAGAGGAGAAAAGGTCACGAAACAATTAAAAAATGTCAGTGAAGAAGGAACTCCCTGTACCTTGTTGGGGCTACCCAAGACACTCATAAGGTTATAGAGAAGGAAGCCAGAATTATCCAGTTAGAAAAATTCAAATGTTCCAAGTTTTCTTTGTGTCACCTCTTTCAAACATGTTGAATCTCAGGATCACATTGGTCCAACACTGAAAGAAACCTTGTTTGTTCATTGACCGTGGGGATGGAGTGAAGAAAGCCAGCAGCTTTTCTAGCAGCAGTGGTAATTCTATTTTTCCTGCACAATCCCCAAATAGCTCAGTGATTCTATAGAGCATAACAGCACTGCCTTTTTCAAGCTCCTCCACAGCAAATTTCCATCTTACAAAATACCCTCCGACCTGGATAACATTCAGTAGGATGAAGAACTAAAGCTTTTTCAGAAGCTAAATCAATAACAGGGGATTGATTTTACTTTCTGGTTGACCACTCTTGCATCTGTTATTGTTTGAAATATTTCGAAGAGGGGGATAAAAAGAGGTGTTACATTTCCTTGTAAGCTCTTCAGTAACACACCTGTTACCATCATTCAGTTATTTCAGCACTGCTGAAGCCCTGGAAGGTTTTTACAGGCATTGAAAATTCTGTGTATTCTCCCTCCCCCCAGTCACTAGTGGGAGCAAAAGCTTTGTGTGACCAAAGCAAAATCAGACAGGGACCAATCATTCAGTGCCTGACCATTCCCATCAGTGCCTCTGGCAACTGTACATGTTTGATTTCCAGCAGATTTCTTTTTCAAATAGTAAAACAAGAACAGATTTTCCTCTTAATTCCTGTTTGATTGCAGAGGGAATTCGTGTCAAAGGATATTCCTGGAGATTCAAATGAGCTGTTAGAAATGATGTCTCCTAAAGTGTTTAGAAAACATACAAACAATGTGTATTCTTTGGCATTCTTTGTCAGGGCAGATGCAATAATAGACCTCAGGAAAGATGAGCAGATGTTATTCTGCACACTCTTCATTTCAGAGGCTTTAGAAATTCATGAGGTCTTTTGTAGGTTTTATAAATCTTCTAATAACAGTGCAGCTGTTCCATTCAGAACCTAAACTTGTCTTCAGACGTTTGCTTGCATCTGCAGATGTTGAAGGAATGGCCATATTTGTCAGGTTTGTAAGATATTCTCTCCAAAGGCAACCAGGCAGTGCCTGTAAATTCTGTGTCTTTCCCTCCTCCCATGCTCTGGACTCTGCTGTTCCATGGCTGGAACCCTTTGGTAATTCAGGTTTGCATTGCCTCCATCACTTTGATGCAGAGATCTCAAAGACAATTCCCCTTCCTCAGAATATTTCCACTTTCTACACGGCAGCATTATGATTATTTCCAAATTTTATGAAAACAACCCTTGAAACCACCAACAACAGCACTGAAACTCATGTACTGCCACACACGAGTGTGTTCTCATTACATTCTGCTCAGGCAAGACAAATCACATTGCAGATGGTTCCACTAAAGACGTGGATTTGATCAACAAATGCACTGTGCTGGAGCTGACTGGATTGCCCAGAGCCAAGCTGTTTTACACTGAGCCACCATCCCTTCTGGGTTGTGAATGTCCAGATGGAATATTTAGATCTTTGCTCATTCTTCAATTTTGTTGTCTCACCTTGCATTCACTTTAAATTCACTGACAGGTTTATTTAGCTCTTTATTCTCCTGCTAACCTTGAAAAATGTTGCTTACTCTTATTCATGTAGTAACTGCTGTAGCAAATGGATGGTCCCCAGGAAAAAAAAAAAAAAAAAATCAGACATTTTCAATATTGTGCTTGGCTCCTCTCCAAAGGCAGGACAGTACCTCACAAGCTTCTGTCTTTGCTCTATGGCTTCAAAATCCCCTTCAGTTGCCTCTGGTGTTCCCTGAATGAGCCTGTCATCCCTCTGGATGCAAAGCATCAGAGTGGTCATTCATCCAGCACAGGAACCACACAACAGAATTCCTTTGGGATGTGGTAGCATCAGTTCACTTTAACAATAGTAACATTTATTGAATCAAAAATATTTACAGTCTGCATCCAGCGTATTTCTTCCTCAAATGAGAACTTCTC
This sequence comes from Certhia americana, assembly GCA_018697195.1. Classification (NCBI taxonomy): domain Eukaryota; kingdom Metazoa; phylum Chordata; class Aves; order Passeriformes; family Certhiidae; genus Certhia; species Certhia americana. The sequence goes on along the minus strand of CM031865.1, from coordinate 4,028,538 downwards.
TGCCTTTCATGTTAAGTACTGGCAGTGGTAGTGTACAGGTAAGTACTCACTTGTAAGTGAACTGAATTTGACATTTCTGAGCACAGAAGAGAGATGGAAGAAAACACACAATTGATTTAACAGGAGGATTTGCTTTCAGAAAACTGTTGTGAGGTGAAACAGGCTTGGTTTTGCCATGAAAGACAAAATGACAGTGCTTCACTTAAAATGAGAGCAGAACTAATGCTGTAATTACTGGCCTGTGGCAGCACTGAAGTCTGTGGAGAGCATGAAACTTGGGATGGGGTTAAGGTGATCTCAGTTCAAAGGAGGGACAGACCCTAAGGATAGAATATGCCACAGAGCAATTAAAACAGTGGTTGGACAGGTCCTGACAGAATTTAAATGTACAGACAAATGCACTGAGTTCAGTGAATGAGAAATCTCACCCTGGATTTCCCCAGCAACCTTACTTTTTCTGGAATTAAAAACCAGGGCAGCAAATGCACAGAGGAAGCCCTGGTTCCTGTGGCTCCTGTGCCTCCCAGAGAAGGAAACTTGGTCAGCCTGATGATTAAAAATAGAAGAAAGAAGTAGAACAACAGAAAAAGAATATGAGGTGGGACTTCAGCTGGGGCCTGATCAAAGAGCTGAACTGAGCCTGGGGGCTCTCAGAGGGCAGATCCTCACTCTTCCTTCCTTCCTGCCTCCCAGGGGGTCAGAGATGATTCCCACCCATGACACTCTCCCACCTTGCCGTGCCCTGGGGGATGCCAAGCTGCTCTGCAGGGAGGTGACACTGCAGGTCACAGCTACCCGTGGCTCTGCTTTCAGCCTGTCACCAGGATCCTGGGCAGAGCCCACTGAGGACACTGTCCCAACAAACACCACAGCTACAGAGATGCAGAGGAAATGTGCTAAAGCAATGAGAGGACATCTGACAACTAATACTTCCGATTTTCCTAGATCTTCTACCCAGAGGAGCAAGCTGCCAGGTGGTGTGTTGGACTGTATTCCCAGCCAGGAATAGACTGACATGCTGCTATTTTGTGTTTCCCTCAATCCCGATGGATACTAGCTGAAATGGTAACTATTCTGATTAACATTCACTTCATGATTTCAGAATAAAGGAAAACAGCTTTTCTTTCTCCTCTAAAGACAGAGCTTGCTCATTAGAGTTTGGGATGTCCATATGTTTTCCAAACTCAGGCTGCTGCCCTGCATATAGAATTGCTGGTAATGGCTTTTACAACTAATTATTTGAAGATACTTAGGCTAATAAAATTATTTTGAAGAGATATCCTGAGTTTGCCAGAGGTATCTGACTGTGTCACTGAAGTGGGAGATGAACAGCTGAGCTGCCTCCTGGTGGGGCTCATGCAGAGACCAGGAATTTGAGGAATGACACAAGTAATGGTTTTCAGTGATCAGAAATTTGTATCAGCTTTTGTGCCCCTCTGGGCCCCGTTCCCTTCCAGGCCACCATCATCAAACACTTTGCAGCACTCAGTGAAAGTGCTGGTATTTTATGAGAGCCAATCTACCACCAAACAAGCAGGAACCACATCAGTCTGCTTTTAAAAATATCCAGGCCCCTTAAAAACAATCTCCCAAATGTGAAGCCAGTGCAAAGAAGTTCCCAGCTGGGGCAGTTCAGTCCCTGCAGCTGTGGCAAGCGAGGACTGGCTGAAGCCCTGGCACTGACTGCCCTGGGGTCCCCTCTTTCCAAAGCCTGCCTGGGGGAAGCAGGACAAGAGAAAATGGAAATAAAGGAATCTCAAAAATGCTTTTACTTTTGACCAACCAAACAACCAACCAGGAAACTTTACCTTTGTGCTTCCAATGCTTATTTTTTCTTTCTAGGAATGAAACCCTCGATATACTAATGAAAGGCCTCAAAATATTTGTAGCTTCAAAGCCCTTTGTCCTGTCTATTTTGGTGTAATAAGCACTGGCAAAGCTAGTCTATAATTTTGATTAAAAAAAAAAAATCTATAAATAAACAAGTGTGGTTGATGAAGCAAAACTGTGTTTCCAGCAGAGGCATACGCTCAACCACAGAATAATAAAGAAACAAAAGACTTTATCCAGAACTTTCCAAAACATGTTGTCATTGTGCCTAGGGGCTTCAGCTGCTGGCTCCGGTCCTCTTCCCTTTGCAGCCAGCTCCAGAGGAACTCCCCTCTCTGGTGCAATCAAACCCAGATTGACTGGTTTTTGGAAGAGACTCATTTTCATCACTCCCTTTCCATTCAGGCACTTCCCCAGCCCCAGACTCGCCGTCTCTCCCAGCTGGCCCCAGAGGAAGGGCCTGTCCTGCCTGGGCACAGGCTCTGCCCGGGATGGCAGCCACAGCTGCTGTTCCACTCGCTATTTTTAGACCCAACATTTTCTTGAGCAAACGCCTGAAGGATTCATTGAGGCGGCTTCTCCTCTCTGCCCCGCAGTGCCGCATCGGGCACAGCTGGAGCGGTGTCCTCAGAGAGCAGGGCTCCATCCAGTGTCTGCGGGATGAGTTACCGAGAGCTCTGCTCGCCTTTAGGAACCCCAGAGAGTGCCCCCCGTCTTTCCACAGGACAGCCATCCCCTCCAGGAACACGCCCAGGAGTGCCAGCTGTCACAGAATTCTCAGCACAATTCCCGGCGGGTTTGCCTGGCGGGATGCAAACACCCAGGGGGGCTCCCAGCCCGTCCAGCACTGTTTTCAGTCAGACAAAGCTGGAGAGAGGATGTGACCCTGCTATGAGCAATAGGTGATCAGACATTTTCACATTCTTGGGTTTGAATTGTTGGATTTTTTGGCAAAAGATGCCTTTTGAGCTTATCAGACCCAGGATTTGATGCTGTTGCTTTAAACAGGTGAGTGTAAGCATAAGAGTGTGCTCAGCATTGTTAAACACAGCCTCCAGGTTTCTGCCTTCCCATGAAAAATGGGAAGTTTTCTTCAGAGCTCATTTCTGGAGTGAATATTGGGGTGTTCTAAACCACACTCCAGTACAATCAGGTATATCCCAGTCTGAAAACAGCTGTTGACATACTAAAACTGGGTAAGTGTATTTATCTACAAGAAAAACTATCCTTTAATCTTAGTTCCACCCTGTAAAACGTAGGTTGCATCTTAAGCTGTTCTGTGCAGTCGGAAGAGGTGAAAGGAAGCTCCTTTGTACTTCTTGTCTCTCATGCACACAGCATTAGCACGTGCAATTAGGCGTGACATTTGGGTAAATATTGCTTGTGTTAACAGTCACAGCACCCAGGAGACACTGATCAGCGAGCAGGGAAAAGAAGGGGAACAAAGCCCTGCCGAGGAAGAGTTTTGTGCTGGCAAAAGTAACACACAGATCTGTGCATTATCATTTTCACCTCCACCTAGACTAAACTCCTGGTGTGCTGTCAGTTGTATTTACTCACTTTCCATGAGTATTACTCTTCATATTCAGGATTAAGCTGAATTCTCAGGCCTCTTATAAAACCCCAGCTCCTTCCTGATATTAATATCCTAAATTTATTACTTCGTATGGACAAAATACTCACATCCACCAATTTTATTTAACACTGAACAGGTCGGTACTAAAGAGGGGCTGAGAATGGGGATGCTCCTGTTAAAAGTTTGCAGAGAGACAAAACAAAAATGCAAAACTAGTACCTGTGTGCACAGATTTGCTGCTAGGCACCATATTGGTTATAGGCTGTGCTGTAATCCCTTCATGCTTGCTGGGAATTCACACCCTGCGGATTTTCTGCCATTAATTACAGCTGGGTTACTCAGCACCGAGGCTCTGGGCAGTGACTGTGCTCAGATCCAGGCTACTTGGGCTCAGCCTTAAGGTCTTTTCCAGGAACAAAAGATACAGTTCAGTCAATTCTGAACTGCAAACTGCTTTAGTTTATCTTTAAAAGTGACATAAAGAAAGAATATTTTATCTGCACATTAAGAAAATGTCCAAACTTTCCCCAAAGGTCTCCGAATTACCCTGTATTGTGAATGATCTGGTTGCTCAGGGTTTCTATTGTGAATATAAGAGTTTAAAAGTTCAGTGCTGCCAGAGCAGACCCTGCTGGAGCTGCAGAGCCTGGCCATCGTGGCTGGGTCACCTGCTGAGGTTGGCCTAGGAAGGCCAGTCACTCCTTTCCAATGGCAAATTTGCAAAGCTGTGCTCATCTTTACAAAGGACTGAGCTGGTTTGTGGGTTTTTTTTTTTTCTTTTGTGGCTTCCAGATGTTTTGGGGTAAGTTTTGAACATTACATATTACATCCATATTTATATTTTAAATAAAAACACATGAAAGATTTTAAAATAAAACTTCTTGCTGGAGATGATTAATAGTGTGTAAACACTACAAACTGACAGACACTGGGCTTTCATTTTTCATTCTGGTCAGTGTTGCATAAACTTTCTTTTAGCTTTTTTCCAGTCAGTTATGAATTTAATCTTTTTTCTGTTCATAAAAGTGAGCTCCCCAGCCACCACCACCAACAACTTTAGCTCCAATTGCTGACATCTCACACCATCACAGAGAAGGCCTGGTGTCAGAACACATAATATTCAATACCTATTATCACATTCATAAACTGTAGGTGTTTGAAAGTCATAAGCTTTTTTACAACATACAACATGTATATTTACAAATACAACATGTATTTTCAAAATGCTGTTCTTGGCATCCTTCAGCCAAGATTCTTAAAAACCCTGATCTGTCATGAAAGAAGATGAAATGTAAAAAATGTGTAACTCTTGCTTTTCACTTCAGAGAAAACTGTACCCAAGGGTGGAAGCAAACCCAGAGCTATTTCCTTTCAGAGAAGTTGTTCCTACCAGCTTTGCAGAATCCTTAATGGCCATTTGATGGACTTGCACAGTGAATGAATTTAGGACTGAGACATCCTCTCATTTTATACCAAACTCCTGGCTATTGTGGGGTTTCACAAGTTTCTGGAAATTTTTCTGAACTCTCAGAGTGGGAGTAAAAGCCTCATTTTCTTCAAACACCTGAAGAAGTCCTTGCAGAGCTCCCCCAAGCAGGCACGGGTAACATGAACTCCCCTTTGCAGCTGATTTGGCTGTGTAGAAACTCGCCTGTGCAAACCTTGTCTGTGGCACAGCTCCAGCACCATCTGCTCCCACAGCCCCAGAGCACAGGCAGAGGAGCTGTGGAACTGAGGCTGGGCCACACGGTGTCTGGAGCACAGAGCCACTGCACACGGGTAGGCCTTGAAGGAGGCTGAGGTGGTTTGCATCCTTTCACATCCATTTTAGTATTTTCTGCTGCTTTGCTGGAGTACATTTGCTGTTGAGTTTAAAATTCAGGAAAAAGAAAAGAATTCCTTTCTTTAAGATGTTGCTCTAAGAAAACTACCCACATGTATTCAAGGAAGCTGTGTATTCAAGCTTCCACTTTGTGTGGAAAAAGACAAATAGGATAAAAGAACTACTATTTTTAATGTTCAGATATGTATATTCAAATAATTTTGGCACAGGAAATAATTTGAAGAGTTACAGAACATTTGGGTCGTGCAGAATGGAGCTCTCCTGGCATAGCTGAGGCTCTGCATTTAGCAGAGGGAAGGAGTTCCAGTTCCCTATCCTGGTGTCTCTACACAGACACCTTGCCGTGCAGCCTCTGGAATCCCATCATGGAGATCACTGCTGTGCACACGAGGGAGCTCTGGAGCCAGCCCTTGGGCAAGGCAAGGCCAGCTGAGCTGCTCTTTCTCCTGTGGTACTGCCAGAAGGAGAAACAACAAATAATTCACTCCCTGCCCCTCATCATGTGCCCAGCTCGTGAGCCCAGCCCTGCCCAGACCAGAGCCATGGGAAGTGTGGATGATACACAACAAACTACAGTCCTGCCTTGCTTGGAGCCCTCCTGAAGGCCACCTTTGTTCTTGAACAGCCACTCAAATACCATGTTTAAGATCATGAGAGTGGGAGAACGCTCTCAATGTGAGAGAGATCCATTCTATTCACTCTCTCAGAGCTTCTTCCACAGCATTTTCCAACTGTGACAAAAACATTGCTTGGATTCTCTCGGAAAACATACGATCTCCAATACTAAAAGGGTTGTTTAAAGAAAGAGCTTATTTCTACAGTGGCCATCAGTGGTTATGGATGGGGATTTCACAGCACCTGGAGGAGGAACAAGGAAAGAGAGGCAGCAGCTCTGCAGGCGGAGTGGCCAACCCAGGGCAGATGTGGCACCTCTGTGAGCACCTGAGGCTCAGAGGGAACACTCATTTTCTCCACTGATCTTCTTTCTGTACCTGGCACACAGAGCTGCACTCCAAACAAAGTGTGGCATCTGTTCTAGCAGGAATTAGACACAAAACCAGGGAGAAAGTTGGGTACATGAACTACCTGTGTGTTTGCTCACTACTCTTGAGTTTGGCCAAACCTATTGGGAACTGGGAGCAATGAAAAACCTGTCAGTATTTACAAGCTTCTGGAACAGCTCCATTCTTTAATCATTTTTAAGCTCCAAGTAAGCAAGAAAGGACAAATGAACAGCTCTGACAACACACTGACTGACAACGTGTTAACATTTTTAAAGCACTCCAAGGGCGCTTTCCAAATAGGTTTTGGAAGGTGAAAGAAATGAACAGAATGAGGTGTGTGCAGCCAGCAGCACCGTGTGATGGCAGCTTCAGTGATTCTTCTGCAGTACTGAACATTCTTTGACTTGCAGAAACTCAAACAATCTGTCTCTGAAGAAATAGCTCCAGGATGTTGCGACAGGAAGGAAATGTACTGTGTAAATGCTGGAGCATCTTATGGAACTGAGAGATGCTGTGCCTACGGAAAACTGATTGGGAAACATTTCAGTAATGCACGTGTCCAAAGAACAGGATCGGTAAGCTCTGAAACACAGAAAGCTGATAAAGTTGAAATTCCAGTGAGGCATACATCTGCCACCCTGTGTCCATTGCAGAGCCACCTGATGTGGCTCTGTGTGCAGTGTGAGCTGTGATGTAGCAAAGTACAACCACAGACAGGCCCTTCACTGTGCCCCAATGTTAATTTTTATGTTTAAACCACCAGCATTGAACTCTGGGAATAACAGGGGCTGTCCAGGTTAATTCCTAAAGCAGAGTAGGAAGGAGCAAGAGCAAGTGCTCCATGAGCAGTTGCAGGGCTTACCAAGGCCAGTCCTCTCTCCATTGCAAGCAGGGAACAAAATTAAATGCACTTGGAAACTCAGTTTGACAGCTGTGAGCACTGCTCTGTGAATGTTGGAATGGGCCCATTTTGTCCCTAAGAAAAATCCTGATTTCTTGTAGGTGTTGAGCTGTAAATATTGAAGCTGCATTGAGCAATAATGTCCAGTGAAAAGGGAATTTATCCACTCCAGGCACCAGCCAAAGGCTATAATTTTTCCTCAGAAAATTCCCAATTGATAGCACTCACAAGAGCTTTCCCACGTCGATATTTTTGACAGTGCTGCTTCTATTATCAGAATAAAAAACACACCCATTTTTGCTATTGTGAGTGTTGCAACTACAAATGTATTCTCCCCATTAAACTGTCAGTAACTTTTCACTGAAGATTTTCTCATCTTCTGAAATCTGGCTTCCTTCATCTGAGCTGAGAAATAAGGCAAAATGATCCATCCAGACTCCTAGAAATCACAAACTTGGTGAAAAGTTTCCATACTGTATAACCAGTGATACATCTTCAAAATGCTCACTTTACCCACTACCCAAGGCAGGTGCAGAGGATGAACTTTCCTACTTGTGTTCCAGCACTATGCACACATTTAGAGATATCTGACTCAAACTCACACAAACATCCAAACAACAACTTACTAACACACTGTGCTAACAAACCAGCAAAAGCAGGGGGTGTTGGACTCTTTCTCTGAAAAAGGAGGAATTGATACTCTGAATTCCACATGCTCCTGGTCCTGGGGTTTGGCTTGACTTTTGCAGCCCTCAGTAGCATTTTGTTTACATTTTCTTACTCAGTGTATCTAAAAGGCATCTTACTGAAGTAGAGAAGTTCTGGATTCATTTGGGAAACAAAGTCTGTTAGGTTAAGCAGGAGTTTAAAGAGCTAAGTAAAGTGAATCTGAAAGTGATAATACCTGAGAGTGCCACCTTGTGTTAATTCCAAGGGACTGGGAAGTGGAGCTGGGAGTTAGTCCTGGGGCAGCTTCAGGAAGGCTCTGCCAAAAGGGCCATCCGGAAATTCAGGTTATGTTTCATTGGTGGATTGTAATCCAGGTACTGTTTGAAGCGAACAGTGAGTCACATCCATGACAGCTAACAGTCTATACACATGGCAGCCTACTACACTGGTGGGAAACAGTGCCAAAATAACTAAGAGGCAATTCCAAAACAAGCCAAGGCAGACCCAGATCCATATTTAGCTTTAAATTACAGAGCAGCAGGAAAAAATGCCAGGTTGTCAGCTTATTATGCTCTTAGTCCATGGAACACTGCCAACAAGCAGTGCATGGCTGGAAAGCAAAGTCAGGGCAGAGGGCAGGGCAGGGTTGAAAAGAGCCAGGAAGGCCAAATTTGAAGGTAGTGCAGTGTGGAAGTTTGGGAAGTGGCTGAGCCCTAGGGAGGCAGTGTCTCCGAGGGAAAGGCACTATCCCAGGCTGCTGGGGAGCCTCTGCAGCCACGCCAAGCCCATGGCTGTGGCTCTGCTGTGTTCCAGGAAGGAGGGCACGGGAGCATTTTCCACAGCCAGCCAGAGCATGGCTGGAACCACAGCCACCACAGCAGAAGGAAAATCTCTTTAGACAAGCAGAACTAATGAAAGGACTGAGGGCTGGCAGACAATTGCTGCCAGTGCCAAGGTCTCTGAGGAGAACACACAGCTCCGACTCTGTCCGACTGAGCTGACAGCTTGTATGACTTTCAAATTCTTGCATTAGCAGAGATTTTGAATCATCACTTAGTGCTGTATGGTCTGGGAGAAGAAGAGGAGGAACTGTGTCTTCAGATGGGTCCCACAAAAGCCTTTGGCACTTTCAGTTCTGCAGAGCACTGAAATGCCCAGCCAGGGCATTAACTTCAGATCATTCAAGTTGATTGTAGATATTTACAGCCTTCCAAACAGCATATTCCAAGCCTACAATTAGCATGAGTCATTAATCCTCCCATCCCCTGACAGCACAGTCAGATCCCTGGTTTGCACATGAGGCAGTTGCAGTAGTCATATACTTTGACTCTGATAAGAAGGAAATTAAGTATTAAAAAAAGGAAGAGGTTTTTTTGCTATTTAGCCACTCAGCTACTGATAAACATACAATCCTTGGCTGGGGTTGAAACCCTCATTCCCACAGGTGAGGGTGCAGGCTACAGGCACCCCACAGCAGCACTTTGTTCAGGAGGAAAGATCTGCAGCTCAGGTGTGCAGCACTGAGGGGTGTGTGCCTGCAGCAGCCCCCCCAAAGCCATCTGTCTGCAGAGGTGCCACCCCACAGGGAGCCACAGACCCACACTGGGGCTTCCCAGAGAGGGAGCATGAACATCCAAGTGCTCTGGAAAGCCCCTGCTCTGTTCTACTGGAATTATATACAGAAAGAAGTGGCCCCATGCACTAATTAGGAAAACAGCTACAAGCAGATGAACGCTGCTCAGGACTGCCAAACGCTGATTTTATTGATCCCCTGAAGTACAATTTAAATGACAAGTTTTTATTAGGGTATCCTTCTGATAATCTTGATTCTTAAGCTTATGCAGGGAACAGCATCCAGGGATCTTGATCCCATCTGAAGCCTCTGGAATTACTGGGATACAGAAGTAATAAAACAGCACAAGACCAATAGAGCACTGAATGTTTAGTCCTTCACAAAATTAAGACCATCTGATATTTTTAAAGAAATATTTTGCTTACTTTGCAACAGTTAGTTTCACTAACATATTACTACCCAAGAGAAGTAGATGTCTTTTTTACTGTCTGTTTATAACAATAATAATAAATCAGTATATGCCCATGCCTTCATGTATTGAACTTAGAAAATAGATTTTAAAAGCAGTCCCTTACATATCATCAGACAAAGGAATGCAAATAGTGCAGAATTGTTTCTGTACCCATTTTTCACATTTCATCTATCTTCTAAATTAGGGGTCATAAGCTGTAGCAAATACAGAGTTTAAAATCCAATTCATTAGTTCTATGAACTGGCAGCAACCCTTATGATCATTTTAGGTACTGTAGGAAGAACGTTAAGTGATTTAGGAAGGAAAACATCTTGGATTTTAAAATCTATTTGCCACTTCTACATTCAGCAACAGCTGTTGTCAGAGTTTTAATGCTAACTGGAATCACAGAAGAAAATGTTAAACTAGTGCTTTAAAAAATGCAGTAGAACTGGAGCCCAGCTGTGCTATGCAATACAACACGTTTCCAGCCAGATCAGCCACTGAGGCTTTTGGCACAACATCCCTATCAGAAGGGGCTGAGGCAATGGAACTTTTTCCCACTCCTCCACAGATGTGGGAGCTGTTTCTCTTCCAGGTAAAAAGCCAAAACCCAGCACAAGGATGTGCTGAGTGTCAGGCCATGGGCAGCAGTGCATTGTGTCCCAGCAGAGCCAGGAAGGAGTGCACACGCTGGGCCCTCCCTGGGGGCTGCTGCACAAGCCATGCACTAAACCCAGGCAATCAGGCAGAAACAAACAGAAATCTCACATCACATTGCACAAAGAGCAGTGTGTGTGTGTAGGTAGGAGAGTAAATCCTTGCTGCGAGTCATCCTGAACATTTTACAGCTCAGGAACCTCGCCCCCTTCTTCCCATCCACTGAACCACAAGGGACACCACGATGTGAATATAAAGGATATCGTGCCCTTCTGCCTTCCTGCTGGCTTTGCTGCTGGACTTTGTCAGCTCTAGACTTAGCAGATGCTGATTATCTTCTACAGATCTTGTTAGACCCCACTTGTACCCACCGCTGAGCCCTCACACACTTTGTACTGGGAAATCTTTTGACCCTATGGAAAAATACCATAGACAAGAAAGTGTTAAAAACCAGAAAGCTTTGGGAAAAACTGGCAAGTGGAAACATTTCCATTGTCTTTTTGATGATATGGAATTGCTGTAGTTCAGTGCATGCCACAAAGCACGTCATAGAACTATTAAACCTCTTAACACAACATCTTGACATTTTGATTTTCAGGCTCAGTGAGGTATGGTTGTTTTCCTTGCTAAATTCACCCCATTTATCTCTGAGCTCACCTCACTTTTCACTTGTAGCTTCCTTCACTCTCTTGCAATAATCCATCTCCATACATTCTTTCTCCCAGTTACTGTCCTCCTCCTTCTGTATCTCTACTATTTGACAAATTTATTCAGTTTCCTTTTGGTACTGATTTTTAATTCCTCTCCCTCTGCTCCGTATGATGAGTCCTCTCTCTCTGGTGTTGGTCACACTCAGGTGCCTGTGGAACAGCAGGGCCTGGAGGGCCTTTACTGGCCATGCCTTGGCTAGGTGGGCACCACCCCATGTTGTGGGGGGAAACCTGAAAATCAGGATCTTGTTCAAGTGAACCTTTTGTCTCCTGATGAACATCTTGGAGCCTACTGGAGAATGGGAAATATTCACTCTCTTTGGGAGGTTTTTGACTATTTTCCCACTTTCAGCATATATAAAAATACTGCCTGCTTTTGCAAACTCCTCTTGGGATTTCTTTCTCTATTTTTATTATAATAGTTATAATCAAGCACACTCACAACAGAGAACTAACACCCATTAGGATTGGTAGCCCAGTGAGGATGCCCAGCCCTGTGGGGCCCCCAGGCCATGGCCAGAACCCCCCATTTCTGTGAGACTCCAGCCCCCAGAGAGCTGCTCCAGGCACCAGCACGGCTGGTACATCACTCAGCCACATCAACACCAGTGGCACAGGAACCATTTGCATGTCAAATTCACAAATTAAACATGTGAACAGATGACAAGTGAACATCTTGATTCACACTGTGTTTCTCCTGCTTGTCAGCTCCTGGCAGTTAAGAACAGTCACTCCAAAAAGTGCTAAAAATAACACAGTCAGGCCCTGCCTTCAAATCCTTTCTTTCCTCCAATTTTGCTTTGATATTCTGCTCGACACTGCTAATAAGGAAGTTAACATGGTCCAGAAACCACTGCTATAATTTTAAAGTAACATCAGAAATACATATGACCTGTGAGCAGATGGAAGGGCAGAAGGAGATGCAAACATCCAGCTAAGCCATGCTTTCAGTCCGGACTCTTTTCTCAGGTGACATCAAAGCAGCATAAAGAAGTGTGAAAGTACAAAGACTCAAAGATTAATTTGGGATCTGACCCTTGTCAGGGAGAAGTGCAGATCCACTTCCTCATTCCTAGGATTAAGGAGAGTTTCCCGAAGGCTTGTCCCAGTTTCTCTTGTGCCCCACAACAAGCTGCATGAGGTGTTCTACACCGTGATCTCCCAGGTTTTCTCTACAGCCTTTTAAAGTGTCTCCAAACAGTAATGGTTTCCTCATCCCTTCCCTTCCCTTGGATAACAAACTCCTTTTGGCACACAGAGAAGATTCCTGTGCTCTCCTGAGCTCCAGACTCCTTTTGTCTGCCCAGGGCACAGGCCCTGTGCTCAGGGCAGGGAGCCACAGGGGTTGGGCTCCCAGCCCTTCTCGCTTTCCAGGGATTTCACACGAGCAGCCCCAGCTTCCTGCCCCAGCTCTGGCTCCTGCAGAGGCTCCCTGGTGTCTCCTGAGCACATCTCAGGGCTGGCACAGCCGAGTCACAGCCACCATCCAACCATTCCTCAGAGCCAGCGTCACGTTCCGGGACACGGACACTGAGCAGCTCTGGGGTTACTGGCTGGGAAATACAATTTCCACTGAATTAAGTCCAATTGGTGCCCAGAATTTTTGATGTAGTTCTAGTCTTGACAATTCTGGCACAAAATTCGTGGAACACAAATGCATTGGGAAAAAATTAATCAGAGGAAACACTGTGTGTTCAAAAACTACAATTGCTGAAGCCCAAATCCCCATCAGAAGGTGAAAATCAATAACTGGAAACGTCCTTTCCCAAAAGTGACAGATCAGTGTTCCATTCTGCCTGAGGGAATCCTGAACTGATCTTATTGTTCAAGTGAGTAAGCACGAGGCAGATTAACAATGTCTCCTAAACATCATTAGTTCTGAAGGCTGATTGTAATTCCAGCCAGAGAAAGGGGTTATCCCAATGCCAGTGGTGCACTGACAGCTTCTGAGCAGAATTACCATGCTATTAGTGTTTGTATCAGTCTTGTCAAAACAGACTTCTAGTTTTTGAAAGAAAACAACAGGCAAATACAAAAGCATCAAGGGCTGAAATGAAATATCTCCTTGGAGTGAAACATTGTCTAAAATACCACATGTCATGCAATGTGTTAAGACACACCCTGCTCTGCACATGGCACAGGGTATACCAATATTATTTAAAATTATGTGTAGCTCTCATATTCTAACAGCAAAGGGAAAGTGGTCTGTAATTCTGAAGCTACTGAGCATTTTAAATCTTGCCCAAAAGCAGCAGAATATTTACAGATTTCCAAGTGCTGTTAAGGTAGGGATTTCTGAAATAATGCAGTAGAAATAAATAGCATTGACTAAAGTAAGCTGTAGGAGAATATAATATTATTTCTATTTATGATGAACTGTCCATTAATACAGTCACAAGTAACAGAGCAATACAATAACACAGCTGTAAATCTTGATTTTATAGCTTCAAAATATACAATGAAGCAAAAAGCAAGAGATTAATTCACTATGAATGGCACAACTGCCAAAGACTTTTACAGCAAACTTTAAAAGCTACTGTGGAGTTAACTTTATAGCAATGAGCACATTGATTTCATGCCTATTGTTTCTGTGGCATCATCAAGGGAATACAAAATTCACACAGTGTCTTTTTTGTTTAATTATTATAAGGATAATTTATACCAATGACATACAGACAAAACCAGAAGATACCAGGAGACTTACCTGAATTTAGTTTTTTACTGATCCTGTTATTCCTGCCTGTTTATGCCACAGGTTTATGTTGTATTGGTTAAAAAAGTAGGCAAGACATCACAAGTTTAGAGAGAACTGGTGATTGCTGAATGCTAAATTAAGAGATGCATTTTGCAGAAGTAAATTTCCCAATACTAGTAGTAATAGTAGTAATAATAATAATAATAAATCTCATAATTGAAATAATCACCATGACTAAAACACAGGATGATCAATCTTGCCAAGACTGTATTTGTAAATTTGGATTTTTAAATCATAATTTCTTTTTCATGCTGAATAAGGAGATTAAAGTAAAGCAATTTCTTCTGCTCTCTAGAGGACATGAGGTGTTTGCACCAATAGCTCCAATACCTCCCACTGGCACCTCACTGCACACCCCCAAACCAAGCAGGCTGAGACACAAGTGGGTCAAAAGGTTAATGGGGATGGTGACCCCTGCTAAGCATGACACAGGAAAAGATTAATGTAGCTTTTGCTCATCTACATGAAATTAAAAACTGCAGAGGACAAAGCCTTTACACTGATCTTTGCTGAATGACTACATAAAAATTAAATATCCCAACTGACTTGCTCATCTTTGATGTTTTTAACCTGATAAACAGTTTAGAAACATCTTCTAGGAAAAGGAGATTACACAAAATATTTTTGGCACCTCGGACAATGCAACCAACAAAAGAGGGATGAACATCACTAGCCAATAAACAAATGAGACTCCATCTCTATTGCTCCAATTCACCATCTATTTCTAAGAAAGGATCATCATAAATAGCAAGAAGATTTAACAGAGCAGCAGAAAAACCAGCCTCAGGAGACCTGAATCTTACATTGCACCCTGCCATTCCTTTCCTACAAATTTAACTCTTCCTTGCTTAACTTCTTCCTCTGCACAGTGGAAATGACAGCACCAAACCTTTTTATTTTGTCAAACATCCTGAAATGTGCTGAGAGGGCAAAGCATCCTACAGAAAGGCAGTGCAGCCACCTGAGTGCTGGGGGCCATGGTTCTCATGGCACACTGACCCAGCACAGGCCGTGCCTGGGGACAGGGACAGACCTTGTCACACTGCTGTGCCTGGGGACAGGGACAGACCTTGTCACAGCCAGCACCTCCAGCCTCAGCGCTTTGAATGGCTGCTGCTTTTCTTCTGATACCGTCTGCAAAAGGAAATATGTTTCCTTTGCAACAGAGATATGTGTCTTATGAAGGAAACCACAGTGTCACACTTTTCCTGAGCAGACAGGAACACATGTCCAAGCAGAACTTCACCAGGGTGTTCCTGAGGCCGCTCACAGCCCTGCTCGGGGGATGCTGAACTCCCACTGGGGCTGTGGAAAGGGGCACTGCATCTTCAAAGGAAACAGATTTGCTTCAGAAAGGGGCAAGAAGTTGAAGAAACATCTGTAAAGACTGATAATAGATTCACTTCCTGAAATTCTTTTACAACTCCTGCTGTGAAAAGCAGGAAGTGTGGGCAAGAGGAGGAAAGAAAGTTGCAAATAAGGGAAGAAATCTTTCTCACCCCCAGAACTGCCTGGATTGAGGAATGGCGCTGGAGATGAGACTGGAGGTGTCTTTAGTGGGATGTCTGTATCCTGACAATCTAGACAGAGAGGCAGCAGTGTGGCTGCTGTCACCTGCCAGCTCTGCTCCTGGGGACAGGGAGCAGGAGGAGTGGTGTGAGCACAGAGCCCCTGCCCACACCAGCCAAGCTGGGCTGCAGCAGGGATGAATGAACAAAGCTTTCCAGAGGCACGCTCCCAGCAGGTCACTGCCACCCACACTGGCACCCTGCAAACCAACACTTGGAGACAAGGAACACCAGCTTTCCAAACTATACTGCACCTGAGAGGATGAGGGTCTGTTTAATGTGGGGTTTCATCCCTAAATAGGAAATTTCAGAATATTCAGTGACAAGAGTGTATACAGATGCAGATACACTCTTTTCTCCTCTGTATATGTACTTGAATAACCATTATACAAACTTAGCAGATCCCCTCTATAATTCGGCCTTTAAAATAAAAATCCAGTGAATTCTTCTCAAGATTAATTGCAAATCTTTGCAATTTGCTTTGGAAGACAAACTCAGCCAAAATTACCCTCTTGCTTCTCCTTTTTCTAAGGAAATGCAATTCTTCTATTAATAACTGCTGTAGCACAAACCAGACTATCCCATGCTGACAGACAAATCTGAGTTAAAAAGGGATCTCAGTTACACTTCCCAATAAATCCTCCAAGATGGCCATTTGATTTTCCTCTCTCCTGTGCTTTACAAAATTCTCCAGCTCCTAAATCTGCACAGCCTCTCGGAATCATTTCACTGTGCATGCTCTAAATACTCCCAAGAGTTTCCCAGTGCTGCCAGTCCCTTTGCCATGGGGCCATGCTGCAGGTGAAGCACAGCTTGTTCCACCTTCCCTGCTCCCTGCTGCTGCTCCAGGCAGGCACACTGGAATCCCCAGCTCCACTGAAATGAAGCAATTAGTTTTTAACAGTGAAGTTATTAAGGTGCAGCAAAACATGCGTGAACTAAAGCAATCATCCCTTCTGCTCTAACATAAAACATACCTGGTTTATTCTTCTTCCCTTTCTTTATAAGAAGAATCAATAGTTCTCTAGTGAATAAATCCCTGCCCAGCAAACCAGATTGTGTTTCCTGCACACGGCTGATAGCTCAGTCTGACTTAATGGTCTTGAGCCATATTGACTTCCACATTTTAACACAGGAATGCTGCAGTAAATACCAAGAACAATAAAAACCTGACATCTTTCTCTGTATCTCTAAATGAAGGAAATTGATAAAATACACTCAAGCAAAGCAGAGATTTATTTATTTATTTACTGCCAATTTAAAATGTGTGTGCTTCCCCTAATCTCTCTCGAGGCTTTAGCAATATTATTTGTAAAGAACAAAACATTCAACCAAAGATAATGGCTGCAACCAAGATACATCTTCCTTCCCCCCAAAAAAAACTGAGATTTTCACCAAACCTCATAACGTTTTGTGAGAATAAATAATCTCCTAGTTGTCCCCCACTGAGGGAAGATCCTGGTGAGGGGCCACACGCTGGCCTCTGCCAGTGAACTGCTCTGCTCCTGGGTGGAACCAAGCCCTGGAACTGCACACTAGGGAAGTTAAACTATTAAGTTCTTCTACAGTAGCTCAATATTCTTGCATCAAACTGCACCCAGAAAGCAAACAGAAGCCAATATTGCCTATTAAGAAGAGACAGGCTAATAGCAAGAAAAACAATTAGTAACTATTATGCAAATTCTGAACTGGCTTTTCTATTCAGCCATTTTTTGGCATCCATGAAAACGGTCTTTGTTCACACTAATATTTGGGAAAGAGGCTTCATTTATGCAAATAGATGCATTTCTGAAAAAAACAACCCAGCCCAAATTGCATGTAAATGAGCATATTTGTGCATCAATTAGTGAATTTGAGTCTTCTTTGCTGCAAATACACATCCATTTCAAATGGTTGCAAATGAGTAGCGAGAGGGACAGGAAAACATAAATGAGTCCATTTTCCTGAGCACTTGACAGACACCAAAATGCCCATTGTGGAAAAGATGGGGAGCTCTACAGATGGATAATGACAGCAGCACAAAGCAGTGTCACTTACAGAACTGTAATTCTTAGTCAACCTTTAAGTCTTCTGAAACACTAGAGAACAAATGGTATTCCAAAAAGTCCAAGTTTATTCTGCCCATGTTCTGCTGGCATGCTAAAAATACTCACTCCAAAGGGCATCAGAGATGTAACTAGACAGATACTTAAAAAGTGACAGTCAGTGGAGAACAGATTGCTCCTGAGACCAATCCCAGCTGACAGGATTCCTCTTCTATCACTTAGAAAATACAAAAGGCCAATAAATCAAGGTGTAATGACAAGCTGAAGAATAAATTCCATTAATTTAATTTTTAGCTTCCTCCTGAAGAGAGGCAGATGCAACACAGAACTCCCCCCGGGTGCTAGCACCCAGAAGAAACTCCTGAGAGAGAGATACTCACTCCACACCTTCCTTCCCATGTTAATTGCCTCCCAGCAGACTTTGCACACTTCCACTGGAAATGCAGAAGGAAAGGTGCAATCATTTTCACAGTGAGTGCTCCATGGTCCAAAGGCCAACAGGTAACAGGTGGCAATCCCAGCTGGGGGCATGCAGTGCTTAGTCCATGAACACAAAATGAGGTGTGGAATACACAAATCTATTTTTTTTTTTGGCCTTATTTCCATTAGTGCTGCATATTGAATAGTCTTAAAAAATACTAACAACATGAAAGAACATGGCATGATCTCTGTTCCATTCTGGTAGCGCATCTCTTAATTCAGGGTTATGAAATGCAGATTCCTTCTTTCACCTCAATGATTTCAGCAGAGATGTGTCTGTCATTGTACTGTAATTTCTCTCACCATCTCAGTGACCAAATCCCAGTTCTAACCCTGCTCACACAGGGTCCCCAGCAGGTTGGCAGGTATGTGGCACACCTCTGACACTGGATAAAGCACATCCGTTCCTATGCCTCAGGCGCAGATTGCTGCTCTCGGAGCTGCGCAGGGCCACCCGCGCCCCCTGCTCCGCATCCCCTGCTCAGCATCCCCTGCTCCTCACCTCCGGCTCCGCACCCCCTGCTCCTCATCCCCTGCTCCTCATCCCCTGCTCCGCACCCCCTGCTCCTCATCCCCTGCTCCGCACCCCGGGCTCCGCGCTGCGCCCTTCCCGTGGGAAAGGGGCAGCCGGGCACTGCCGGCCACCACCGGCCACCACCGGCCACCACCGGCCCCCGCCGGCCCCGGCGCGCAGGGAAGCTGGCACAGCCAATTTATGGCCTCCTATTGATTGTGTCGTTTCTGGCATCACTGTCAGTGTGATTTGGGGTGACCGTAGCTTTAGAAGGAAGGATCGAACCACACTTTATGAATTTCCTACCTACAAAGATTAGGGATTAGACATGTGGAAGCATTTATTTACTTAAATAAAATCCTCTTAATTTTGCAGTCTCTTGCTTTTTTACACTGCAACTAGAGCAATGTGGCTGATTTGCTTCAGCAAATGTTCAGGTATTCCTTCAGTATCCCATGCATTGTCTGGGGAGGCTTTTTTACCCTCAAAAATCCCCACATTTCTTTAAACAGTAATATGAAACACACAGTGGGTATTTGAAAAAAAAAAATTGAAACTGTTCAGGCAATAATATTCTCATCTGATCTTAATAGTGCTGTTTATGCAGCATATATAATTAAAAGCATTTTCAGTATCAGCTTAATTAATCTCAGAAGTTCGGTATTCAAAGAGCAGAGGAAATAAGCTTTTGCTGCTCATTATATATCATGCAATTACATGATGAAGACATCCAATCATAATTATGTGCCACAATAATAATCCTGTGTCAGGGAAGTTCCATGATCTAGAAGAAATAAAAAGGCACGCCTTGAACAGTTTGCCTCAGGGCCTGGAGGGCCGATTTCCGAGAGGCTCGGAACGCTCCCGAAACGAGAGGAGAAAGAGGCTGGGGCTGGCAGGATCCCGCTGCGGGGGGAGGCACAAAGCTCCGCACGCATGGCCACGACTGCCCGGCGGCGGCGGAGCAGCCCGGGTACAGCCCCGGGAGCCTGGGCTGGGCCGAGCCGGGCCGGGCCGGGCCGGGCCGGGCCGAGCCGGGCCGGGCCGAGCCGAGCCGAGCCGAGCCGGGCCGAGCCGAGCCGAGCCGAGCCGGGCCGAGCCGAGCCGAGCCGGGCCGAGCCGAGCCGGGTTGGGTTGAGTTGGGTTGGGCCGGGCTGGGCCGGGCTCTGCCGCAGCCACCGGAGCTCCGGCTCTGCGCACAGAGCAGCCTCGGGCTCCACGCACGGAGCTTGGGGGCTGGAAAGGCTTTAACTCTGCCTCCTGTCCTGGCAAGGGATAAACGAGCTAGCAATGAAATAGATTGCTAAATGCCTCCTCTGCACAGGTTTGAGCTGCAGATCTGCACAGCTCACCTTCAAAACTCGGAGCGTCCCCGGGTGTGGGAAAGGCTCCCGGTATGAGCTGGGAAGCAGTTCCCTGTTCAGGGACAGCATGGGGGTGACTGTACAGCTTAAGGTAGAAAACATTCATACCAAGGATAGGGGAAAAGGGGGAACACCAGGAAGCCATTCAGAACTACTCATTGGTTAAGTTATTCCCCAGCTTGTGGCTCACAACTGTTCCAAACCAGAAATCCCTTCATATTCAAGGACCCAGTCCTCAAAAGCTGACTATTTAAACCAGAATACCTGAAAGCAGTAAGAGCTGCACATGGAAAAGGAATGTGTTAACTAATGTTGACAACCACGCCTTAACTCATTGTTCCAACAGCTACAGTGCACGGCTGTACTGCAGTGTGTTTACTGAATTAAAAGAGTTATGAAGTGGCTAAAACACTCTACAGCTTTCCATACACTATCTGTATGCTGAACGGTGAGAAGGGGCTGCTGCCAGCTCCTTAGCCACACATCACACAGTGCACTCAACAGAGAGCAAAGAACTTCAGTGTTTTGCTGTAATTATGCACATAGGAAAATCCTGAACATAAGTTACTAATAAAACATGAACTCCTGTAATTATCCCCACAAAATTATATAATTATTTAATCTGCTTCTCTCCCGCTAACTACTGTATGACACCCAGCAGTATGTCCTGCAGAGAGAATCAACCTGATCTGGTTGAACCCACAATGAGAACTGAACAGAAGCCACTTGCTAGGCTAAGTAATTAAAACTGTCTAATTTTAAGTGTATGCATTTGAACCAAACTCTCTCTAAGGCCCCTCAGAAATTCTGAGGCAGAACTGTGATGGTAAATTGGATGTCTGAAGCCTTCCTGGCTTCAACAGCCAGGGAATCCATCCAGGACTCAGCGTGAATTAACTCTTCCACCAAGGAGCTTGGTGTTGCTATAAGAAGTAAGAACTATGATTATAAACCCCGGAAAAATGCAAGAGTAATACGGATTGGAAATAAGACAAGAAATCTTACCCTCCCAATATACACATCAATCATTCACCATGTAAAGTGCCAGGTGGAATAATGGCTTCAGCTTAAATCCTGGGTCAGAATACTGAGTACACTTGAGGCCACAGAAAAAACTGCAGCTAAAAAAATCAGTGATAGCTCTTGGAAAAGGGAAGCAAGTGGCTCCTGGACAGCACTGAAGGTCACATGCTGAAAGCTGAGGACCAGAAAGATGTCCCCAAATGGGATACAGTCAGCCTGGGCTACTTCTTACTGTACAGACCACCGTGCTGAAGAATATTTCAAATGTAAAAATCAAGATGGGTTACATAGTTAAATAAAAACAAGAATTACAATAGCTTACACAATCAGAAAGTTGGGCCAATTAGTAAAAAACACACTGCAGAGGCTGTAACTCTCAGGTGCACAACTTCTGCATCAACCATCAGCAACTCAATCCTTATTTCTGATGAGGCATCTGCTCCACTCTGAGCCACTGTCTCTCAAACCACTCCAAATACTGGTGATAATGGACTACACAAACACACTGGAACAGCAGCATCCTTATTCTCTATATTATTATCCCAAACATGCCATCCCTTTTTCCTTGTTGTTCCAGTTACAGCTAACCCTTATAATTTTTGTATTATTCCCTCAGCAAAAGAACAGAACATGCCATTCCTAAGAAGCTGGCAGGAAAACCAGCAGAATTCATCTTTCTTTGAAAAGCCACAGTGACTTTTGCTATAGAACTCGTGACTTTTGCTAAAAGAAACCATTAAGGAAGCAATAATGATCAGACTTTATGAATGCACACAGAGGTAAAAATCTCTTTGGTTTCTCTCCCTCTGTGGATTTTACACCACTAGACCCCAGGTGCTGTAATGACCTGAATGGGGGGGAGCAGGCCATTAATGCTCAGCTCCCTGGTGCTAAACTGCCTCTTGTTGTACCCCTACATTTCATACACTGTTGCCATGAGCACAGCATGCATATGGTGCATTAGATAAAAAAAAAAATATTTAACCTTGGACTTGGGATTCTTAACTCCCTGTGCATAGGATTTGGGAAAACAGTTCCTCAGAAGCTCTCTAACCCATTTTTACATCCTTGAGGACCCTGTGGCTATGCTAACCTACAGGTTCCTTTAGCCCCAGGTTGTTACACCACCTCAATACAAAAATAGCCTTCTACTAAAACAAATAATATTATTTTTCCCTGCAAAGAAAGCACAGAAAGCATCAGTGTCCCCAGGCAGTCTCCAGGGTGCTAAACGTGCTATTTCAGTTTGGTACTGCATGTACTGTGAACACACTCAGTACTCCCACACGGAATGCTGTCTGATACATTCTCCTTGGAGAGTTCTCCAGGCACCAGGAGCTCTTTCCTTCCCTACCAGGAATTCCAGGAGTCAGCTAACCACTACTGGTTAAATAAAGCTTTTGCCCTTGCTGTGCATATAAATGAATACTCCCATACTAATCCACAAAAACGTATCTACCCTATCTACACAGATTACCTGGGAGCTGTAAATCCCACCTGCTTGTAAGGAATTATCACCCCTGCAGTGCAAGTGACCTCAAATGTCTTTGAGAGGGTCCCAGCATCTTTCCTTCTGCAGAATTTATTGACTCCTGGGGAACTCCTAGACCACTAAGCTATCCTGTCCTGCCAGGGCACTGGAGATGATGGAGGAAAAGGAGGAAAGCAGAACCTTCCAGCTGGTTACATCCACTCTGGAGAGCTAGAACCATGGAGCTGCTGCTGCACCAGAGTCATTGCCTGCTGTGGCACACTGCCCTCCCCACAGCCCTCCTGTGCACACCCTGCCCCAGGCCTCTGCTCCACTCACAGTCATGCTGAGAGCTCCATTCTGGAACAGCTAATGCAGTGGCAGAGCTCAGCCAGGTGCTCTTCTTATCCAGAGTATCCAGTTTCTAGGCCTCATTGATCAGGATTTCATTCTAATGTCTTACTGAACAGAGAAATCTGAATTCAGGCACTCTGGGTAGAAAATGTGGATAAGCTTGGAATGAATGACCCTCATGGAGAGTGTGCCTTTTGAAGAGATGTAACACAGGAAGAACTTCCTGAGCAGGCCAGTGCAGTTCAAGTGTGATGTCAGGGTCATTATTCCAAGTTTTTACCAAAACATCCTGAATCAATGCAGACATAGAAAATGAAAAACCTGTATCAGGAAAGCCTGATGGGGGTCATGGCCTCTTGGCTTTTGTGTTATCTATCACTGTTATCTTCTGTTTCACACAAACTGCTGTAACTGTTTTAATCAACAAAATGTTTTGCATTTTAAAACAGAAAACAGGCACAATTAGATGTAAGACCCAGTATTCTCCCAAATCCTTTAACTGGTCTTAAAAGAGCTGCAATTTCATCTTTCTTTTGATAGATGACCGTACTGATGTTAGATTTATACTTGTGACCCACAGAGTCAAGGAGAGGTAGGACTGCCCCAAACTCCCAATGTCTCAGGAGGGAACAAGACCAGAGAAAGCTGTTCTTTCTTCAGCTACCAACCTCCCATAAAATCTGTCCTTTACTAAAAATGCACCATGGGAAATCTCCAGAGAATAAAGAACAATACTAAGAAGAGATCCAATAATCAGTTACTTATTTTTCACGTGGAAGAGTTCGAAGGGCTGCCAGCACAAGTGTGTTGGTATGCAGGAGCCGAGAATTAAAAATAGCAATATAAAAAGTGATGGCTTTTTCTTCCCCTTTCTTTATGCTTTATTTCTCTTCACTAAATGTACTTTGCACATTGTTAGGTAGATATAATATGTGTAGGAGGGATTGTTGAGGTTGCCATGGTTTCTCATTTTTAATGAGCTTTGAGACTTCATAATCCAACCAAATACATTAATAATTACTACATCTATTTTTTCTCCCTTCCCCCCTCCCTCCAAAGCACTCCAAAAATTACTGGTGCTAAAAGTAAAACCAGTGATTTGAGAGACAATAAAACATCAAAGCAGAAGCCCACCCTCAAGGAGTCGGCAAACAAAGGCTTAGGGAGGAAACAGGAGAAAATTACCACCATGAGTCAGGGATGTGTTCCATGGCCTCATGTCTCTCTGAACATCTAAAATCAGCACAGTGTTTTGTTCAGTTGGGTGCAAACCTCCCCAAAGACACAGCAAACCGAGGCACAGCTGTCAGAAGGAGAAGCTGGTGAAGCACTGAAGGCTGGCTCTGGTACTGTTTGCTAGCTCTGCTCAGTGTGCAAGGACAGACTGAAGTGCTCAGAAGTTTGTGGGCAGCCACCTCCCCCAAACACACAATTCCAGTGCTTATAGCCTGGATTTGGCAAAGGAAAGGAGCAATTGTCTGACTTCAAACCCAAGAATGTGAATGGGACAACTCAGGCACCTACAGGCAAAGCCTTTTTGACTAATTCACTGACTCAAAGTAAACAAGACTGAAGAGGCAAAACTCCACTACTCATTTAAAAAACTAACAAACACACACAAAATCTATTTCCTCCATAAAGTGCTTTGCTTTTACACTACTGGATCAAGTAAATAGAGGTAAATAAGATTAAATAAAACACTGTCAGCTAAGTGTACAGCTAAGGAGAGAAGCACTTAATGCTTCAGCAACCATTGAAACATGTTTTGCATGAGAGCTTGTTGGCTGATGCCATTTACTGTCACATCATTTTTGATGGTCTCCTGATACTGATGAAATAGGTCAAGGTGTAGAAGGAATTTAGGCTTGGGGGTCTGTGAATAACTCCTTGACCCAAACACATTAGCAAAGGTGGATTTGTTACTTGCTGCCAGTGTTCACCTTACCTGAGGCAGTGGGGAGGAATAGAAATCCTTCCCTTCCATTTGAGGGCAGATCAGATATGAGTACTCTATTTGTATACAGGACTAGGGAATTCTAGCCCACAGGAACCATCCAGTTGGTACCACAGTGCTTACACAGCTCACAGGCAGCCAAGCAGCTGGGGCTGAGAGCTCTCAAAAGCATCAGGCACTGCAGGGACAGAGGATGAGACCTCTGAGGGCTCCTTGTGGAAACTCCAACACATGCTGTCCTAAAACCTTGCAAGGCACTTGTGTGGATAACCATCTCACTTCTGAGAGAGCTGGACACAGAAAGGCAGTAAAGCACACATGGGGTAAGAGACTCGCTGAAGGCCACACAGAAAATCTGTGCCAGAGCAGGACACCAAATCAGCTCCCAAATCCTGGAGACTTCTCAGTCGTGGTACTCAATCCACAGACCACTCCTCTCTGTAAGGGCAGAAAAGGACACCAGTGCTTCCTCTGGGTAGGGCAGACAATCAAACCCCTGCTGTATCATTAGAGATGAGAGGAACCCTAGCACAGAAGTGCAATTTGGCAGAAATCTGGAGGCAAAAATTTAACTACTTCTGCAGTATGAATCATCACCAACTTAAACATTGTGAAATAAACTTTAGGTGCCAACTTCCTGCATGAAGTGTCTGAGGACTCTGACAGACCAGCAGTGCTTTTTCCCCCAATAAACTCTTACAGAAAGAAAATCTCAATCTAAAAATTTCCATCCCACGTTGCAGCATGAATCAGAAATTGCTGCTTTCTCTTGGAAAGGTCAGTAGCATTTCCCTCGGGAGTTTCGGGGAAGCGGCTCCTCTGAGCAGAGCTTGGCTGGCACACGGTGTCAAAGGTGTCACCTCCCCACGTTCCAGCTGCCCCCTGTGCCCCCTGGCAGTGCCCATGGCAGGAGGCTCTCCCTGCTGTCTGTGCAGGACACATGGGAGGCTGGCACAGCACAGCCTTTGCCCAGCACAGCCAGGAAAACCAGTGCCATGAACTGAGCACATTTTGGAAAGGGTCTCAGTCACTCCCTTTCTGTGTTTGCTTTTTCCCTGAACAAGCCAGAACCACCCTGGAACACACTCCCTGCTATGTGACTTTTCAGGCCATCATGTTAAAAACATTGCAGAGGACACAAAAATATTTCTGTATTTGGTCTCTTTTTTCTTCCCTCCCAGTAATATTTTCGCATACATAGACTCAAACTTTAAGGAAAAATCAGCCTGGTCTGAGGTGATTCTTTAGACACATAACAAATGTGAAAAAAGAAAAACTGCAATGAGCAACAAAAAAGTTTTAGAGTCATTATATTATCTACGTTTCACAACATGATTTTTGATGATGTGATTTGGTTTTAAAATGATATCTTGTGCTTTGATTTATGAGAAGTGCTTTTAAATCCACGAGATAAAACATCAAGACAGGTCATTCCAGCTGGGATTGTCCTTGAAGACAAGCTACTCCCTCACAGACCCTGTAGGTAACAGATCCTGGCATCTTTCTGCACACAGTGGTGGCACAAAGTGGAATTCTTCCTTCACAAGCTCTTACACATTTCCTGTGCCAAGTACACCACACAACTATTTGTTCTCATCCTTTCTCTGTTACACACAAGAAGGAGCCCACGTGGGGGATCTGAACAACAGCAGGCCCAGGACCCACTTCAATAATTCAACTTTTAGCTATTCTTCAATCTGCACAGCTTTAATAGCTTTTTCATTTGATATTGCTTCATTAAAGGTCATTTTTGTGTGACATTTGCAGAACTAGTTCTCTAATTATACTGCTCAGCATATGAGAAGCTTTTCCAGGAACAGTTCATTCTCCTTTGCAAAGAGACAAAATTTAATTACAGAGTGGAAGCTTTAAATAATGGTTACATAAAAAATACTTCTGTAAATCCCTTTTAGTTTAGGCTTTGAATTCAGACAGGTCAGGCTCTTATAAGGTCTGTAGTTTAAAAAGAGATCATGACTTAATTATAGACCATCATTACATACTTCAAATTGTTTCAGTGGACATTGCTCATTCTCAATTCTCACTGTCACAAACTGTGAATTCTGAAAACAACTAGAGACTACCAGTCAGAATAACATAACCACCAACCCTCAGGGCTGGGCTCTGCACCTGGACATTTTCAGCAGAGTCAGATTAAGAGTGAAACAAGGACTGGCAGCTAACCCTCCAGAAAAAGGCTCATTGCTGAGAGGCTGGCAGTGGCTGCAATCCACTGTAACACCATGCTGCTCTTCCTGAGGAGGAATGAGTTTGGGTTTGCCCAGAGTGGATCCAGAACTCTATTTCTAAATTTACATCCTGAAAGCTGGTGTGAGTGTTCAATTCCCCTGAGTGCTGGATGCCTTGGAAATCCCAGCCATGCTGGAGAAGAGGTTTACCTCAGCTGGTCAGGACTCCTGCTAACAGGATCCTCACACATCAGCACAGGCTGCAGCTCCACAACTGGGAAAGCCAACGTTTATGTTCCCCTCGTTCATGTTTTAACTTTTTCATCTATAAATGTATCAGAAAGCTTTCTAATCTCATCGATCACTTTCCTAGAGCCCAGATTAAACTGGCAACTGACCCTTCCACCAGGAAATCCACCTCAGCTTTAAGGATTTCCTTTTAATTTCTGCTGGATGCTTAGGCTTTTCTAAAACATGATGTTAGCAAAGGAAATGTCCCATATTTTGCCTTACTGGTCATCCATATGCTGCTAAAACTAACATGACTTTTCCTCTCTCCAAGGCTCCTGTGTATTCTTTAGTTTGTTCTACTACATGACTATCATTTTGCTTTAGTTTCTCTAATTTAGTACACAGTATTGGAAGGTGGGGGTTTCGAAATTTTATTAGCAAGGGAGAACATACAACGAAGTCTTTCTCTGCTGAATCACAGGATGCTTGGAGTTCAGAAATGAGGTTAAGCAACTGTTAACACAGAGTTACTCAGCAGGAAACTTACCACACGTTCATTAAATGAAACTCCAGGTAAGCTTGATGTCTCCCACCCAGGGTCAGGAATTGCACCCTTACTCCAAACCAGGAGAACTGCATACGGTGGGTTTTCTGAGCGGCAGGTGAAGCTGCAAAACACAGTGAATGCATTTGTAAGCAGACAAAGTCCTTGCAAGGCCAGAGTGAGGACACTGCAGGAAGGTGAGCTGTGGCTGAGGTGTCATGCACTCCCAAAGGTAATTGGACAGCAGTTTGTGCGTTTTCTGTTCCTTTCAGGATCTGTGAGCTTTGGGGCCAAGCAGCCTTCAGGAAATCTGCCAGTGACATGTCTGGAGTCCCTTACAACTAGGATGGCAGCCTTGGCCCACAACCTTTCTGCTTTTCCTGCTTCTCAGTGATTTTGGCTCCTCCTTATTTTAATCCCCAAACAGTTTTGTACTGAATCAATCCCTACCATTTGGAGCACCCAATGACTTTACAATAGACAGACAGACTGCAGGGGAGGGCACATGCAACCACAGCTACAGTTCCTCAAAGAATCTGAGAAAATGCAAAAGGAAAGCTGAGCAGCTTTTTCTCTTTGGAAACGAGTATTGTAACATTGTGCATTATGAGGTTAAATAGATTTTACTATAAACAAGCAGAACAGTTCATAAACAGTTTACACCAAATCCAAGCATCACTTTCAAATGCACATTTCCCAGTTTTGAGCAGTCAGTAACAGCACATCTGCAATGAGTTGGGATCACATTCAGAATTGTGCTTTTTACAGTAAATTCATGTTATTCTTTTTTCTATCAAATTCCTTTTGTGACTGCAAGCTACAATCTACCCAGAGTACTGATATCTCCTGCAGCACACACATTTTCAACCCAGTGGTTCAATACAAACCCTGTGCTATCGTCCAGCAGCTGAGTGCATGCAGCCCACAGACATTCCCCATGGCCACCCTTGCCAAAAAAACTCATCCTGGCTGGGCTGGTGACACCAGCAGTGCCAGGGCCACCTGCCAGGCTCAGCATGGGCCTGGAGAGGTCTCTGGGATGGCACCAATGCCAGCTGTCCCACAGCACACTTGCCAGGCGCTGCAACAGGTTTGTCCAAGGGCAATGAAAGCACAAATCCCCTGGCCCTTGGTCACCATGGCAAAGCTGCCAGGGAAGGGAACTCCAGACTCCAGCTGCAGCCAGGAGCTGGGCCAGCCATTTGTGTGTACAGAGGACAGGTCACCTGCAGGTACACAGCCAGGAACCTGCAGGGCCTCAGGGGACACCTGCAACTGCAGCTGTGTCCCCAGGGCTGAGAGAAGGGACAGCTTGAGGCTGAGCTGCAGTTCAGCACACAGAGGGACACTCTGGAGGGCAGGAACAGCAGCAGAACCTGTCAGGAGCACAGGGCCTAGCTAGGAAAGAGTTCCCCAAGGACATTTCCCCAAGGAACAGAAAGGGCCTGGGGGAACAGCTGCTCTGGCAGCTCACACAGCCCCCGAGCAGTTTAGTGCCAGCTCCAAGGCTGTGAACATCATTCTGACCCTGGAGAGAGCACGGCCTCTCCCTCAAAAGCAGCCCTCCCAAACTGGCTTCCCTAGACCTGAATTTCATTCTGTATAAGATGACTGAGGGCCTTTTCTTCACTGCATCTTGGTGCACAGCCACCCCACCCAACAGCAAGAACTTTGTCCCAAGATACCTTTGCATGTTTACTATGAAATTAACATTTTTGTATATATCAAAACCAGTCGTCATTCTTAACATAGTAATTTTTTAAATTAATTAATAATTCAAATCACTTTCACGTGCTAGGGTATGCTAGTTTAGAAATAAAGAAAATCAAATATGGGTAATTAAGAACAAAATAAATAAATCAGGTATCAGGAAAGCACATTTGAGGTCAGTTCCCTGCCACAGGTGCTCCTTGTTAGATTAGAAAACAATAAATAACTTCTGTTAATGTCTTTTCTAGAAAAAGACTCCAGAGAAAGTTTCTCTTTCCAGATTAATCCTGTGAAGAACCACAAACCTTTGGCAAATTCTATCTTAAAGTCACTTCCAAATCAGAAAACTCAGGAGAGAAGGACACCTGGAGATGCCAGAAAGCAAATGCTCCTGCACCAGAGCAGCCAGGGGAACTGTCTGGACACCCAAGAGGCACAACTGTGTTATAAGAAGCTGAACAAAACAATAAAAAAGGGTTTTTTTAATTATTATAAATGACAAACACACGGCATATTTGACTGATGCCAGAAAGCAAATTTTAAAATAGTGTTAAACTATAAAAAACATACATTTAACTCTATTTTATTATTCTCCAAAGATAAAACCCCAGCATCATGCTGACTACTGGAGTTAACTCCACTACTAATGATGAATGGAGTTTTAGGGTTCATATTGTTTCCTTAAAAAAGTCTCCCCAGTTTTATGGGTAGGATGAA
This sequence comes from Certhia americana, assembly GCA_018697195.1. Lineage (NCBI taxonomy): Eukaryota > Metazoa > Chordata > Aves > Passeriformes > Certhiidae > Certhia > Certhia americana. The sequence continues at coordinate 3,998,402 of CM031865.1, read as the reverse complement.
AGAGCTTGTCCACAGAAATTTAAATTAAATTATCAATTTGCTCCACTATTTTAAGCACATTTATAAATTTAAATGTCACAATTAGACTGCTTCATGGTAGAAGGAGAGCCACTGGTGGGTGGGTTGTTTTTTTTTTTTCCTTTTTCCTGAAGAGATAAAAAAGCAGGGCTTCAATAAAAGTAAAGTCCATTGACTTTCATAAAACACAAAATAAAGGTCATATAAAAAGGCTTTAAGTCTTCTGGGAAATAAGGATTTAGTCCTGTTCTCAGAAAGAAAGATAATCAGTGGCAGGCCTGGTCCGTTCTTCTGAGTCTTTCTTGCTCAAGAAGTTTTATTTCCCTTTTTTTCTGCTTGTGATAGGAGCCACTGAAAATTTAAGACATATTTCAAACATTTTCCATTTTACTGCAATTCAAAATAGAGAAGTGGAAATACCTCCTCAAAGAGTTTACAGTGGCTGAGAAGTGATAAATAAAAAGTGCACTCATAGGAACACAAATTATTTCATCTCCTGTTAAATTTTAATCTTTTCCACAACTGGCTAATCGTAAATTCAAACAAATTGTCAGCTCTTGATGTCCAAGAATTGTTTATGACTTTACACATTCACAGGGGACGGGGTGGCAGGGGGGAACAGACAAAATACAAACAAAAATCAGGCTGAGAATGATAGTTCTATTCCTGTTACCCAGGTCAGTTTTAGAAAAGTCAGCTTTGAACACATTCCCCTCACTGCTAGGGCACCTCTTGGGAGCTGTAAGAAAATTCAGGTTTTGACAAGAACATGGCTCCATGACTACCAAAGCTATGAATTCATTTTAATTTTGCAGAATTTGTCTCAGGCCTTCAAATCAGGCACAAAGGTGGGAAAAGGATCTCCTCATTTTCCCTGAGATTCAGAAGAGGGTCTCAGAATCAGAATAGATGAAACTGCATTGTGCCTTTCTCCATATTCTCCTCAATGCTTTTTTTCTTATCCTCACCAGAAATGCAATTAGTTAGACACTGAGCAATACAATGGAACAAATTGTAATTGACAGAGGAAAACAAAAAAATTACAAACCCAGTTAATTTCTTCTTTATTGCTGCAGAATTTGTAATAATTTGTGTTCAAGCAAACGGCAACATCTTTCATCTGAAAAACATTCCAAACTAATACTTCTGTGGTTTCTTTTGTTTGCAGATATATAGTGGCTTGTTAAGATCATGATTAGATCATGACATTCTCTAATTCTTTGGATGGTGATTCAGAAGTGCTCAGAATTGCTACCAAGAGGCCTGGCCTGGCTACAAAGACTCTTCTGGAATGGACTAGCACCAGGTTTGCACCTAATGCAAATATTTAACAACCTGTTTCCATTTTGCCCTGGTAAATGACAACAATTGCTCATTTCACTTCTCTGTAGGAAGGTACTCAGAGCTGTAAAATGCATTTATTATGTCTGCAGATCAACCCCCCCTGCAGGGAGGTTCAGCAGTGTGTTGTGAACCCTGCTTGGGTTCAGCTCCTGGTTCTAAGAGCCCAGGGTGTGAGCAGAGAATGGCTCCAGCAGCTGCTGACCTGTGCTGCCAGTCTGGAAACTGCTCAAGGACTGCCCTGGGATGGGTCTCAGCCTCTCACACAAGAACACATTTTCTTTTAAGTGCAGTCTTGTGGTCTATATAATAAAAGTCCCTTCCTAGAAAAGAATTCTCTCTGTCTCCTGGCCCTCGCTGCCATCAGCCTTTCTTCCTCCCTCCTTGCCCTTCTCCTCAGCTGTTCATAGGCAAGGCTACAGCAGAGCAGCTCTAAGTTGCCTGCTGGGCCTGGCCAGAGGGAAAGCAGCTCACTACAGCACCTACAATGAAAACAAGAATAAAAAGGTTCTGAAGCTGTCACCAGCTTTGCTGAGCATAAGACAAAATATTTCTAATCAAGTCTGATGGCCCAGGAAGACAAATTTCATTATGTCAGATGGGGCCAACCCCCACTTTCACTGTGGGGTTTTTTACCTCACCTTCTCCAAGCCATGACTGCAGAAGGGGATAAGGCACAAGGCAGAATCCTGCTGGATAGACATTTCCCTTGAGTAGCATGCCTGACAGCTGTAAGCCATTGTGACATTCAACCAACACCGTCAGCAAATCCCAGCAAATAGAGGATGGCACAAAGCAGGAGAAGGATGAGCTTCTCTCCAGCTTTACACAGGTTGATACATCTTAGCTCCTTCGTGGTTTGGCAGCCACTCAAGGCCACGAACACTGCCAGTCCTGCAACCTTCCTCAACATGGAGTGCTTGTCTACACAGGGAAACAATTGTAGAATGAAGTACGGCATGGATCTAGGCTCTTATCTATTCTGGTCTCATCGCTGGTTCATAAAAGCATAAAAAACCCAAGTTGCTACTAAATAGCATTTTCAATATGCCTTAACAGACCTCTCAGACATTGCCACCGCACATTCAGAGAACTTGTTCAAAGCACAAGGCAGTTTGGAGACTGTGTGTCTGTGTGAGGGCTAGCACAGTTCAAGGGGGAGCCAAGAGATAAGGATTGTCCCCTCCTCTCAAGGCCTCCCAGATATTAAACACTCAAGAGGTAAAGCAATGCTAGGAGCAAACTGCACAGTTGTCATAACAACAGCCACACAGCACAGCCCAGGAGATGAGTAAAGCACCAGCAATCTGAGGCAAGAAGAAAATCAATTAAACCAAGAGATCCAGGACCTCTGGGCTGCTTTGGCCACTGCTCCTTGGAATGGAGAGCCTCTGATTCTCAGTATCTATCTGAGTAAATAGACACAACCATCCTGTGAAAATACCACAAAAACTATACACGTGTGTTTTTTTAATCCAAGATCTTTCCAGCACATGCCACTGCCAGGCTGTCAGCAGCTCCTGGATGTACCCACACCCCTCATTTCCTTGTCCATTCACAGCTGATACCCTCCCAGCTGAGACTCTCCACAGTAAAACAGTTGTGTATTGATCTACCCAGGCAGCAGGATCTATGCAAAGGGCAAATTGTATCTCTTCTTATTAGGGATTCACTACAAGGCTGGTCTTGGACATTACTAATCTTTATATTTTCCCCCAAAATCTAGAAACTTATCACTGCTTAAGGAGAGAACTGAAAGACTGATTCGCTTTTCTTTGTGCTCAGGAATTTAGAATTTTGCAATCAATTTAAAGCCATATAAAATCTTGTCCTTGGTTCCACTGCAAACACATTTTTTTTGCAAAACCAGCAAAAATGTAACAAATGCAGGTTGCACATTCCACAAGACCATAAAAACTTTGCAGCTTTTCAAGGGAAACTGGTAGTAGAAAATACTTTGAAGAAGTTCAAGAACTACACGGGGAGTAAGTTGCCGTTAATTATTATTGAGTTTACACACTCAGTGGAATTCCAAGAAGGAAATTTTGTGGGACTGAGACAATCCAACACATTACAAAATGGATAAAATCTTTGGGGTTTAGAGCTTTAGCACACCACTCATAGCTGGAAGTCTGTCAGAAGTGTCTCCATGGGCAGCTGACTCTATAAACTGATGCTCCAGGCTTTATTACAATTTCATCTGGAACATTCAGCTATTTTCAGAAGAAATATTTATACTTATTTATGGCATGTAGTTGATTTCTAGAGAGTCAAATATCCAACTCCCTAAAACTTGTAAATCCTGCCAGCAGCCTTACAAACGCAGACTGCCCCAAGCCAGGATAGGTGCAGTCACATTGCTCCTGTCCTTTATCACACATTCCTGTTGTATCCAGCAGTTCTGATCAGCAGAAAGGAATGACAGCTCCACCTGAGTCCTGCAGCATGGAGACTGAGATAAACAGCTCATTAATGAAAGCAGAAAACAGCAACACTCACCTATTTTCACTCACAGCTTACAAAAGAAGCATTGATCCTAAGTGCAAGCTAATGCTTTTATCAGCACGTTAATCAAGCTTTCCATTCGGATCTAGTTGGGGTCTGAAAGGGAAAATTTAACTGGAAAGTTTTTGTAATTTCACAAAATAAAATCTGAACAATGAGAGTTAAAAGGAAATAATTTACCAACCACAGAGCATTATTATTCTCGGGGATAGTGCTTTCTAAAATTATGGGTCCTTATGGAAAAGTATTTTTCATAATAACCAATCCACTGCTCAAGAATTTATTTCATAGCAGCATCCTCCCAAAGGCATTTACCAGGGGAAACATTCCAGCTCTGTCTGTATTACATTTGAAATAATGTTAATACCATCTCCTTGGCAGGGATACAAGTGGACACGGGGTTTTTCCTGTGTTCCCCCTGTCTCCCCATGAGGGCTAGCACATAGGTCTTCCACCATCCAAACTACTTCTGTTATGTTATTTATGTTTTAATGAGCACAGACTCACAGGCCAACAGCAGGGATGTAAAGCATAAGGACCTGGCTATTTAGTGTACAGCAGCCAATTAGGATCAACTGAACTACGAGAAATCCATAAATATGGTGAGGAACAGCAGGACTTTGGCAACTTTTTGGTGGGTCAAGAAGAAATAATTCCAGAAGTAGCAACACTATCAACATCAGCCAGTGTACTTCAGAAACTCTCTTTCCTGTGCTACAGTTTGGGGACAATTACTCAGTTCAGCCATCAGTAGTTCTATCACTGAAACAGCATTTAAACAAAGAGCTGGTGGCCCCATGAAGGCAATCTGTTAGAGGACACAGACACCGAGTGTGCCAGGGCCCATCAGGGCATGTGGCACAAGACTTGGGCATGTGGCACTGCTCTGTCACAGCCACAGCAAAAATCCACCCTGGCCAGCCCCAGCCGTGCTGGGAAGGGCCTGGTGCTGGGAGCTGTCAGCTGCAGCTTCTCCACACACCTTCGGTTTGGTCGTGCCTCGGGCACGTGGAACTGGAGATTTGCTGTCGAGGAATTCAGCAGTGGAACAGAGAACAGAAGGACAGGAAGAGATGAGAGCCCTTCTCACCCTTCCTCAGCACTGCAGCTTACACAAGAGCAAGGCAAGCAGAGAGGACAGGACAAGTGCTCAGAACTACAGCAGGAGTCCAGAGACCAAATCCTCTTCCCACACAACTTCAGAAGCCCTTCTGCCCACAACTCCAATCCTCTGCACATTCCAAAGAAGTATTTCCTCCTGTCAAGCCCCTTTGGGATTCCCACTCTCAAGAAAAACACACCAGCCATGAACTCAACAAGCTTTCTGCTATTTCCCCCTCTATCTTATTTGTACCCCATTATCTACTCTACAGGGATTTTTTTTCCACCACAAACACCTCTCCCCCTGCAGTGGAAGGACAGGCACACTAATGTATACACACAGTCTGAAAACAGGGGGGTTCTCACAACATTAGGAATTCGCAGCACCCAAAATTAATTAGCTCTCTCGTTCATTAGAACTAACATTTATGTGAAGTGTCCCTGGTGTGTGAGAATCCCAGCTGCAGGCAGCATGATCAGAATTGTCCCTCAGCAGCACACACAGCAGCCAAGAGCTCTACTGCTCCAGTAACAAGTGGCAGGGGGAGGAGAAAGAGCAGCAGCACAAGTTTCTTATCTGAACAAATCCTGCTGCAGCCAGAGAGAAATCAGAGCTTTGCATTCACACCAATCTGGTCGCTTGAGTGTATCCATGGTAACCCCCATCCCTCCGAAATTCCAGTGTGCATCTACACACTGCTTTTACATTCACTAACACACCAACAGAATAGAGAGCACTGGAGTGTCAGCTCCATCAATCTGCTTCTACTTCAGCTACCGACATGCATTAGGAGACAGAAAAGCTCCCCCACATCTACCCTTTAACCCAAATTCCTCCAGCATGCAGCTGGAATTTCTGGATTACTCTGTTCTTTGACAACAGTATTTACTGTCCTGCATAAGGAGGATGAGCCCTGCAGGATTCTGAACAGTCTGAATGCATTGTTGAGCACTATTTACTAATGCCTGACTGACACATGAACTTCTGATTATATCAAAAAGGGTGAAAATTATTTTATAATATCAACAGCATGTTTAAAAATTCTTAGCAAGAATATGGTATAAGCATCTTCTCAAGAAATTTGACAGTTTTAATAACCTTCCTAATCTGATTTAATCAAAGGTGTCTTGAAAGAAAGGTTTTTAATATGTGGACCTGAAAAAGAAAATTACATTGGCATTTTGGATTTCTCTATGGTAAGTCAAAGTGTCCTGCTATTTTCCCTTGTTATTCTTAGATTATTTGCATGGTTTCTTTTACTAGCATATCATCACACAGAAATCAGAATGAAAACCAAGATCTGAAACACTAGCCTGTGAAAATGCTGATGTTTAAGTGACTCCATGAACAGGACCGGGGTGTTTCCTTGGAACAGAAGGGGGAGGTTTCATTACAGTGTCAGTCCAGGTGGCAGTAAAGGAGGAGAGGGGAGGATTTCTGTCCCCTGTGCTGCCTTCTGTCCCCCCCAGAGCCAGGCAGCAGCTCCTGCCCACACCACACTCTGCTCCTGCTGCTTGCTTCACCGCAGCAAAAGTCTCTTTATTTGAAACAACAAAGCAGATTAATTCATGTTTAAAGCCAGCAAACAAACAAACAAAAAACCAACCTCCAAAATCAATGTGCGGCGGATAAGGAATTGTTCTTAAAGGAACTTGTTTTCCATCAGCTTTGTCTTCGTGCTGCTCTTTATAATTCAAATTCAGAGCAGTGCCAGAAAATGGCAGGCATGTCCTTGGAACAACAAATGCAAGACGGGACTATTTTTATCAATAAAACATTTCCAGTGATATCTTTGGCAAGACTGGAGCAGCAGTGTCCTAGAACCAGGTAAAACCAATGGGAACCTCTCTCAATCTCAGTTTGGCACCTTTGAAATCTCATTTTTGTTGCCTTTTTTGGTGAAAGCAGATGGAGTTAATTGCTGCTTTTTTAGTTACTATGTGAGAAAAAAGCCAAATTACCTTCAGAAAGAGACCTGCATGTATACAGAGAGCTAGCACGAGCTCTCTGCAGAATATAAATGGAACTTGCCAAGCAACATTTGAATTTTTAGATTGTATTTCATTCAAACGCCTAAAATTTGGAAGAAGCTTTTCTCGGGAGGACTTTTGTTCAGTGAAGAAATGAGAGTTTTGCTATTTACACAAATGCCAGTCATTTTCCAAAGCCATCCCTCTCTGCTCTAGAGTCTGATTGCCACAGCAGTTGTCTAAGGCAGCTTTCCTTTCACCAGGCATGCCCCTACAACAGCTACAGAAACTCACAGAAAGCAAGATATGAAGCTTTTTATATTTACATTGGGAAAAGGAAAAAAATAAACAACAACTTCTGCTTGGAAGAACAAAAAGGAAATCTTAATAATCATAAAGAAACTGAAGAAGCTGTAAAATTCTCCCTTGCCCTCCTCACACCTCTCCTTGGTAAGAATTTGCACTAAAAGATACAAACAGGAATATTTTTGCTTCAGAAAAGGGTTTATTAATATCACACCTGCAAAGTCACACAATCTGCATTCCTTTTCAGAAAAGTAGTGGGTTATTTTTCCCTTTCTTCACCTCTTTATTAAAACTCTAAATATCACCATTGTGCCCAGAACATTGGGGGAAATCAATCTGATGTCCAGAAAGTCGAGGTTTAGACTTGGGAATGCTTTTGTCTTTCAAAGTTGCATTAAAAGTAAGAGTAATAGAGCAAGACAATCTAAGAGAATATGAAAAGAAACAGAATAGAGGAAATCGTAAGATTTGGAAATGTATTTTAATTACAGAGTCTGCAGATAAGGTAAATGCAGGGCAGACTCAGGAGATTCAGCAATGTCTGGATTCTGACAGGTTTTCAGATGGCTCAGACTCTCTGTGCAGAAGGCAGTAAATATTTCATGGTGTTTATTCTGAGTGCTTTTACTCGGAGTCAGATCTTCTGGGTTAGTAAAACTCCTCAGTGTGTTCACACTGGGATCACACACCTTGATGAGAGCCCAGACTGAGCCCATTCAGTGCCCAGTCCCATGGGCTTTAACAAGCTGTCAGTCAGAGCACAGGGCTGCCAACCCCACAGCTCCAGGTACCTCTCAAGTTTGTCCTTAAATATATGGAACAATTCATGCACAATTCTCCAGCAGGTTACATTCTCTTTACAGGTTAAGCCAAGAGATCTATCCAGGTAAATCACCTGTACCTTCTGCCAGGTCAGAAAGCTCAGCTGAAGACCCACACCTAATCATCTGCTGCCAGTATCTCCAAATAAGAGTTCTACAGAAGGAAATGAAGAATCCAGGTAAAATCCAGATGGCACAGTGGCAAACAGCCTCTCCCTGCCACAGCTGCCCTCTAGGATTTACACACCTGAGACCTCCCTTGCACTGGCCCTAGGCTTTAAGACTGTATGTTCTTCAAACCTTCTCCCCCATGAGCCACAACTTTATTCTCTTCCAAAACACGACAGCCTGAACCCTGGGAAAGGCAGGATGCTGAGCACATGCTGGTACCCCACTTGGAATTACCATATCCTAGGAATAAGGCAGCCCTGATATTTGGAGTCAAGAAGGATTTTATCCCCCACCAAAGACTTGTCGTGCTTTCTTGTTTTCCTAGGAGGAAAGCTGCATGGGGGCAGCAGGGTTTGTTCATACTTTAAAGCTATTTGTGATGACTCAGTGTAATATCTACTTTGGAACACTAAATATTCCCCAGTAAACACTTGACAAAACATTCACATATAAAAATACATTTAAAAATCAAAGAAAGGGGAGCAAAATGAAAAGATTTCACATTCTGGTTTAAATGATGAAAAGGTGACACGAGATGTTTCTGCCTCTACCCTGCAGACATTGCATTTTATCATCCTTGGGGGTGACCAAGTGGGCATTTGTACAGTTATTTTCTTCTCTAGTGAAGCCTTTCTGGAATACTCTCAGACACAGACACTTGCCTTGTTCAGGCAGTAAGATTTTATTCATATTCTCCTGTAAACAACTTAACAGCAAATTACCAGTGCATTTCCTTCCCACCAAATCACCTTAGCAACCCCTGTGAAAAAGCTCCAACTTTCAGAGAGAACTTGGAGCCTCATGGAGATCTGCAAAGCCTCCAAAGGAAAAACAACACCTCTGGTAAAAACAACAACAAAAGCTTTATGTTTTGCTACATGGAACCTTGTAATCCTTAAAAAGACACAGATTGAGGTTTAGAGAAGGAAGTGGCTCAGTGCAAAGGTGCAAACATTCCCTTTCAGAGCAAAACCTTCTGCCCAGGACATTGCCAATGGCATTAGAGTGAGCCAGGACAGTGATGGCAACACTGAGCAAATGTCACCAGCAGGACCTTCCCTGTCTCAGCTCCTGGTGTGACTCTGGCCACACATCTGGCAGAAAAGCAGCATTTTTTGCTGGAGGGAAACTGAATCTAAACTGGGGTCAAATGCTTTTTAGAATGTTTTTTAGACCTTCCCATGGATTGGGAATTCTAAGAATATTCAGCAGGAAGAACAAAAATGTGCATGTGTGCTTCCTGGCTTCTCTGTGAGATGTATGCTTTTCCCAATTTCCTGTAAGTAAAAGATCCCAAATTCTCTTTCCTCCTTTTTTTTTCTTCACTATCAGCTTCAAGAATTCTTGAATGCTTTGCTCTAACCTGCCTGCAGCTGATGGTTGCTATTTAATAGCCACTGACTCCAGCCAGTGTGTGGCTGGGGTTAACCGGTATCCCTATCAGGCAGCTGAAAGTCCAAAAATGTTATTTTACAGGGGTTTTAAAGAACCCAGGTCCTGTGGCATTGTAAGGCACTTCCTTTCCCGACACCTTCAAGATCAACCCTGATTATTTTAAACTGCAATTTTCCTCTGTTACGTTTTATCCAGGAATCTCACAGATGAAACCCAAGAGGGGCTGCTCCCTCTGAGACAGAACCCAGACCTTCACACAACTCACTTCTGCCTCAGACAACAAGGCTGCTTTATATTTTTACCAACTTTTATAGAAACACTGCATTTCCACCAGAATATTCCAGCCTGTGATACTCAGGCCTTGGCCAGTGCTCATGATTTGAACACGAGCCCTCGTGCACCTTTGCCTGCTGTAAGTGTGAGGGTCCATGGTGGGGGACACAGCTGGAGCCCCAGATCCCCAGCACACACCAGGCTGGCTGAGCCCTGACACCTCATCTCTAATCACTGCTGCCCTTCTGCCACAGCAGGACTTGTACCAATAGCACTTGAAACTCACACCAAAGGACAGAGATCGTGTTTTTAACTGTGACAGTCCCTCAGCAGCGAGCTAGCTGTAAAACCAGAACACAACTCCAGGTTTGGCTTTTTGATCACAATTTTCTCAGCTCCACCAGACAAAGAGGATGAAATCTGCCGGCCACGTCAAAAATGCTAAGGCCAACTTTGTAATAACGCAATTCCCTTCCAAAGCTTTGAGAACCTTGAATATTTTTGAACTATGCGTAACAGGAGATGAGGGAGTGTTTGATTTACCTCTCAAATGAAATTCCAGGAGGGTGCATTTATAGATAGCTAAAAAGAGACCGAGCTCTACCTGAACACACCCATTTGCTGTAAAGTTTCAAACAGGCTTTGAAAAGACGAGGCAGGGCAGCCTAATAGATCCGCTTCAATTACAGATCCAACTCAAAGGCCCTTTCTGCCCAGCTCTGAGCAGCACTTTTGAAGTCACAAGGATGAAAGGGTGCTCAGTGCCTGACAGCCGGGGGGCTCTGCTACAAATGAGCCAAAGCTCTGACTCCACACTGACCAGGGCTAGTGCCTGCTGGAGGGATCCACAGCTTCAAGGAAAAACTCCCCTGCCCACTCCTTCTGTCTCATGCTTGGGGTATGTAATGCTGCTTAAAACAAATTCTGAACCTGGATAACAATAGATCAGGCTTAGGAATGGAATGAATTTAGGAAAAACTTTATCTCTAAGACCATGGTAAATTTATAGATCAAAAAAACTGCCCACAATTGCATTCCCGAGGCCACAAGACATCCAGTAGCATTCAGCACCAGTGCTAGTTTCCACCAGCACAGGCAGGGGAATCAGGTTAACAATTTCCACAGCCATTTATAAAGCTGCCAGCCTAAACAATGTTTTTTTAGGCTCTCACCATTGATCTGAAATAATAGAGCAGCTTATCTCCCACAGTTCAGAAGCCTCAAAAAGAAGAAAAAGTTGAAGTCGCTCAGATTCACTAATGCTCTGTAGGCTCTCAGTGGGGTTTGCAAGTCTTTGGGTGGCCATGCACCTTGACTTCAGCATGTATTTTGCTGCTGGACCACAATCACAAAGCTGAAAATCATAATCAGCATGGCCAGTTCAGACACACATGACCCCACATCCCTCTGCACAGATCCAGTACCTCCAGTTCTTTCCAGCTGCTGAGCTGGCTATTGTTTGGTTTCTGAATAGCAACGGAGCCAGACCTCTCAGTGAATAAAAACTCATTTCTTGTGAGTCAAATCTACCAAGGATTTTGTTTCCCTCCCCCATCTTCTTTCCCCTAAATTCTGGAAAGCAGAAATGTGTCATAATTGCCCTGAAAGCAGCAGAGGGAATACAGCAAAGAGGAAGTTGGTCTCTACATAATTCAATTCCTTTGCTTTTTGATCATGATTCAATGGACAAGTGTCACCACAAAGGCTCCCTGTTATCAGAGTGCAATTAAAACCTTCCCAGAAACATATTCAGATTACATGTAGGCATTCATACTTAAGGGATAAAATCTTTGTCAAGTACTTCAGAACCCCTGCATAAATACTCAGTAATTGTATTCCTTTCTAACAAGTGAGGTTTTAAGAGGGGGATAATTTTCTTCTAGTAAATAATGGCACTAAATAATGTTATAAATATAACAGCTCATAATCCAGCAGAGCTTTTACATTTTGTTGTGCAAGATTTATAGCAAACATGTAAAATGAAGCACTGAAGATGGCTGACAGATGCACAGGTGTTACACTCACAGGAGGCTTTGTACCGCTGTGGGCTTTTGTGCTTCCAAGCAATCATTAAGTAATTTTCCTCTAAATTTGGAGTTTTCTGGAGCATTTACAGAACAAACACTACAACACTGTGCTAGGGCAGGACAACTTACAAAAAAAGGAAAGAAGGGAAAAGCCTCGTCAGAAGAGGAATTTCTCTCCCTTCTTTTTTTCAACTACACATCTCAGTTATTTCCCCTCTTTTCAGTGCCTAGCACTAGGAAATCAGGGGAGGAGCACACAGCACGAATGATGACCAAACAATTCCATTGTTGTCGTGACTGGCAAGTTCACCTGCAGAAATAATAATTCTGCTGCTTTGCATTGTGCAGCTGGGAGCTCCTGAGCGAGCTGCCTGCAGAGACCACAGCTGGCTCACCACACTCAGCTCCAGAGCAGTGAATGACAGCAAAGCTGGGGCCTGAGCTCGCTCTGCCTCATCCCCTACAGCGATTCTGGGAAAAAAGCTCATTTACAGGAACTCTCAAAGGGAGTTTTGAACTCTCAAAGGGAGTTTTGAACTCT
>CM031865.1:3960202-3985018 GCA_018697195.1 Certhia americana | reverse complement strand
CGCAGCGCGGGAACATCGGACCAATCACCGCAAAGCGCGGGAACGCCAGACCAATCGTCGCGCAGCGCGGGAACGTCGATCCAATCACCGTACAGTGCGGGAACACCGGACCAATCGGCACGCAGCGCGGGATCTCCGGACCAATCACCGCAAAGCGCGGGAACGTCGGACCAATCGGCACGCAGCGCGGGAACTCCGGACCAATCACCACGCGGCACAGGAACTCTGGGCCAATTGGCTCGCTGCATGGGAAAATCGAGCCAATCGGAATGCAGCAGTCCAGGGTGCACGCTCCCACCCCTCTCGGCTGCAGGGTGAGGGGCAGACTCTCTGAGGGCTCGGCATGGTGGGCTCCAGAGCAAAGCCTGGAGCTGTGGTCTGCCCAGAGAAAATGTCACCAGACAGCAGCGAGTGTTGCTAAGGGCTGATTGCTGTTCACATGTACCTGAGCTATGAGGCCCCAGCCAGTGCCCCCCAGGCACCTATGACAGCAGTGTCACCAACACCCATCTGAATAATGGGTATTAATGTGCCTCAGCTTCCCAGTGTGCTCTAGATATTGTAATGTAAAATTCACAAAGATAATTGCTATTACATACCTTGTCAGCTAAAAACCTATGTGCATTTATCTCCGGTTGTTAAAACTTTCCTCCTTGAGGAAATAACTTGTAAACCAAAAGATCATGTTGTTTGCACCTGTTTGCTCTGATAAACTTATACTGTTAAATAACTAACTCACATTAATTACACAGCGATACCTTTCCTGAGCACACGCACCTGCTGAGAGACTCACAAATGGTCTGGGTTAAATGAGGGGGAAGGCAGATTTTTAAAGCCATTTCTTCTGTTTTCTGTGTGGGGTTCTACTTATAAATCACCTTGTCTGTAGGAATGTGGATGGGTGGAAAACAAGGCTGAAATTCAACCTTCCTTTCAGACAGAGGAAGTTTACAGAGAAATTAACTGTGTCATTTTGTAGTGGTAGTATACTAATATATTGTACTATTTAATAGAGAAGTAGAGCCTGCACAATCTGGAAGTGATAACTGCTTTTCACACAACATGCAATTTCCATTTTTTATTAGTCAGATCTTATCACACTTTTCCTCATTAGTTCACCACAGGATCATTGATTTTATTGCTGCAAGCTTGTCTTAATTGTGCTAAAACAAACATTTTGGGTATCAGGGACCCTCACACTTCCTCCAGTCTGTTTCCTTCACCTCCTTGCCACAACCACGGTCCAGAATTTGCTTTCTGTAGTGCCTGTGCTGGGACATCACAATGGGCTTTTCAAAGTGGAAAGCATTTCATCTTTTTCAAAGCCTATTGCAAACATAACGATGCGTTAAATATAATGATTGTGTTTGTGCTTTCATTTTAATCTGTTACTTGAATTGAAACTGATGAAAAGTACTCAGTACAAAATCCAAGTGTTTGGTACCTTTCTTCCTACCTGCCTCAGGAGCTGCAGGCAAAGTTCCAATTCCCAACTCTGCTTACAGCTGAGCTCTGGAAAGTTGTTTCTCTGCGCTTTCCATAACCAGTGACATTGCTGTCAGGGATCCAAATATTTCACACATTAACACAGACTCGTGCAGGTGTGGAGAACAGAACTGTGCAGAACCATCCAGAGAAATCCACCTTCCTCCACCTGCTCTCACTCAGCACAGCCTTGAGCAGGTACCTTGCACTAAGTGAAAGCTCTTCAGGTCCTGTTCTCTGTGCTTTTAGGATATTTTGGGGAAAAAATAATTGTACAGTGAAAAAACTGAGAAATATTGATAGTCTTTCCTCAGCTTATTATGAAATGCAATCAGTGAAACCTATTTTCGAATGTGTTTCTGTGAGGCTTCTGTGGTATGCTCTGTTGTGGAGCAATTGCAGGCTGCCCCACTCTGTTCTGTGCCTCCCACATTTCTTTACTTCCTTGAATTGACTTCTCTTTGTTTGACTTCTTGCTCAGATCCCCAAAGGATCCTGATTTGTATCTTAATCATCCTTTCTGCTTCCTTTGCTGAATGACTTGTTCTCCATTCAGCTGGGCTCCCAAATCCCACTGCTTCTCCCGCATCCCCCCCAGTCCCCTGCTTTGTCCCTGCTCCTGGCTCACACCCTCTGGCCTTTCCCTGACCTGAGTGTGTAACCTCTCAGGCAGCCGTGACTCCATTTTCTCCACCTCCTTTTTACCATCAGACATTAGTTAATTCCCACCCTTACTCTCTTAGCATCATCTCTCAAAAATTTTTCTTCCTAGACGTTGTTGCCAAAATGATCCGCGCTGTGTTAATTTTGTGGCTCATTCCCTGCACCTCCCTTCCCATGGGAGCTTGGCCATACCATCTCTCCTCTTTCAGTGCACCCAGATGCAGCTGCAAAATTATTTTGGTTTTTTGCCCTTCTCTGCTGTGGCTTCTCAACTTCCTTCAAAGAACCAGTAAGATTCTGTTAGCTGGTTAGGCCTTACCTTCTATTTCCTGTCTCACAAAGTACTGCAAAATAAAGTAAAAAAAGAAGATTGAGCATCATATCCATGGACAAACACTCTGGAATCCCTGTCCTTAGCTGGTGTGGCTGCTCCTAGGCAGGACAGCAGCCATCCATCATAGCAGTGTTCCAGCAAGGTGTGAAAGGGAAATGCCCAGGGCCAGCAAAACCCCACAATAAACCCTAAACTAGTTTCATCAAGAAAACAGGAGAAAAACTTTCTTTTTCTCTCAAATATGTTACTGTTTTAATCTTTTTTATTAATTCCAGTTCGTTGTCTGGAGAAAAATATCAATATGTAAAATTGAAAATCATTGAAATTAAATATTAGTCCTTAGAATTACTTCTCAGCCAAACTCTTTATTAATTCAATTTAATCCAAACGCAGATTTTTGGTTCCACAAACTGTTCACATAAATCTATCCAGAGTCACATTCTCCAAGGATGTTTCATATGGTTGTTCTGTGAATAGACTCACACTGAAAGGCGTGGGAGTCAGGCACAGGTGGGAGTGCAGTGCATTCTCATCTCGAGGGATTTCTTTGGGAATGGGAAACACACTGAGGGAAGGGAGGTGCAGTGTTTGGGTCTCTGTACTGCTGAGTTGTTACTGTCAGCCAGACTAATGCATTCATGTGTGTGTGTGTGTGACCCAGGCTGATCCTGCTGAGGCTCTTGCCAAGGAGCTGCCAGTCCTGTGCCCTGCCCCTGCAGCAGCACACACTGCTGTCCTGCTGCCTTCCCGAGCTCACTGTGGGAGCTGCTCAGCAGACACGAGGGGCTGGCTGAGGGCAGGGGATGCTGCAGTCCCTATGCCACCTCTCAGCACCCAGCAGCTGCACCATCAACCCCACGGAGCTGGGAATGCAGAGTGGAAAGGGAAGAGTCGGCTGCAGTGATGGCTGGAGAATTAGTGGGAGGTGAAACGTGCAGAGCCACAGGTGCAGGATGTGCACAGCTCAAGTCTGGGACTGTGGCCGAGCACTTGCAGTAGAATGAATCTGTCTGGAGTAGGCTTTTCTAGGCTGACATCATTGTTAGCAATTTTGCCCTTCATTTCAAATATATTAAGCCTTCCAAATACTCTGCCCCAGTCCAAATGTTATTTTCAGTCCATTTGGAGATGTTTAGAGTAGCTCGACTGTTTGTCCAAGGTCAGTACAGCACCTGATAACTCTGTGTGTAACCCACAGACCTTTCTTTATTCTGCCCTTGACTTACACATGATTTTAGTCTACCCCCACTCTTATTTCTGCCCTAGCTGTAGGTGTGAACAGTGTTTGGTTCTTTTCAGGGGTTCCTGCAAGGCCAAAGCTGCAGCCAAGGTGTTCTGTGTCGGCTGTTCTGCTCCTTCCTTAGTACAGCCCTGACACATCCCTACAGGCCACAGGACATTCCTGTTAGGTTGCCCATTTTTAAAGCTCTGTGCAGTTCTCCTGTCATCTCTGGCAACACAAAATGTTCCCAGCAGCATTTTTTTATTTTCTTGAAATAATTTGATTTGCAGTTGCTTCCCGATGAATTTTTTCCCAGCTTTGCATATTACTTTGTCTGTCCCTATTAGGCTCTTCAGTTTCAAGAAATTTCTGAACTATTCCTGGTCCTAAATAATGCTAGACTAAATTTGAACCACAAGCCAGTATTTCATGGGGAATTACACATAAATCAACAACACCTGTCTTCATAAAAGAAATTTAAGGCTTTGTGTTCATACTAATTTCTTTTGTGTCTGAAGAAGAAAGCACAGCCGTAAACCTTGCTGTTCAGCAAGGATTATTTCCAATAACATTAAAATTATTTACAACAGTATTTACAATAAACCTGATAGAATTTTGCTTTATATGTAAATGAATGAACCCTCCAGAAACAACCACAACTGTGTGTAATTCCCTCTCTCACACGTACTTCATCCTCATCAATCCCAGGATTGTTTCTGTTGCAGAGTTAAAGAGCCAGAATAAATCAGAATCTTTCTCAGCAGGATATTAAGTCAACACCATTTAAATTAAATGATACTACCAAAGAAACCCAAAAAAAACCAACAAAAAAACCCCAAAACCACACCAAAAAACAAAACAAAAAAACCCCCACCAAAAACCAAACCACCCCACTTTTGTACTAGTTATGCTTTGAAATTCTTGTGACAAGAATAGACATTTTAGCTGGATAAAAATCAGCAATAGAAACTTTCTTTTTTGGGAATGTTTTTAATTCATTAAAATTCTGAATTTTCAAAGTGTGACTACAGTTTTGAGGTTTCATGGGAAGTGAGAGGTATTTTAGATAAATTTAATGCTGTTCCACTACCAGCAATGAAATTTTCTAATGAAAAAAAGCATGTTTGGTTTCAAATGTGGGAAATGGGCTACTAGATATTACAGCTTAATTTTCTAAAATTCCAAACAGGCAACATTTCTATTAAAATGCTCTTTAACAAAAAGTACATTTTAATTTCAGAAGTGTTACAAGTATTTTTAATTTCATAAAAGGGATAATAATTTTCTTAAACTGTTATTTCTAGTAAAGATAACCCTCTGTTCGTGTGTTATTCTTTTATGTTGTTCTGCATCAGATCCCTCTTGCACTGAGGTGGGAATTTGCATAAAGGAGCATAGACTTTGTTATACAGTAAGCATGAATATTAGGAAACTTGTACATCCTTCTGCCTTATATACCCATGTTTTATTCAGAAGTGCTTGGGGTTTATCATGTTTAAAGTGAAAGATTTTTCAGAAAAGCTTTGAGCACAAGAAACCAGCCTCACTGGGCTTTGTTTTTGGCATTCACAGTGCATTTTGAAACAGCAGTATTATCTAGAGACTTTCACAGTCTTTCAAACATTTTAGGAACAATTAAACACATCTTTCTCAGACTAAAATCCTGTTTGCTGCACTCAGCTGTGGGGCTGCCGAGGTGTCTGTGCTCAGCACCACGATGTGGCAAACCCCAGCCGTGAGCCAGCCTGTGCTGCCTGATCCCTGCTCTCCATGGCTGCTCTGGGCTCCTGCTGTCCAGTGTGGAACCGCACACCCTGGAACTGGAGGGAACCGTGCTGGGGAACATCAATCCCCTCCTGTCATTCCTTTAAAAAGGATGAACCCACTCTGCCAGGCACAACACTTCACACTGGGTTCCCTGGCCGGGTTCTTCACTCGCAGAGCAGGGATGCAGTGGAAACTCCTCCTGTTCTCCAGGACTCACAGACCTTGGATTGGGCTCCTGAACCTCTTGGCATTGTGTCCAACGTCCCATTACAATAAACCACCGTGGAAAAGAATAGTATCAGAGATGAGGTAATGTTATTTACTGTGGCCGGAAGGAAGGTTTTCCTGTTTGTGTCTGAAGTCCACTAGAAACATTCCCACTGGGGCATGGAAAAGTGGGGCTGGGCACGCACTGCAGAGTGCTGGTGAGGGGCTGAGCCAGGCAGGAGTCCCAGAGTTAGAGAAGCTGCAGAAAGAATCACTAATAAGAGAAGAAGTTTTTTTATTTTTATATTTTTTTCTGGTCTGTTTCCGAGTGCTGTCTCGTGCATGAGATTCCCTGTTAACCCTGACTGGAAATAAAAGACAGAAAGGATGTTCTGAGGAATTCAGCTTTCCCCAGTTCTGCTCCCACTGACTTTGTCAAGGAGAATTTGGAAACCCAACAGCCAGTGTAAAAGCACCACACCTGGGTGTCCCCAGCCAAGCTGATCCAGGCACCCACAGTTCTCAGAGAACATTTGTGGTGTGACTGTCAAAAGGAAAAACTGAGATTTAAAAAAGCTGAAGGGAATGGGGTGGGAGGACAGGATGGCACACACACACCCTGCAGATACTCAAATTGCAATATGCAGACAACCTCAGATTAAACCCCAAAGCTGAATAGCGACCAAGTCACGTTTTTGATGAAGTACAGTTGGAGATGTACATCTTTATTCTGGCTCGAGAGCTAATTACATCCTCAAAACTGTCGAAATGCAGCCAAATGGGGTCTCTAATTACCGTGCAGTCATTGGCTTCCTAAACTCTCTTAGACAAAAATAAACCCCAAATCCTGCAACACTGGAACAAAGAGGAAAATGTCATTAAATTGCACAGCCATTTCACCTGGGTTTCTACACTGGCATAGAAAGAAATAAAAATTAGAAATGTACATATTCTTCCTATCTGTGCGAGCAGCCGGCACCAGAGCACTTCAGGTGCCACCTCCCAGGGTGGGGAGTGACACGGCAGCAGTCTGTGTCACCCGATGACTGGCCACTGACAGCGTCTGGCTGCCCAGGTGCCTTCAGGGCTGGGGCAAGCCCCGTCAGCTCAATTAGCAGCTTTCTCCACATGGAAAACAGCAGAGTTCCAGACAGACCGTGCTACTGTGAACTGGGGTTCGAGCAGCAGTGTAACACGACAAAAGAGCTACCTGAAAGGAAAAGGTGTCCAGAGTATGTTCAAATCATCCCAGGATGTTTCAAGCGCTTCTCACTACTTCCAAATGCACTGGGAAACGATCCAGCTCACCCAATGTCCAGCAAAATATTTATCATATTGGTGAAGATGGAGGTTTTTAAGAAAATAAGCATCATAGAAATAAGTATTTAAGCAAAAGGAACTATACTTCAACAAAAATTGCTATATTGTTGGTGTTCCTTGGTTCTAACCTTTCAAACAACAGAAGTGGAGCTCCAGTTCCCACCTTTCTCCTTGGTTCAGTTAATGACATGTCATGCAGATCTTGTAGAATGATTGTGAACTATTTATTAGCTCTCTGAATCAACAAACTTCAGTCAAATTGCCATCAAAGACCTGACAGACAGTCTTACACATAAGTACACCTTTCATAGACACATCTCCAGCTTATGAAAGGGACTGACAAATAAATCTCAGGGGAGAGTTCTTCAACCAAAATGAACCACAGATCTGAATTTAAGAGATTTGCAGTGACAGGTGGCATTCTTCCTATTCTAATGTTAGTTTGCATTTGTTGAAAATGTTCAAAAATTAGAAGAGGTGCTACAAGCCACACAGTCTGACTTAAAAATGGAAACAAACAGACACAATCCTTTCTTTTGTGATTAGTCTGGAGCTTGCATTGCTGGAAGGAGGGACCAAGTGTTTGTAACTGAAGAGTCCTGAATTTTATCACTGGTTCTCTGTTGAGTCATCCTGCCCATAATGTAAAGATGCACATTTAAAATATAAAATTCAATATTGATTCAAATATTACTCAGCTGGTAGAAAATAGAAATGTAATTGGATGTTTGTTACAATTTCTAGGTTTAATGTTTAATAAAGACAAATCAAATATCATGACAGCCTGACCAAATTCTAAACAGGACTATGTGGTCCAGTCTGCCTTGTGAAGAAGTTCATCAGCATCTGTTAATCTTTGTTTACATCAGGCATCCTGCTCCCATCCTTATAACCAGAATGTCTGAGGTGGCAAAAGCAGAGGGGCTATAAATGCCAGGTGGGCTTAAATACAAAAATTCTTTCTTCCATTCATGCCCAGTGAAAACCAGAAATGATGGAAGACATTTAACTCCTACCTCTATCAAGAGGCAGATCCTTTTTCCATTAATTGCTGACAATTTAGTGACTGAGGAGATGCAGAGAGTTCCCCTGGGAGCAGGGGCAATCCCTGATGGCAGAGGGTGCAGACAGTGCTTGGCCTTTAATAAACAGATTTTTCATTCTCTGGGAGAGCTGTAGGTCTGTAACAGTGAGTGTGAGGCATGAACAGAGATTTGGGCAATGTAAAATGTATCCTCTACCTATTTCAGGGACTCAGCACAGTATATAGGAATCAGTGTGTAAAACACCAACCTTGAAGATTTTTGCTATTAAAAGCAGGAGTGAGAAGGATCCTGACAGAGGTAACCCCCTCACTTGCAACTGCAGGTATGATGAATCCCAACCCAACAGCCTATGGAACAGCAGGGGGGTGCTTCCACTCTGTCAGACCGTGGGATGAAGTTTGCCATGGTTCGCATGCTCATGGGCACTTCTGAGTGCCAGCAGCATCATCAACAGTGTGTCTCATTTTCTGTAACAGCCTTCCCAAGTCTTCAGTCAGGCTGAGGAAAACACAGACCTGACACCCCCAGCCAACACAAGGAGCAAAGGCTGTCGGAGCGATCCACACTCTGTCCTTGCACTGGGAGAGAGCTCTTGCACTAGTGGGGTCTAGAAAATAATTGCCCGGCCTTGGTTGGTGGGCATTTGATCATTTCCTGCTTGGAAAGATGAGCAAAAATGCTCCCTTCCGACATTCAATTAGGAGAACTGTTTGGTGTCAAAGCGCCAAGGGAATGTTAAGGGACCAGTTATTGCTGCTTTATGCGTAAGTCTGAATTTGCTGCTCTAATGAGCCCTTCTCTATATCATCCGTGGCTGTCACTCAGCTCAGTGAAAATGGCTTGGCCTGACAAATCCTGTTAAGCCTCAGAAATTAAATGAGATCTGAAAATGCCCGAGTCCACACCCGTCACACCACATGCTGCTTTGATCAGCAGTGTTAGTCAAGCAGGCTTGGAGATGAGCCAGCAAACCCAGGGCTACCACCCAGCGTCACCAGGAGCCACCTCCTGCCCTGAGGATGGCAGGGCCTCCACACTCCTTGGGATCTCCCCCCAGACAGAGAACAGACACAAGCTAATGGAGCAGAGGTCATTCCGTTTATTAATTCTCCACGTGTAACTGCCAGGGAAGAGGGAAAGTTGCAGGATCTCTGTAGAGCAGTTTAGATTCATTAGCTCTACCCTACAAAAGCCTTTTCCATACAGCCCTTCAGCAGAAGTGCTGGCCCGTCTTCATCTTCCACTGGTCATCTGCAAACAGAAAATTAAAAAAAAAAAACCAAAACAGTATTGGGGGGCAGAGGGAAGTAATGGATTGGGTGGCTTGAGACATTGTCCTGTCTGTGATGGTCAGGCAGGAAAATCTGGAGCTGAGGGGGAACGTGCAGATAGTTTTAGATTAAAGACCTTTCTTCAGATTCCCCAAATCAAAGCATGTTACCAGGAATTGATTCTGACAGTTGTGTTTTTAATAATTTATTTTAACTAAAAGAGCTCTAATGGTAGAAAAAAAAAAAAAAAAAAAAAAAAAAAAAAGCAGTAGGGTCATGGAAAATTATCTAAAAGAAAATACAAGGAGAGCTTGGATCCTGTAGTGTTGATTTTAGAGCTGCAAAACAGAAACTGACCGTTGATTATTTTCTTGTATATCATCAGTAGACCAGGAGCACAAATACCACGAGAACATCTAGAAATTCACCTTGAGGTCCATACTGATCAACTGAAACGGTGATGAGCTCATGGCAAGTGCAGGGACCGCCCATCTGAAGGCTGACAGAGAAAGAATGCCAGAGCCCCACAAGCTGCCCCAAACTGTCAAGACTCACCTGCTTCCAGGTGCCCAAACCCCAGTCCCTGCCAGACTCCTCAGAGCTGGGGCATTGGCACCGAAAGACAGCAATGGTGAATGGAAAGCTGATCTGTCTCACGGCTTTCCTTTATCTGATACCCCCTCCAGCCGTAGCGAGCAGTTCTTTTGAGTCAGAAAGCTCCTGCTGGGCTCACCGGGTGAGAATTCCTGGCCATCGCACCTCTCCCCATCACTTGCAGCCAACAGCTCCGCTCCCCGCCCCAGCTGTCAGATTTAATCTGCTGCCGTGGGGAGCTGCCCTGCTAGTAGCTCTTTTCAATTCCAGTCAGGCTGACTTAGGGAGAGGCGCTTTGAAGGCAGCCGGGCAGCGTTCCGGGCTCAGCCACTCGGAGCGCCCCGGGCTGGGGGGCAGCTGCGTGTCCGCGGAGGAGCTCAGGGGCGGCTGGAAAGGTCACGGAGAGCCCCCGTGACGTGCTCTGGCATGTGATTCTCATATGAGTTCAGTGGTTTGGTGTGGGGACTGAGCACAGGTCAGCATTTGTACCAGATGACAATCATTCATCGCAGAGGTGTCAGCCACAAACGCCGACTGCCGGAGAGACGCCGCTCCTGGTTCAGCTGCTCCGGCAGTTTGCCGGTGCAACTGCAACAGCGCAGCCACCTCCCCACTCCTGTGACATCGTTCCCTTTTTAACCCCGGCAGCCCCACACACTCGAGTTCGCACTCGGTGCAGCCACAGAGGTGCACAGGTTCTTCATCCCTGCAGGGTGTAGCTCGTACTTCCTGCAGCAGTAACGCATCACCACCAAACTCTGCAGCTGTGTCTCCACATCAGGACAGCCCTGCAGTCGGGCAGTCTGCAAACAGCTGCCCAGACAGGGGGTCACTGCCCTGGGCCCCTGCAGAGCTGTGCAGTGAGGGGAAGGATCAGAGTGCTCACAGAGCAGCTCAGCTAGAGGGGACCAGAGATGCTCACCTGCACCAAACTGGGGCAGAGGAGGTGCCAGGTTCACCAGAGCAGCCACCCCTGGAGCAGATCCACACCACCACTGCTGCACTGGTATTTCTGCACCAGCATCTGTGCTTTGTGCCACACGGCCACTCACAACAGATGTGTAAATATGAAAAGAACCTGCGAGACCTGGCCTCTACAAAGGCAGGCTGTGGGACAGCAAAAGGGCACAGCAATCTTACAAGGGGAGAGGGAAACCCGGGAGAGTCCAATGAGACAGGTTATTCATTCGGTGTACATTCTGCAGTAAAGCAGAAGAGAAGCCAAAACAAATTCCCAGTGGCCTCATTTCCATCCCTCCTCCTTTGGGAAAGCAGCTCTCCTGGAAAAGGAAAGCCTCGCTGTCCTGTCCTGTTGGTGAATGTGCTCAATGGGATGTGCAGCCATCGTGCCTGCCCTCACTGCAGGCCCCGCTGGTGACCCCGGCAGCAGCCAGCCGAGTGCAGGAGCAGCAGTTGAGCATCGCACCCGCAGCAGGACAGGAAACCTCCGGCGGAGCCGCCCTTCCTTCCTGCACACCCCGGCCAAGTCCCACACCCCCGGGGCAGGCGGCTCGCTCAGCACCGCCAACGCTGAACCAAGCATTCTGCAACTAAATTTAGAGCTTCTCATCTCACACAACCACTTCTCAGAATCTCTGAAAAGCTGTCACGGTTGTAAGTCAAAGCATGAGCAACACATTACAGGAAAACCACCCAGATTTCTTCTTTCATAACTTTTCTCTGATCCTGGACTTTACCTTGACCCGAAGTAAATGAGAGAGGCCCAGGCTGACACAGTCCCTGTTTGGACTCCTGGAACCCGTTATTTAGATCAGCATGTGCAAAGGACCACCAGCCCCTGAAACCACAGAGCTGTGTCTGAGGGTTACAACATGCTGAAAGCCTGCAACCGTGAAGCTGACACAGCAAACGTGAGATCTTGGGACAACAACTTGGGTCGCTCTGAGGCAGGGAGAGTTTCCCTGGGGAGAACCCAGATCTACACCTTTAACTTGTACTCTCTTAGCTATGTTTTCTGTTACAAAGATGAACAAAAAGGCAGCACAACCCCCTCACATCACTTTTAGCAAGCAAACTTCAACACAGTTAGCTGTGACCAAGAGTTTTTCCTTCTTAATGAATGTTGCATTTCTTGGAACTACAAAAAGCCACCCATCCCTGGGAGCTACTTCTCCATGTGCTGGGTGAGGGCTCGTGTTTGGGAATTTCCTATGGCCAGACCCAGCTCAAGCAGGACTGACCTGCCAGGGGCCTTGGGTCACAATTACGTTCCTCCAGACCCTGCTGTGCAGAGCAGCCTTGCACAGTGTGCCTAGAAAGTCTTTGTTCTTCCCAGCAATGATAAAATCCCAACCCCCGGAACAGACCCCTTGGGCTGAGCTGTCTGGCCTCACACCTGAGCCTGAACAGAACTGTTCAATCCAGCTTGAGGCTCCAGCCCGTGGGGGTGTTGGCAGCACAGGGAATGCCAGGTCCTGCTTGCATGGCAGACTGGTAACATTGTAATTCCTCTCTTTATGATTTCGCTTTGCTTTACCATGGTATCATTTAGGATCTGTTTTTATTCAGATCCCCAGTGAGACCGATTGAGGTCTGTAAAGCCCAATTGGAAACTCTAGCTCAGCCAGGAGCATTACAGGCGAAAGTAAACAAGCTATGAGGGTATATTTTTCTTGGCTATTTACCCTACTGCTGTTAGGACTTACGGCAGACCCAAGAGTCACATCTTTTTCCTATTCCAGCTTTTTCCAGGCTGATTTGCTACATAATCCAAGAAGCAAGTCTCAAAGTTACCATAATTAGGTGTACTCTGAACTCCCACCACCTGACAGACACAAAGGCACCCTCAGCCAGAACAGCAGCCATGCCTCTCATGATTGGTTGTTGGCTTGGTGAGTGACTAAAAACTGCTGGGCACACTTCTTAAACACAGAATCTCAGGATGCTTTGGGTTAGAAGGGGACCCTAAAGCCCATCCCACCCCTGCCATGGGCAGGGACATTTCCGCTAGCCTGATGCCTTCTGGAGGCTGCCCTGGAACAGAGATTAGACAGGGCAAAAGGATAAAGCAAGGATTTATTAAAAGGTTTCAATGGGTACTCGGGCTGTGCAGAGTCCAGCTGGACCACACCCAAGATGCACCCAAAGTGGTCACAAAAAATGGCCCCGTGGGTCACAAGGTCTCACATTTTTATAAGTTCTGGTCTATTGGTATATTAGAATCAATTGTCCAACCAAAGCTTCAGGTTATGAAGCTCCATCCTCCTTGTTTTTCCTTCTCACTTCACCCTTGGTTTTGTTCTTGGGTCTGAAAGTTGTCCTTGGGATCAAACTAGAGAAGGAATTGTTTTGTTTATCTGCACTGCAAAGAGAGCTCAGTAGCACTTCATATAAAACCTGAAACTACTCATCGAAACAGCACAGAGTCTAAAATAAAAAATAAAAATATAACAGCTAAAACCTAAGGCATCAGCCCAGTGATCTCCAAGCCTGGTCCAGCCTGGCCTTGGGCATTGCCAGGGACTCTCAATGAGGGCTGCCTCATCTGTTGCATTTTTGTTCTCTGGTCCAACCCTCCCTCTCCTGCTCCTGTACCTTCCTGCTGTTTTCCTGCAGCAGCAGCAGCCTGTTCTGCTGTCAGCCCCCTCCTGTGTCTGAGCCACGCTCACAGCCTGGCTGAACACAGCCCTGGCTGCCGTGGGATGCACAGAGCACCCTGGGTCAGCTGCAATTAAACCACTCTCAGTGCTCACGTGCAGGCCAGCTGGAATGGCAAGGACTGGGACTATTTATCCAGTCTGTGCAAGTGAAAATCAGCCTGTAAGAAAATCAACCCTCTTCCAATGTTCCTGGGAAGCATTCATGTTTTAGCTGTCAGTAGTATGGCATTGGGAAGATTATGGATTGGTAGTAGAATTACCCGAGATCCTATGCAACCAACTGAGACAAGCTATAAAACTTTCCCAGCCCCAGCCCACAGGAGAGGAGCTGGTGGGTTCAGGACACTTCAAGGTACTGAGAAAGACCCCATTGGGGTCTGATGAGATGTAGGAAAGACCAAACCCCTCCCATGGTGACATCTGTGACAAAAGCCCCATAGCAGACAGGCAGCAGGGACAGCACAGCTGCTCAGGGAAGCTCCACAAAAATATTGCAAAGGAGAAAACCTGAGTTTGGGTTACACAGGAATAGGGGCAGCTTAGAATAAATATCAGCTTTACTAAAATAAAGAAGAAAGGCACCGCTTTCACCAAGCTTCTCTCCCGCCCCTTATTTGCATTTTCTGATGCCAGCTCCCTGCTACAGCATGGGAACGGGTGGCCCAAGTGATGGATCTGCAGGTTTCTATGGTGATCAGCACAGAAATTGCCTGCCCAGCCGTGTGTGAAGGGAAGCATCCATGTCAGAAACTGCAGATTGTATGGTGAGAGAAAGCCCTGCTCTGGACTGGGGTGTCAGGGTTGTGCTGCAGAGCCCCAGAGCTCACTCAGCAACCTGGGGATGTCTGTGCAGGACAGTGTGGGGAGGTGAGAACTCATAGGAAATACTGGCAATCACCACTGAGTAATTACACAACATCATTTAAACATACTGATACACACAAAGTGCATAATATTCCTAAATATCAATTGAATATCAATAAATTGAAATATCAATTTTCCCTCATCCTGTTCCCTGTTCCCTGAGAACAGAGCCTGACCCCCACCTGGCTGCACCCTCCTGCCAAGGAGAGTGAGAAGGTCCCCCCCAAGCCTCCTTTCCTCCAGGCTGAGCCCCCTGCCAAAGGCACATCTGCCAAGAAAAGAAAGGGATTCAATTCCTGTACTTGGTAACTGCTGATTGTATCACCTGTGTAGAAGGTTCTGAGTTCATGTTCACTGTCCTCATGAACTATAACACAAATTCTTGTCTCTATAAAAAGTGTTAGTTCCTTTACAAACCTGTAAATCAAAAAGTGAGGGGGAGAGGGCTGGTGAAGAAACAACCTCAAATCCCAACTGCCACACACTTAAGGCAGAAGCTCTGATTCCATCTACTTAGGCTATTCCCAGAAGGGATGTCTGGATAATAAAAATGAGCCCTGGCAACAGGACAAACCTCCTTAATCGATCCAGACTAAGCCACTGGCTGGCACTTTCCAGCTGAGAAACATCAAATACCTTCCTCTTGAAAAGCTTCCCCTGTGGCTGTCGGAAAGGTGATGGACTAACGACACGAGTTAAAGCAACTGCTCCCTTTAGGAATCAAACCTAGAACTTGTTAATTCATGTACAACTGGGAGCAGACACTGATCTAAGTTTAAAAAGAAAAAAAAAAGAAAAGAAAAGAAAAAAAGACATGTTTACTCAGTTTTTACCCAAATGGGCTCAGAAAAGCCAGCCAGTTTGGTGAAACATAAATGGAGAAACATAAATGCCAGCTTGTAAACATATTAGGAAACTAATGTGGCTGAGAAAAAGGACAGAACACACACAATGATTTTCTTTTGCAAATTCAATTCTTGCAGCTCCGGGGGCTGAATGCAGCAGCTGCAAACCTCCCGAGAGCAGCTGCTGTGGCCGGGCAGGCGCTGGGGCCCGGCCCGGCTGTGCCAGGTCAGGTCACTCGGAGTGCCCTTGGTCACCCGGGCCAGCCGGAGCTGTGCCCGCTCAGCCCCCCATGGGGCCGGGAACGGGGCAGGAGAGCGGCTGGGAGGCTCCGGGACACTCCGCGGCTGGGCTTTGCTGCCAGCGAGCCGAACAGAGAGAGAGAGAGAGAGAGAGAGCAGNNTCCTGATGATACCTGCACGGGGCAGCACATCTGGGAACCTGAACATCTCCTGACAGCAGCTCTGCAGCCAGCACGGCAGGGCAGCACATCTGGGAGCCCAAACACAGCGCTGGAGCACCCGAAGGTGCTGTGAACACCCCAGCACAGGAAATCGCCTCTGGGAAAGCTGAGAGTGAAACCCGAGCAGCAGCCCTGCTCCCTCAGACATGCCTAAAAACTCGCAGAAGAAACTTGTATTCAACATCATTAACAAAGAGCAGGAGTTAGTAGCCCATAAACAATAAAGTTATCTATCATGTTACAAATAATTCAATAACCATAAAGCTTTTAACAGCCAAAGGGAAGTCAGCAGTGTGGTGACTGCTTCTCATCAGAACAAACCCTTTTAATAGCTTAAACCCTGAACATTAATCAGCATTTATTGCTTAAAATTAGCGTTTGTAAGTTCCCTCACTATAGGATCCTCACAAGGCCTGAGGACCACAGGTCTCAGGCAGGCGAGGGCTTTGCGATTCACCCCCTGGGTTATGTTTCAGGGCAGGCAGAGCTGCTGTCACACAGCACCTGTTCTACACCCGAGAAATGAGCAGGGGCTGCGAGGGCAGTGCACATGGGAATGGGGTACACTCAGTGTGGGCTGGCAGGTTTTGGGGTACACCCAGTGTTCCATAGGGCGCAGCTCTGCCCTCCCTGAGCCCCAGCCCAGCAGCCAGAGCCGATCCCAGCCTTGTTAGAAACCCATCCTCAGGGCCAGCGACTTCCCATTGCTGCAAAACAAGAGACTGGTGTAGTGTCTTCCAGAAAGAGTTTGCATAAATCAAAATCTGATTATGCTACATTTTGAATGCTAGATTTTCCACAAGATGGTGAGGCACAGTGATCTATAATCTGTTTTGCATTGAATTAATTGAAATAAATTACCATAATCTTCCCCGAGTCCTGCAATCACTGTTTTTCAGATTGAACCTTTCCTGAGGGTTTAAAAAAAAAAAAATTTGCTTTTTCCATAAGGGTAGTTATTAGATTTAAAAATAATACCTGGCCTTGGAAGAAAGCTCAGCCCCAGCTGAGTACCTCGTTACCTGCTGGCTCAGCCCTTTGTTAATTTAAGTGCTGTGATGTAAAAGCCCATTTTGAAGTCAGTGTGTTTCATCTTGAAAAGAGATTGATTTGAAATTGACCCTGTTTCGAGTGACTAAAAATTGTAAGAGTTTCTAATTAATTCAATTTGGAGCCTACTCACATCATCCGTTTCCCATCCAAACTCTGGATCTCAGAGAGTATATCCAGTTTTGGTCAGAGGGGAGGGGAGGGCCACCCAAAGGAACTCATCCTTCCTTCTGCAAAGTTTCTAGTCTAGTACTTCCACCAAGGCAACGCAGCAGTCTTGCTTCCTGAAGAATAAAGCTGAAAATTGTGGGGGTTTTTAAAATTTTGGAACATGTATGTTTTCATCTATG
The DNA here is from genome assembly GCA_018697195.1 of Certhia americana. NCBI lineage: Eukaryota > Metazoa > Chordata > Aves > Passeriformes > Certhiidae > Certhia > Certhia americana. The sequence goes on along the minus strand of CM031865.1, from coordinate 3,967,919 downwards.
TGACCACACACCCCTGCAGTGACCCACAGACTCGGAGGCTCACAAAGCTCCCGAGTGCAGAGGAGGCAGCAGGGCAGGAGGGAAAGGCAAACTCAGGGCACCTTTGTTCTCCCTCCAGTTCTGACATAGTTCAGGGGCTTATGTAGCTCTTGGCAGCCACTGAAAAATCAGGAAAAAAAAAAAAAATCAAGTGACGGCTCTGTGTAACTTCTGCTCTTTGATTCAGCAGGAGCAGCTGCAGAGGGAGCGTTTGGGATGCAGCCTCCATCCCTGCTCCGAGGTGCTGGGGATGTTCCTCACAGCTGCTCATCACACCAGGCCCCTCCAGGCTTTGCCACACAACTCCAAACCCTTCTCTTCCTGGCTGGCCACGACTGCAAGTGTTCCAGGATCTCTGGCTTTTGAAACAGTCATATATATATATATATATAAAAAAAAAAATTATAATACACCTGTTGGCAGTTCAAGATAGATTCACAATTTACATAAGCCCAGTGGCACCTCAGGGTAAAATCACCCATAGAAAGGGGAAAAAATAAGTTGAAGTTAATACTATAGACAGCTGAGAATTCAGCTAAAGGCACAGGGGAAGGAAGGTTTTCTTTTATAATGAAATTAGAACTTTAAAAATAAAAATCACACTACTAGGTGCGTGTGAAATATTTAAATTCAGGCTGTGGTTAAATTTTCATAAATAAGGCTCTGATTTCAATGGGGTTACAAAAGAATGGAGAATTAGGGACACACATCCACAGAATCAGAATATGTCAGGCTCAAATTCAAACAGTGTTAAGTCAGTGCACAAGCAGAACTTCAGTCATGAATTTCTATTAACAATTCTGTTGTGGGCACTGGGGACACCAAACTCATTTGCTTAGGTGTGTTTACATCCTGGAATAATGCAGTTTATGTCTCCACATGAGTATGCACAAAGACGTTTTCCAAATGAGCTCCAGTTCCTCATCTGTTAATTGCTGTTAACTACTGAGTGCTGAAAACCCGGCTGGGTGCCTCACCACACCTGGCACAGCTGCCACAGGTGCACATTGAGCAACCCCAGCCTCCTACAGCCTGCAAGGAGCCCAGGAATCTCTGTCCCTGGGCTCTCAGCAGTTCCTCAGACAGGTTTGGCTCCCTGTCTGAGGGAGGTGACACAGGTGACACAAGCCTGCTTTCCCTCGCAGACAGAGCTGCCCACAAACCAGACAGGTCGGACAGGTCAAGGCCTCACCTTTAATCACCACGGGAACCTGGTTTAGCAATGCTCAACTAATCTGTGCCAGGTCAAAAGTGCTTGAAGAGAGTCCAGAAAACTCTTCTGAGGTGCTTTAATTGGCTAAATAAATACACACCTGAATTTCTCTGCTACTGATCTGACACTCTGCGAGTGCAGGCACACAGTTCCTAATTTTCTGTGCTAGAAGTAGAAAAATGGATGTTTCCCAAATTGTGGATACCAGATACAACTTTGCACATATGCATAAATATTTATGCTCAGCAATCTGTAACTGTCACTGCAGAGGCTGAAGTACAGTATTACTGTAAGGGAATAAATGCCTCAGTATCTGTGAACTCTAATTCACTCCAGGCTGACCCAGTTCTTTTGGAAATAATCTTTTCCGAGCTGTTTCTCTGCTGAGAGTCCAGGCCCTAGAAATACCTTAAACATACAGTGTTCTCCTTAAACTTTATTGCAAAAATATGTGGAGACATGGCATGTATTTCTGGAATCTGCACAGCTTGTGCTATACAGCAACTCAGATGTGAATCTCCTCTCTATTTTTTCCTTTAATTAAAGGAGAAACCAAAAGATCCAACAACCAAAGGGAAAGCAAAACCCACACTTGAGCAAACATAACATTTGAAACAAGAAACCCAGCAGAAAATAGACAGCCAATCTGGGATGCAGCAGAGGATCCCAAAAAGAAGGGAAATCACGATTGCAGACATTAGAAACTCAATTACTCAAGCACTTTGTTAGCATGCTTTCATCTTAACTTTGGAAATCATCAGTAAACTTGGCAGCAAACTCCCCATGTGAAAGGGGGTACGTGATACTGCTGTAGTTCATTCAGGGGATAAAATTATCACCAATCTCATCCTTCAGCACACACAGCTCCCAAGTCCCTGGAGTCACATTGCAACAATCATCACTATAAAGTTCCACACAGCTTAGAAGAGATTTTGGTGATTAGTGGTGTATGGAAGCTCAGTCTCAACGTCAAGCTCATCCCTGGTGGAGAACACACGTTGTACAAATGTTTTTTGCACTTTTGAATCTGCTTAGCAATGTAAGAAGGGAAAAACTCAGTAAATTCATAACACACACACACACACACACACACACACACACACACACAAAAGGATGGTTTATACCCAAAACAGAAGAATGGAGCCCATCTCCTCCCCATCTCCCCAGCAAGACATCCTGCTCCCTGTCCTGCCACACTACCACATCTGGCATTTGGGGGACCTGGCACTGTGTGTCCTGCTTCCAGCTCCACCCCACAAACCAGCCCCCAAACCACCCCATAAACCACCCCCAAACCACCCCATAAACCACCCCATAAACCACCCCCAAACCACCCCACAAACCACCCCCCCAGTCCCCTGGCAGATCCCACCCTGCCCAGCCAGGACCCAGCAGTCACGATTGTATCAAAAGGTAAAAACTGTAGCAAGTTTTTGATCATTCTGTCCAGTCTCAATGCTGCAGCATTTCTTGCACAATCATTATCAGTCTGTCAAGCAGAGGAGGAACATCTGGGATCTGTCTGTACCTGGACATCGAATCTATTAACTAAGCACTTTTTATAATGTTCCCTTCCAGAACTTTGTAGAAATACATGGGGTTTAAATCATTGAAGCTGAAGTTACATGTCAGGCTCCATTTTCCTGAAAATCTCTCTCTGTCCTTTGGTCTGCTCTTCACCCAAACCTCCAAAAGACCCAAGACTGCCACAACTAAAAACAGAGTCAATACAGAACAGCTGCTTTCAATATTTTAAGGCTTACTTGAATGACTTACAAGTTCTGGTTAAGTGACTTCTAATTTTACAGTGGTTGAGGTAGGACCTGGGACTCGTTGGATGGTGCAGATTAAGGCTTTGTTTGAGTTCTTGCTTTATGCACAATATGCACCTCAGGCATGGAGAGCAGCAAAGCTGCCTGCTGTTGGCTGGAGCAGCTGGACCCTTCAGAAATTAAAACAGCCACTGAGAAAATGTTCTGGCTGTTCTGGAGCTTTCTGCTGGAAAAGATCTGCTCATCACTATTGACCAGGTTTTGTTGGGGGCTCCTTCAGCACCGTAAGGACTGCCCCATAAGGATTGTCCCACAAGGAATACTCCAGAACTGAGATCGCTGAGGTGAGATCATCTGTGGAAAGGGAGGAATTCTGATTCCAACCCCAGTGAAGTCAGCTCACACACACACACACACACACACTGACTCTTCCTTAGGAAACCCAGCAAGACTTCTGATTAAAGACTAACAAACTCTACACAAATTAAAACACAAAATCAACCAAAATATAACCCCAAACCCCAACACATGCAGCCCAAGCAACACACTTGCACTTCATTTCTCATCACTACAACTCACTTTCTGAATTTCTTTTGCTCTTTGCACTAAAAGTTTGCTCTCAAATCCCTCTCATCTGCTGCACACATGGTTATCAAAGACTGTCAGCCCCAAACACCAGGTTCTACAGTTTGGGCAGATGCTGGATTCCTGCAAAAAGGAGGCTTTCAAACACTTGTAGCAATGTGACAGGAAGGAGTCCTGGACACACACATTTTGCACGAGGCTGTAAACACTGTAGGAACAGGCTGTCAGCTGGGAGTAACAATATTTAAAATCATTTCCCCTTGGAACTGAGCTCATACATGTTTCCTAGAGCAGGTCTCAGATCTCCTCAGAAGGTGAACAGTTCTGCCCAAGGGTCCAGCGAGGGCTCACTCAGCAGTGTGTGGGTTGCTGTACAAACCTGGACAGGGACAGAGCCTCCGATGGCAGCACAGCTCCAGCTGTTTCCCATTTACCTCCTGGGAATCGGTGTGCCACTCCTCTTAGCACAAAACTCTGACAGAACATGCAAGTTTCTGCATTTTGTCCCTCCTAGAGGAAATCTGACCCCGAACAACACCTGCACACAATGAGTACCCAAGTGAGGAAGTCATAAAGAGCCAGCTGCCCTTTATTTAAAATGCCCTTTGCAAACAACTTGCTGTACATTCTTTTGAGAGAAGCAGAACCACCAGGATCCCACAGAGTTCCACATCAGCTCCAGCACCATCAGATCAACAAATCCTGAGCATCACGTTGAGCAGAAGCACACTTGCTTTGGGCCTGGGGCTGAGCACACGGCACGGTTACAGTCACAGACACCGGGCTGCCAGACACACTTTATGCAACAGAACAAGCTTGGATTTTTAAAAATACAATCATTATGTACAGCAAAATATGTGGTCACAAGACCAGCCTTAAACCAAGGGCCTTGTTTACACAATTTCTGCGATGTCAGGAAGTATTTTGGCCGGGAATGTAATTTTTCTTCCAAAACAAGTAAATATTTGCAATTCTCACTGTGAAAAGAGTGATATACCACCTCTGTATTGACACGGGTGTAACATATTCCCACAGGGAAAAGGAATAAAGAGTACCTTTATATTGATACAACATTTCCCTCAAGTGTCGAAGCTAATATAGCTTTCATCACTCAGTCAAGTTAAAGCAGGATGATTTTTTTTTCAGACTTTTTATAGACAAGGCCTATGTTTAACAAGCACCAAAACACCTCAGAGTATTTGGAAGATCAGACTACTGAGCTCTACACTTTGTACTGTCCTCACCAGTCACAGAGAACATGGAATGCCTAAATACATTCAAAACCCTGATCAGACAGTGCCATGGCTGCTTAAATGCTTCACTGTTTAACAAATATACCTTTTTGGCCAAAAACTAGAGTGTACCACAGAAAGGCCCAGCACAACACAGAGCTCAGCTGGCTGCCCCCAGGCTGAGCAAAGCTGGACTTTGTGTGCTACAAGCACCCACTTGTGCTTTATTCCTCAAGCACAGCTCAGGCAGTGGGGCAGGAGGCACTGGGGAATGTGAGGGATCTGCTGGCTCCTGGCAGGGCACAAGAAATACCTGCTTTTATCAACCAGAGCAAGCTGCTGTCAGTGCACTGAGCCAGGGTGAGGCCTGCTGGGTGCTAAAAACTGCACATTCCCATTGAACTTAAGGCAAAATCGAACCATGGCAGTAACTGAGATGTAAATTTATTTTTTTTTTAACATTAGACACACAGTTTGTCAGCTGCAGATGTGGCAGCAGTCAAGCTTCCTTAGCTTTCAATGCAGTACTTGGGTTAAAAGGAAACCCTTCTGTCAGTGTTATTCTCCTGCCTTCCTAGCACGGGAGACCTCTGGCTTCTAATGAACTTCTAGGAATTTCTGGAAGATGAACTGCAAGGTTTTCAATTTTTACTTAAAAACAGGGGGAAAATGAATGTGTCTGTAACAGGGAGGGCCCAGGCAGCAGCGAGGCACCCAGCACTGGGGTTGTTTCTCCAGCCCTGTCTGTTTTTCGCTGTGGTTGGATCACTGAGACTGACACAGCCCCAGTGACTGCCCCAAACAGGGGCTGGCTGGAAGGACACACGTGAGCTCAGGTGTGAACACTCCCAGCATTCCATCTTTTACACGTTTTCAGAGACACCTGACAATACTACAAAAAATACCCAGTTCTGACTAAAGCACAAATGGCAAGTTTCATTTCAGTCAGTGGGATTTCAAAATGTAGCATCAAACTGACACTACACACAGTCCTTCCAGTGCTGAGGCACAAAGTTTTCCTGCTTAAAAGAGGAGAAATTACCAGAAATTACCACAGAGGAATCATGGCAGTTACTTTCCAGCTGGCCTGATTAAAAACCCCTTTACACATCATTGCTCAACCTTTGTTTTTGAGATGTAAGATAATTTCAAGACTTCTTAGGACAGGGGGGAGAAGTAAAAAGAGAGCTGCAGGTTTTGTGTGCAGACCTTTAAGGAAGGGGCAAAAAGAGGAAGAAAACAGAAAAAACAAGCTCCTTGGATCTTCCAGCTGATGGGAGGCACAGGTCTGCTCCCACCACAGCCCCTCTGCAAACCAGAAAACAAAAAAGCTCTGGTTTGTAATTTTAAAGTGATAATGCAATGAGGCTATAAGCTTAAATTTCATAAATAATTGACCTTTAGAACTTCACCCCAATAAACCATGCTTCTTCCAGGAGGGAAAAAGGGCTTCATCTTACAGGGCCTGTCTCAGTAAGCCCACTCTACCTTCTTAAAGCTGCCTCTGAGCACAGCCTTCTTCTCATCACACTGGGCCAGGACCTGAGTACAAGCAAAAATCTGCATCAAAAGTGACTACATAATAGGTAAACTAGCAATCTTGTGGTCTCTTTTTAACCATTGTTCTTAGTTAAATCGACCCCTTTACCTTTCACTGCTATTGAGATATAAATCTGCATTAAGAGCCTGTGTGAAAGTCAGTGTTTCATGTGATACATAACAATGCACGAAGTAGTTTTCTAAAAAACAGCATTTGTATTAAAATTCTTAAAATGGTAAACATCTCTTCAATGAATGTCCGCAATTAAAATGACAGTTGTTAGAATTTTCTTGATACATCACAACGATAAGATTTCCTTCTTTGCTGGCTGGAGGCACATCCCACGACAAAATTAAAGGGAAATAGAACCAAAAAAAAAAAAAAAAAAAAGAAAATTCCCTTCCCCCCAAAATCCCAAAAGGCTAAATTCTTGTAAATTTGAAGTAAATGAAGCCCGAACTTGCAAGACATGGAAATAACAGTTAAAAGGCTCAAATGGAAATAAGAAATAAATTCCACTAACAATAGGCCCTTTTGTCCTGGCTTGTTCGGTGTGATTACTGCAAGGAAACTGTTAAGTAGTTTTTGGAGTAGTAGATAATGGGATTCTGTGGAGCTTTCACAGGTTGGCACCGGCTGGAACAGCTGAGTTTTGAAGGCACTCTACAGACACAGGGCTGCTGTTGGCCCTGCATCACTCATGGGAAGTCTTTGCACTTGAGAGAGCTAGTCATCAAAATCAGGTATTGCCAACCCAAACCCAAAAACCCTCGACACAAAAAGCACCACCGCCCACCCCCCCGCCAAAGGAAAAAACCAAAACCACAACGAAATCACACACACACGCACATCTAAAAAAAATTGTGCAGATTTGTAACATTTTCACAGCTGATTTAAAAAAAAAAAAAAAAACAAAAAACCAAAACAAACCAGAACAAACAAACAAATAAAACCAGGAGAAAAACCACCACGCTACCACTCTCCTGCAAACTCCCATCCGATACAGCAGGTAAACAAAATAGAGCATTATTCCAGGGATATCGGCGGCGCTGCCCGGCGCCCCGTGCCTGGCAGCACCGATCGGGTCACAGTCCCAGTTCCATGTGCAACTCTCCGGGCAGGACGGCCCCGCACCGCCGCCCGCTTGCATAGAGACCGCGGGGAGCGGCACCCGGGACGGGGCAAGCACCGGGGGGGGGCAAGCACCGCTCCTGGGGGGGCAACACTGCACCCCGAGGGGCAAACACCGCTCCCGGGGGGGCGAGAACCGGACCCCGGGGCTGTCCAGGACGGCACTGCTCCCCCGGAGATGCGGGCCCCGTTCCTCTCCCGGGGC
>CM031865.1:3938752-3960192 GCA_018697195.1 Certhia americana | reverse complement strand
GGGCTGTCCCGGGGCCGGTTCCCCGCGTGGCTCCGCTCCCCGGGCGGCGGGACCGGCTGCTCCCGCGCCCGCCGCCGACACTGACAGGAAATATGCCATGACCAAGACTGGACGAAACGTACATGCCGAGAAAAGCCACATTTCCAACACGATGAATTTTTTTTTCCCGATGTTTTCTCCCCGAGCGTGTCCGCCGGGGCGCGGGGCCGCCGCCGCCCTCAGAGGATGGCGCAGGAGGCGCAGCACGGCTCGTCCCCGTTGGGCTGCGCCGCGTAGTTCATCTGCCTGACGATCTCGGCGAACAGCTCGTCCACCGAGGCTTTGTTTTTGGCCGAGGTCTCCATGAAGGGGCAGCTCCACTCCTCGGCCAGCGCTTTGCCCTCCCCGAAGGAGACCTCGCGTTCGCCTTCCAGGTCCACCTTGTTGCCCACCAGGATCATGGGCACCCGCTCGTACCTCTTGACGCGGATGATCTGGTCCCGCATGGGCTTGATGTCCTGGAAGCTCTGCTGGTTCACCAGGCTGTACACCAGGATGAAGCCCTGCCCGTTCTTGATGTAGAGGTCCCGCATGGAGGCGAACTGCTCGGTGCCCGCCGTGTCCAGGATCTCCAGCACGGACGGGGACGAGTCCACCTCGATCTCCTTGCGGTAGAAGTCCTCGATGGTGGGGTCATACTTCTCGATGAAGGAGCCGGTCACGAACTGCACGGTAAGGGCGGACTTGCCCACGCCGCCCGAGCCCAGCACCACCACCTTGTACTCCCGCATGGCTCCCGCCTCCCTCCGCCGCCTCCCGCTCGGGGCTGCCGCGGCGGGCGGGGACGGGGCGGAGGGAGGGAGGGGACGAGGGACGGCCCCGCGCCGGGGCGGGGAAGAGGCGGCCGCGCCTTGCGGAGCGGGGCCGGGGCAGCCCCGGCGCCGGGCAGCGCCGAGGAGGAGGAAGGGGAGGAGGAAGAGAAGGAGGAGGGAGAGCGGGCGGCAGCGCTGCCGTTACCGGCCCCGGTCCCGGCGCGGCGGCGGGACAGCGCTGCCGCGGCCCATGGCGGCCCGCCCCCGCCCATTGGCTGCGGCGCACGGCTCGCCCCCGCCCATTGGCTGCGGCGCTCGGCCCGCCCCCGCCCATTGGCTGAGGCGCGGCGCCGCCCGCTCCCATTGGCTGCCGGCGGCGAGGGGCAGCCGTCCGCGCCCCGCCCCGCGCGTGTGACCCCCCGCCTTCCGCGGGGCCGCGCCGCGCTCGGGGTCAGCGTGCGTCCCCTCCCCGGGTCCATCCGCACCGGGATCGGGATCGGGATCGGGATCGGGATCGGGATCGGGATCGGGATCGGGATCGGGTTCGGGATCGGGAACGGGAATGGGATCGGGATCGGGATGGGGAATGGGAATGGGAATGGGATCGGGATGGGGAATGGGAATGGGAATGGGAATGGGATCGGGATTGGGAATGGGAACGGGATCGGGAAGGGGATCGGGATTGTGAACGGGATTGGGATCGGGATCGGGATGGGGAATGGGATCGGGATCGGGATCGGGATCAGGAACGGGAATGGGATCGGGATCGGGATCGGGATCGGGATCGGGATCGGGATCGGGTTCGGGATCGGGAACGGGAATGGGATCGGGATCGGGATGGGGAAAGGGATCGGGAATGGGATCGGGATTGGGAATGGGAATGGGATCGGGATCGGGAACGGGATTGGGATCGGGATCAGGAACAGGAACGGGAATGGGATCGGGATCGGGATGGGGAATGGGATCGGGATCGGGATCGGGATCAGGAACGGGAATGGGATCGGGATCGGGATGGGGAATGGGATCGGGAATGGGATCGGGATTGGGAATGGGAATGGGATCGGGATTGGAAATGGGATCGGGATCGGGAACGGGATCGGGATCGGGATCGGGATTGGGATTGGGATTGGGATCGGGATTGGGATCGGGATTTGGATTGGGAATGGGATCGGGATTTGGATTGGGATCAGGAACGGGATTGGGATTGGGATTGGGATCGGGATTGGAAATGGGATCGGGATCATCCCGCGTCCCGTGCCGCCCTGGGTCCCTCCGCAGCGGGATCGGGATCACCGCGCGTCCCCTCCCGGCCCGGGGTCCCGCAGCCGGCACGGAAATGGGGGCCGGTGTCCCACCGCAGTGCCACCGTGCCGGCCCCTGAGGCCCCTGCCCCGTGCCATGCCCTATGGCTCCGTGCAGCCGGTGCCTGTGCCGGGCAGTGCCCGGGGACACGGGCAGCCGGGGCCGGGGTACCCGCGGGGACACCCCCGCTTTCCCCGGTGTCAGGGATGTGGCCTGGCCAGATGTTGATGCTGTCGGCTCTTGGTGGCCCGTGACCAGCAGCGTGGCCTGGCAGGGCTGAGTCACAGGGACTGGCTATGTGCCACGGTTTGTAGAAGTCGTCCCTTGGACTTTCTATTAGACATGCCTTTCAAGAAAGTATCATTAGTTGTTTTGGCACCCTCCAGTCTTTGCTGTTGCATCTTACTCAGTTCTTTACAATTCTCAGTGTTTGTTCACATAATGGTGACATTTAGATCCTTTCTACCACACCTTGTTTCCAAGCCTAATCTAAACACGGTGCTTGGGGTAGGCAAAGCCTAAAGGATTTGACATAAGATTGTAAATAATGTTGTCTTATTCTTGAACTATTCCCACAGAGGCTAAATTCTATTAAAATTATTTTTGCAGCATTTAAATGCTGTGGGGATTCATCCCTGTGGTCACCGATCCTCTGGTGAGCACTGTACCCCTGGAGATCCCCTGGAGCTCAAACCAAACCCCTGTGCTGCTGGTGTGTAAGCCTTTACAGATAAACCCTCTCCTGAGGAGCAGGAGTGCCGTGTTCCAGCAGCCCTGCTGTGGAGTGGGTGCTGGCTGCAGTGACTTTGTTAAATCCAGCCCGTGTGTGCAGTGCAGCCGTGTCCTGCACTGGCAGCTGAGTGTCCCCAGCTGGGGGGCTGCTCTGAGCCCCCCCCCTCATTTCCACCAGCAGCACATTCTTCTCAGCACAAAACCTGGGGGCTGCAGGCTGCTCCTGAGCTGGGCAGTGCTGTCAGGTCAGCCTGGGGGTGCAGCAGCTATTTTATCTCCTGTCACAGCCCCGGGGCTGGCTTTGGTCCCCTCTGTTCAGACTCTGCTACCCAGGTAACCTGTGCCTCCTGACAGACTCCGGGGCCGTGGTTTCCCAGAGCAGATCCTGGAAACGCTGAAAAAGATCTCTGAGTGTTTACAACTTCTTGTTCTGTGAGTTGCCTCTCCATTGCTGCTTAGCCCATCCTTTGTAAGCTGAATACTGGGCTCCCTTGGCAGCTCCATTTCTCCACTTGTTGTTTCTGTCCCTGCTCACCTGATTCCCCCCTCCTAGAAGTGCTCTGGGTGCAGAGCAACCACATCACCCAGCTTGGTGTCAGCCAGCCAGAATCAGTCCCCTAGCAAGGGCTGGCAAAGCCCTCTGCCAAACCAGCTGTAACAACTGCTGAAAGGCCACAGTGTCACTGCAGAAATATTTTATTTTCTTATTCTGTGCTCGGGTTTGGGGTATGATGTAGGCTTGCTCACCTTCATCACTTCTGCAGCAAACCCACATCTGAATTATTCACATTACACTTTCTCCCAACATGCCAGTAGCCAATTTTATGAAGACCAGACTGTAATGTTTGTTTAATTCCTACCTATTTAATCCCAGCTCACTGCTGGATTGTGGTGTGTGTTGTTTTTTATAGCGACAATGAAATTATTCTCTATTTTGTACTTTTACACTCTGCTATTAATTACTGCTGTTTCTGAAGAAGGAAATGTATGGCGTTCAAAATAATGAACGATCTTTATGCTGTTGAGTTTAAATATGGAATATGATTTCTCAAGTGCCAGTGCCCTACTACATGTTTTAATTTAATCTCTCATTACCAGCCAGCTCTAGGTAATTAGTTAGTCTGCAGTGCAAAGAGTCTGTGGGAAGTGACTGAAAGAATCAAGTCTGGTTTTCTTAGAAATGAATGGCTACAGACCACTGAGGGATCTGTGGGTTGGAAAGTTTGAAAATCCCTGGCTGAGGGTTTAGACACAGATAAAATAAATCATGAGACGATGCAGCACATAATATTTGAATTATGAAGTGTGCATTGCATTGGGTGGTTGTGCTTCATGAATGGTAGTGGTTTAGCTTCTCAGGAAAAAAATTAATGTTTTCCTGAAACAAGCTGTGCTTGGGCAACATGAAGGCATGAAAATGCAGCAGGGACTAGGCAAAATACAGTCATCAGAGTTGGCTGTATTAATTTGATTTTCAGAATGATCAAGCATATTTTAAAAACAATTTCAGGATGATTTGATGCTATCTTAAAAATGCCAAAATAAAAATCAGCCGAAAAGCATAAATTTGGTTACTAAGTAGCTCCCCATGCAATATTTACATTTATAACCAGCTTTCACTGTGCTGAGTAACCCTGCTTGTTCAGTAAAACTGCTCCTACAGGCTGAGGTTATTTCTGTGCTTCGTTAGAGAGAGCGAGTCGTGAGCTGCTGCTGTTGGAGATACTCTGTGCAAGTAAAGCAGTGGCTTTGGGGGGTTATTTTCATACCTTGTACTGTGAAGATTAAACATGGTTTACATCAGGAACAGATGCAAAATCTGAAGTTTAAGCACCCTGGAAGTTTGTCAGTGCCTGATGATAAGAAGATTTAATGCTACAAAAGGAATAAAAACTTCCAGGCGTTCCTGAAGGGTCCTTCCAACCTGCTCTTCTTTAGAGATGCACAGCCACACTCAGAACTGTGGGGTCAGTGGCCCCTCCTGAGACCGAGCTTAGTTAGAAAGAGATTTGACAGAAAAGCTCTGCTGGACCTGAGGAACAGGGTGCAGTGAGCAGAGGACTGAGTTTTGAGGTATTTGTGTTTCTGTACAGGGTTTGCTGCTGGATCTCGGAAGGTCTGAGCTCTGTAAGTGAAACTGAGCTACAGTCTGGGAAATGTGGGCAAAAGAGACACTGAGACCCTGCTCAGAGCTGGGTGAGGGAACGAGCCTGTCTGCAGCCTGAAGCTGCAGCTCGGGCAGAAACAGCTCCTTGCTTCAGTCTGAGTGCCTCTGCCCCTCTTAGTGACTACACTTGGAAATAAGGTTTAGGAATACGTGGGAAGTTCTTGTGACTGTGAAAGAGACTTCTGGGATCATAGTGCTCTGCCAGGTACTAGCTAGGCAGGGTGATAATTGAATTTTAAAGCTACAAATCATACTAAATGTTGTGTTTTAATTTCTCAGCACTGCTGCTGAGAAAATCCCGAGGGACGTCACGGGCTAAGGATACTGCACATCATTTCATTCCTAAGATGGCAATGTTCCCTGGATATAGCAGACATACCTCACCACTCACTTAAGATTAAATGACTTAGCTGGCTCACAACCCAGTATAAAACAGTTAAACTGAGGAAATCCAAAATCGTTTGGGGAAGAGTTGCTGCTCTGTCACTCCCGTGCTGTCAGTATGTGACATTAATATTAATAGTAAACCTAAAGGTAAAGGGAGAATAATTACCAAGGGAAACTAAGAGGATGAAATAGTCTCAGAGTTCAAAGAACAGAATTGCACCAAATGTTTTCTGGCATTGAACAAATCTGGAGAAATTTTTTAATGTTTACTCATTTTGAATGTATGAAATTTAGCAAGATTTTGGGAATTAGTTTTTGGTGCTGTGGTGTGCAAAGAAACCTTTATTTTGGATTTGGTAGCAGGATTATTTAGGTTGCTTTGGAGGGGTTGAGGAAGGAGAAGATGACAAAAATAACCTGGCATCCAACAGCATTTAAATATAATATTTAACTTATCTGCACCTGGAGTAATTCTCGATAATTCCATATGTGAATGCACATCTGCAGCAAGACTGCCTGATGCGTGTTTGTGTAAATGCAGTGGCATTAGCAATTCTCCTTCCAGGATCAGGGGGTGCTCACAGGGAGTGAAACGGGACAGGCAGCCAGGGGAATTCCAGGGACAGGGCTGGTTCCAAGTGAAACTGCCATGCAGGGAGCCCCAGCCATGCAGGGAACCCCAGCCATGCAGGGAACCCCAGCCATGCAGGGAGCCCCAGCCATGCAGGGAACCCCAGCCATGCAGGGAACCCCAGCCATGCAGGGAGCCCCAGCCATGCAGGGAACCCCAGCCATGCAGGGAACCCCAGCCATGCAGGGAACCCCAGCCATGCAGGGAGCCCCAGCCATGCAGGGAACCCCCGGTGTCCCAGCCTGCAGGTGGCTCAGGCCAGAGCTGAGCCAGGCTGTGGCACTGGGCTGAGCTGGCTCCTGCCCCAGCCCTGCCCTGGAGCATCTCCCTCCTGCCAGCTCTGCCTGAGAGGAGCTGGGCTGTGCAGTCACCCCTGGCCTGCCCAGCCCCACAGGGATTTTCCTCCTCCAAAAGCATGGGATGCCTCCCTCAAATGCAAAATACCAAACTTGCCTTTCTTCAAGAAATAATCACAGCTGCTGGTGGGTGTAAATAAAGTATAAAAAAAAAGAGAAAAAAAAAAGAGAAAAAAGTGACACACATACACAGAAAAAACGTTCATTATTTCCATCAAAAGTCCTGCCAGAGATTTTATCGCTATTGCTGAAGTAGCCTGTGCTGCCAGAACTTATCAGATGTTCCCCTTGAATTGGTGTCATAATGCCACTTTATGTTTCTTTATAAAGAACGTGTTCCATGGCATGCTTATATCCCACTCCTAGATGTAATGTTTATATTCAAAATGTGCATAATTGTCAAAGTTCAGGTCTATTTCTGTGTTCATTATTTGCTGTCAACTCCCTGCTATTTACCCCAGGAGCAGATCACCTGAAAGGTTATGGGGTTTGGGTAAGCACAGAGAGCAGGGAGAGCACTTCTCTGTTCCTGTGGGCAGCACTCAGGTCCTGTGTAGGTGTGGTGAAACAACTTTTGGAACCATAAATGTAATCTTGATAGCACTTGCATGGAAGCAGTGCTATTGTATGGTAATGAAACTGGTGTAATCAGCCTGGAGTGAAACTGGTGACTAATTCAAAAAGCAAACTTCCTGTCTGCAGCCCTTCTGCAGAAAAATGCTTTTTCTTCCCTGCCCCGTGGCACCGTGTCACATTGCAGCCTTAACTCTGCTGCTGAGAGTGCTCACACACAGCAGATAAACTCTCACTTGGAATTTTCACTCTTGAATTTCTTCAATTCCTTAGTCTCCGGACCAGGAGCAAAGAGTTTTACTGTCAGGGCAGGGTGGAAGGGGTGCTTCCATCTCTCTGGGGATGAGAGGGGAGAGTTGTGGAGGTCCCAAAGAAGCAGCACGTGTGTCACCAGGTGATGGCCTTTGCTCCTGTGAGGAATCCCTGCAACAATCTGCCTGTGCTTTGGCCTTGGTGGTGTACTTGGGACTCTGGTAGGTAGCAAGGTCTGGGGGATTTTCCCACTCTTCAGGCAGCTGAGAAGGAAGCCAAAGACCAGATTTTGGGAAGGATGGCATCGTTTCAGCTCAGAGACATAGGTTGGGCTGTATATAGTGCAGAGAGCAACTCCTGCAATACCCAGCGGAGTTCTGCTGCCTTGGGTCCTTGAAATCATCCAGGTGTAAATATTGCATTTTAAAGTAATTTGAGGGTAAACATATCAACGAAGGAGATAAGGATTTTTAGAGACCCCTGTTAGGCTCAGTCTGATGTCAGTAGTCTGCAGCCTCAATAGCCTCCAAATCTCTCGCAGTCCTTTAACACCAAGCCATGTTTTCTGAGGGTTTTACACGGGCTGCTGCTGTTCCTGGCTGGTCAAGGCTGAAGGGATCAATGTGACTGGCCACTGATTGTGTCACCAGCCTAAGGACTGTTACATCTTGCAGGCCTTCAGCAGCTGGGGCAGATCAAGGTGAACCTGGGAGCAAACTGAGTCTTGCAACACGTGTCCCTGCAGATAACCCCACCCAGCACACAGCACTATTGACTGAGGAGCTCTGGGAGTGAGCAGATAAGGCTCAGTGATGCTGATACCACGGGGTCTGTGAGCCACGCTCTGTATTGTCAGGCAGGAATGCTGATGTGACCAGGAGCCCCAGGAGGATTTGTGTGAGGGCTGGTTTTTGTCACAGCCTGTCAGGGCACAGCCAGCTCCCCAAGGGCTGTGTCCCTGTGGGCTCCTGGCACTGTGGAACCCACTGCTCGGGTTCCTGGGGACCTTCCTGCACACCACAGGCCACAGCTGCAGAAATGAATAGGAAATATTAACACTCCTTGAACAGAGATGCATTTCCACTTCTGCAAACTTTATTTTGTCATTAATAGTTCCACTAAGAGGGCACCACTGCCCACCAGTGTAGTGACCTCCACTGGTGGCACTGAACTGCTCCCAGCAAGCCCTCCAAAGCAGTCCTGTCACAGCAGAAATATTGTCTTGTCATGTACCAGAATAAACGGGGTAAAAATGACTTCAAACACAGAGTGATTGCGTTTGTGGTCCATCACTTCACCAGGCTGAGGGACCTGCAGCAGACCCACAGACAGGTCCTGCAGGTCGAGTGGATGGAGGCTGACCTGGCAGTCGTGGCTGAATGGAAGCAGATCAGTGTGGAATCAGGAGCTGGTCCATAGCAACTGGGGAAGAAAACACAAGTTACTATATTTACAATAAGCATATTTCCCAGGACAGAGTTGAATTCAACTTGTTTGTCCCACTTGCAAACAGCCAACAAGACCCCAGGTCCTAGGACCTGTTCCAATCAATCCTGCAAATGCTGCCGTTCATTTTATTCTCGGCTGCTCAAGCAGAGATGAACTTTGAGGCTCTCTCAGTATCACTGAGACAGATGTGGCCTTTTAACACTGTCAGCAAGATGAAATGTCAGGATGGTCAGAGTTTCAGTTTTCCTCCTTGAAGGATTTTTGCCTGGTTTTCCCCCAGCAGCAAAGCCTGTGTGCTGCTTCCCCTGCCAGCAGATCCTTTCTGGGTAATGGTAAACTAAAGTTAAAACTCCATGCACCATCACAGATGGCATCCAGGAACAAATGTCTGTCAAAAACCACTTTATCAAAATCACTGAAAATTCTAATTCTATTCTCCAGAGTGCTGACAGCAAACTTGATAGCATCAGCAAATTTTGGGTTTACACTCTGGTTTTCAAGGCACTAATACAAATACCATAGACAAAGCTCTGGTATGTCTTCCAGTTTCATGGCAAACTGTTGACACATCAGAAGTTTTCAAACAGGTTATTTATCTTCTAGGTGTTTTCCCAGATTGTTTGATGAAGTGCTGTAGTGTTCAGCCAGGTTTGTGGGCTCTGAGGTGACTGACTAATGCAAATAGATATCTAAGAGTCGGGTTTGATTTCAGTGTTAACAAGTGCCTTGGAACCTGTCTTTGTTCAGTAAACAACATATTTCATAGTTTACATCAGATTGAATCCTCCTGCAAATACAAACAAATACATTCATGGAACAAGAAAGTAAACTCTGTGACACTCATGGCTGCAGTGACTAATCAATTAAAAAGTCTTTTCATTGTTGACTATTTAAATCAAAGCACCCAGCCCTGTAGTGCAGGGCACCCAAAGCAAGAAGAGTTTGGGGTCTGCACAGCCTGGAAAAGTGTTTGGAAGAGGTTTGAGATCTCGTGATTCCTGAGATCTGGAAGGAATGTGTCACTTCTCTGTGCCATGAACTCAGTCTGCACTGTCATTGCTTAAATAATGATTTTAAAGGCCCTCTCATTCTCCTGATGACAGACTCTGCTATGGAAAGGCTGGGGGTGACAGGGAGGGTCCCTGTCCTTTGGGGAAGGGCTCTCTGCTGCTCCTGCCGAGCTGCCAGCTCCCTGGGCAAGGCTTGGCACCCCGGGATCTGCTCTGTCTGCCGGGTGCACACCTGTGCCCGTACCTGGCAGCTATAAATACCCTCGGGGTGTGAGTCACACCTCGTGTGCCACCCAGAGCCCTTCCTGCCCCTCCAGGGAGGGGAGGCAGTGACAGAGCGGGGACATTTCACAAGGTGTGGTGCTGACTCAGGGCAGCTGCAGCCACATCTCACCATTTTCCTGACCAGTGAACGGAATGAGTCAGTGCAACTCAACAAAACCTCACGACTTAAACCGCACAGAGTGTCCTCCTGCCGTCCCAGGAGCTCCAAACCCTGCTTCCACCTCAGGGAGGAGCCAGCCGGGAGCTGTCGGGGCTGGGACACCACCAGGGGCACTCAGCTGCTCGAGGGATGTCCCAGCACTCTGCTGAACGTGCCCTGTGACTTTGGACAGCACAGGTTGGGAAAAAGGAGCAAAAGTCGCCTGCAACATTAACAACCTCAACAAATGTTGTGTTGCCTCGGTACTGTAGCTGTACCAGGAGTCTGCAAACAGACAGTTTGTGCTCTTACTACAGTTACTTCGCTTTTAAAATAGCATACTGGTAGCAAAAGTACAATCTCAAAGTAAAGTTTGGTGTAGATAAAGACCAAGCCACCGTTCCTACTCCTACTTACCGTATGGAGAAGCCACTGACTGTTACAGCTCTGCCAATAACTGAGCTCACAGCACAATGAAACTCTGTAAATAGTATTTAAGCGTTGACAGTATTTAAACATTTAACTCACCGAGCCTGGCGTGAGTACACTTTCTCAGCATTAGGAAATCTATTGCTTAATTAATGTTTTATGGCAGTTTGCATATATAAAGCACTATATATGAATGCTGAGTATGATTCAGTTGTCAGTATCTGAACACGAATTACATTTCACACAGGGTTTGGGAGAAGAAATTCCATAACATTAGGCAAAATGGCTTATGCATTCCCAGCAATTTTACATAAAATCTATTCATAGTGCCCATTGACTGGAAACAATATATGGGATTCTTTTAGTTGAACTACTTAATTCAGCAGATAACCACTGCTGCTTTATAGTTCACGTGGGAGAATGTAAGGGAGCAGCTGAGGCATCCAGCTGAATTCGATTAATGACAAAGGAACGTTTCAGAGGACAGAGGGGACACTGTCCACTGTGCCCACAGCACAGTCAGGGAGTGGAAGTGACCACTCTGAGCTGAGCAGTAAAACCTGAGAGCTGATCCTGTCCCAGAGCTGATCCTGTCCTAGAGCTGATCCTGTCCCAGAGCTGATCCTGTCCTAGAGCTGATCCTGTCCTAGAGCTGATCCTGTCCTAGAGCTGATCCTGTCCCAGAGCTGATCCTGTCCTGAGAGCTGATCCTGTCCTAGAGCTGATCCTGTCCTAGAGCTGATCCTGTCCCAGAGCTGATCCTGGCCTGTGATCTGATCCTGTCCTGAGAGCTGATCCTGTCCTAGAGCTGATCCTGTCCCAGAGCTGATCCTGTCCTGTGATCTGATCCTGTCCTAAAGCTGATCCTGTCCTGAGAGCTGATCCTGTCCTAGAGCTGATCCTGTCCTGAGAGCTGATCCTGTCCTGAGAGCTGATCCTGTCCTAGAGCTGATCTTGTCCTGAGAGCTGATCCTGTCCTAGAGCTGATCCTGTCCCAGAGCTGATCCTGTCCTGAGAGCTGATCCTGTCCTGAGAGCTGATCCTGTCCTAGAGCTGATCTTGTCCTGAGAGCTGATCCTGTCCTAGAGCTGATCCTGGCCCAGAGCTGATCCTGGCCCAGAGCTGATCCTGGCCCAGAGCTGGGGACTGGGCACTGTGCACTGGTTTTAGGCACTGGCTGTGCTCCTGGTTCCATTCCCAGCTCAGCTCTCCCTGCTGGTTCTCCTCACTAAACAAACAGAGCCTTTCAGGGGAGTGCAGGGATAAAGAACTGCCCTGTCCCTGCCCCTGCCCCATCCCTGTCCCTGTCTCTGCCCCTGCCCCCTCCCTGTCCCTGTCCTGGGAGCTCATGGGGACTCCTGCTCCAGCAGCATTTGGGGTATTTGGCATTTACCAACCCCACTGGGCTGGGTTTTCCCAATCCCCAGTCTGGGTGTGAGACCTGTGAGGGTCAGCACCCCCAGCCACCCAGCACCCCTGAGCCACGCTCTGCCTTCCCTTCCTGGCCCAGCACAGCTGGGTTTGCACTGCCAGAGGCTGAGGAGGGGGCTGAGCACTGCATAATGAAATTCTGTTTCTCTTCAGTTTGTTATTTCTTGTACCTGCCTGCAAGTGATCTTTGGGTGCAAAGGAAGGAGGCAGCAGGGAATGAAGCATCACTATTTCTCCTGGCACAGGAACAACTGAGTTTAAGGAAGTCACATATATCTTCATGTATATAAAAATATAAACTGTGGTATTGTATATTTATATACACAAATTTTGAATATATATTTAAATATATAAATATAGATTATGTGTTTTTATATGTAATACAGGCTATATACATACTGCTGTCTTTAATAGAATGCAATTATTTCACATTAAAAATATATCTAAAATTCTGTGTGCTCTACAGGTTTTGCTATTCTGCCCTAGGAATTGCAGGCATCATTCCCCTCCTCCTTATTTCCCAGGGATTCTGTGACCTGAGCCCACCACCCACAGCTCAGCCCACAGCCAGGCTGGCCGCCTCCTCCCACAAATCCTCTTTTTCTTTCTTTCTTAGGTTTTCTGTTCCCGATAAAATTGTTATTCCAGTTTCCAGCTCTTTCTAAATGACTTGCAGAAGGCAGTGACAGGTTGCAATTTTAAATCCACTTAGCTGGGTTTTTTTTTGTGAATAATCCTGTTTGACAGGCTTTCCTGCCCTCCCTCCCTGTCATCAGGCAGGGCTGCAGCTCTGGCTGCACCAGGAGCAGGGGAATGGGTTTGGTTGGGGACACAAACGAGAGAGGGGGAGATTTTCAGCTACTGCAGCCGAAACAGAAACAACAGAACTGCTGTCTGGAGCCCAGCTGAAAAGCAATTTGATTGGTTAGATACCATGAATATCTGTTAATTAATGCTTAAACTGACATTTCAGTATTGTATTTGAGTAACTTGCTCTGTGAAAAGTTGTAATTTTATTCATATAGTTTTTAACAATGATCTATTAGATGTGATGAATCTCTCTTTTGTTAGTGCTTCTGTTAATGCTTTCCAGTAGCAGGGATGGGGCAGCCACAGCTTCTCTGGACAACCTGTGCCAGGGCCTCACAGGTTGAACCTCTCCCAGGGAGGAATTTCTGCCCTGCCCATCTTTGCTGACTCGGTGAGGGCAGCCCAAGGTGCCAGGGGGCACGGCCAGCAGCAGCCCTGGCACATCTGAGGCTGTGGGGCACAGCTCTGCAGGCTCACAGCTGCTGCCATCCCCTCTGCTCACCCAGGGAGGCTGCTGAGCTCCCCAGGGTCCCTCAGAGTGACATCTCTGAGCTGAGGGCTCCCTGGGGTGCTGGAGTGAGCAGGGCTGAGCCCAGGGATCTGTGTTTGGTGCTGTTCTGGGAGGGAGCTGTGTCAGTAAAAGCTGATTTCTCCTCTCTGATTTCTGGGAATCTGTGCTATGATCCGTTTGCAGTGTGGAGCTGGTGAAGCTGGGCTCAGGGCCAGAGCCAGGGCCAGCAGGGCACAGGAGTCACCCCTGCCTCACCCCTGGGGCTCCTGCTGTCCCTTTGTCCCTGGCAGGGGACTGTCCCTCAGCCCTGCAGAGCCCACAGCAGTGACAGGGCTGTCCCCAGGGGGGGACACCGGGGAGCACCAGGGCTCTGTGTGCACAGACAGCCACCAAACCTGCTGTGGGCAAGGCCTGGGCACTCCTTGGGCTGGGGCAGGGGTGCCCTGTGGGATGGCCCTGCCTGGGATATCCCTTGGGATGTCTCTGCCTGGGATGTCCCTCAGGGTGGCCCTGCTCTGGGATGTCCCTTGGGATGTTCCTGCCCTGGGATGTCCCTCAGGGTGGCTCTGCCCAGGATGTCCCTCAGGCTGGCCCTGCTCTGGGATGTCCCTTGGGATGTTCCTGCCCAGGATGTCCCTCAGGGTGGCTCTGCCCAGGATGCTCTGTGGCACCCCAGGGCCAGCACCCTCAGCTGGGCACAGGGACCTCACTGAAGCAGCAGCAGGAGCAGCCCTTGGAGCCAGGGATCTCCTCCAGCCCCAAAGCATGTGCCAGGCAAGATAACCCCGTGCAGGAGAGCTGTTCTTTGGGCTGTGCCTTTCTTCGTTAGGTTGTTTCCTAGATCAGGCCCCTGCCCTGCCAGGACTGTGACATTTTTATTGCACACGTTGTGTCACTGCCAAATAAGCTCAGGCTTTATACCCAAGTGCTTTTGACATGAGTTTTGAAGGGGCTGGAGTGAATGTGGGGACCATGGAATAGCAGCTGTTGGCTTGAGCCTGCCTGAGCCATGCACTGCACACATTTGCACTGTTGTGTCCCTTCATGTGGGAGCAGCCTGGGAAAATTAATTTATTTTGCTTCTTATTGATTAGTTTAAAAGGTTTTTGCTTACCCTGTGCTCTGCAAGAGATATAAAGCCAATTATTTTGAAAAAACTAATGGGATTTTTCAAATTGTAACTGACACATTTATTGCCATCCTATTTAAGAACAATTTGCCTCACACCAAATTGTCCAAGTAATCGGTGCACACAGCACATTCACTTGGAGATGTTTATTATTCTGGAGGGGAGAGAGGGAAATAAAAAAAATAACCTCCTGTTGCCTTTTAATTGCTCATTTCCTGCTCGAGACAGCAAATGCCATTTGGCTGCTACAGGAGAGATAAATGGGCGGGCAGGGTTCTGCCTGCACCGAGGAGCCAGAGCTTTGTTCATTAGAACAGAACCAAACGGAAAAATAATCCTTAGGAAAGCAAGCCAGAGGTAGAATTACTTTCTTAAGCAAGGAATAAATGCAGATTGTTTCCTCCAAATGCATAAAGGTTCCAGAGTTGCCTGTGGTGGCATTAATTGATTCAATTCCCTTGTGCTGCTGCTGAGCAAAAAAAGCTGTGTTAGATCCAGTTAGATCCATGGAATTGTGGAGTATCCTGGGCTGGGAGGGCTCCCAAAGGATCATTGGGGCCAGCTCCTGGCTGCCTGTGGGATGGACCCTCAGCACAAACAGCCTGCATCCAGCCTCTGAACAGTCTGAGCACAGCAAAGTCATGAGTGTGGTTTTGTTTCTCTGCCTTTTGGGTCTGGAATGGGGTTTAGATTCAGTTCTGCTTTAAAACGAAAAGAACAAGACCCCATAAACAAGCTGCTGCTCTTCACTCAGAACTGGTGGTCAGGGAATCAAAAATGAGAGTCTGGTTTTAAACAACATTCAACACCTTGAGCTAAAGAGCTTAACCTGCTGGGTTTAACAGAAAGTTCATTACAGTAATCAGATCACAGCTTACACTATAAGGAGAAGGTGAGAGGCTTCAGGTGAGCCTGACCTGACAGACAGGCGTGGGTTAGGATCCAGTGACTGCAGGCTGGAGCTCCAGAGTGACAGAGAGGGACAAATGTGACCAGTCAGGATAACCCAGCACAGAAGAGTTTCCTGAATACTGGAAGGAGCCTCCTGCCCCTCCTGGGTGTGTGAGAGCAGAGTTTTCCCCTGCAGGCGGGCAGGGATGCAGGGAGAAGTGCTGGAGTTTGTGGTGTGGAGAAGGTCAGACTGGAAACCTTCAGCGATTTCTTCTGGGTTTGGATTCCTTGGGTGTGAACTGACAGCCTGAGCAGGCAGCAGTGCACACCAGGGGAGCCGGGGTAGCACAGCAGAAATGATAAACCCAGCGATCGCTGGAAGGGACAGAGCTCAGAGTCTCTTTATTGCAGAGATCAGGCACTGAACAGCCCCATCCTGAGGGGCAGGGGCTCCTCAGCCGGGCTCCACCTTGGGCAGGAGGGGATGAATCACATCCTGGGCTGGGAGGGCAGGAAGCACGTTTGAACCAGCAACAAATCCTCGAGGTACTGAGGCAGAAAAGACTTTGAAATCCAAGGAATATCGGGATCCCAGACTGGTTTGTGTTGTGTCACCCCCTGCCATGGCAGAGACACCTCCCACTGTCCCAGGTTGCTCCAAACCCTGTCCAGCCTGGCCCTGGGCACTGCCAGGGATCCAGGGGCAGCCCCAGCTGCTCTGGGAATTCCAGCCCAGCCCCTGCCCACCCTCCCAGGGAACAAGTCCTAATTCCCAAAATCCCATCCATCCCTGCCCTCTGGCAGTAGAAGCCATTCCCTGTGTCCCGTCCCTCCATCCTTGTCCCCAGTCCCTCTCCAGCTCTCCTGGAGGGGGCTCTAAAGGCACTGGAAGGGGCTCTGGGGTCTCCCCGGAGCCTTCTTTCCATCAGGCAGCGCCGAAGGTGATGGCAGGGGCAGTGTCATGGACCCTCTGCACTGTCCCCAGGCCCCCTGTCCCTGTCCCTCCGCGCGTGGGGCCCCCAGGAGCATCCCCGAACAACCCCCGAGTTCCGATCCTCCCTCTCCCATCCCTCTCCCATCCCTCTCCCATCCCTCTCCCATCTCTCTCCCCTCCCTCTCCCGGGCAGCTCCGTTCGCCACGGGCGCCACCTGGTGCTGCCGGGGCCGCCGGGAGCGGGACAGGCGGTGCCACACGGTGCCACACGGTGCCACACGCGTGCTTTGGGGGGCAACCCCTCGGCAGAGTGACCCCCACCTCCCCCGGGACACCCCCGGGGAATCTGTCCCACCGGGAGGGAGCAGCCGGCTCTCTCCAAAACGGAACCAGGAGCTCCAAAAATTGGGGGTTCTTTCCCGATCCCACGAGCCGATGGCATTTCATTCCTTCATGCTGAGAATTTCCCCATAAACGGCAGGAGGCCGGCCAGGGCAGAGGGGTTTTGGGTCTTTTACCGCCCTTGGATGCCACCAGCAGGATCCCCGCAGGGGTCACTGTCACCCGCTGGGCTGGGGGTGACACCAGCGACACTCTGCGGCCACCGTGCCCCCCGTCCTGCCTGGGGACACCCGCACGGGCTCTGTCCCCATGGGGACACCCCCTGGGCTGTGCTGGCTCCACGGAGATGGAAGGAGGGCGGGCAGGTGGGATATGGGGAAGGAAAGGGCGTGGGGGGCAGCAGAGCCTTGGGGACACCGAGCTGCCAGCAGGACACTGAACCAACAGCCTGGCACTGCCGAGGGTCCTGTCAGAGCCTTGGGGACACCGCGAGAGCTGCCAGCAGGACCTGAGCCAACAGCCTGGCACTGGTCCGATTTGCCTGTCGAGCTTGGACACTGATCGCCAGCAGACACTGAACCACCTGGCACGGCCGAGGGTCCGCAGAGCCTTGGGGACACCTAGCTGCCAGCAGAGCACTGAACCAACAGCCTGTCACTTCTCTGCCGAGGTCCTTCAGAGCCCCTTCCCCCCTTGTGTCCCCTGCACGCGCAGGACCCGAGGGATTCACCGTGGCTGTCCTTCTCCTCTCACCTGTCCCCCTGAGCACAGCCCCTTGCTCTTTCATTCGGTCCCAGACTGACGAGCAGCATTTGGGTGCTGGTGATTTTTCCTCTCCCCCCACACCCCATTTGGCAGCCTCGGCTGGTTGATTGCTGCCCGCCGTGGGGATCTTCGCCAAACGTTACTCACCACAGCGGTAACAGACTTTATATTTAGCCATGCAAGACAATATCAACCCAGCTGTAAAATAGGTATAAATGAGGCTGCAGACTCTCACTAACGGCTCTGGTTGGCCTCATGGATGGTCCGTGTCTTGTGGTCAGCCACCGGGCATGCGCCGTGTTGGTGTGGAACCCACGCCCAAGTCCAAAGCCCCCTCTGCCTTGCACATCTGGGGCTACCATAGAGCCTTGTTTGGTTTCTGAGGCTGGGGACCTGCTCGCAGCCCTTTTGGGTAGGATCCCCTCTTTGCCAAGCTCTGCTTTCGGGTCCTCCTGTCCCAGTCCACCCGACCCCTGCGGGCCGTTACCCCTGCGCAATCACCATGGAGATACGCAGCTCCACTCCGTCCTTCGGAGGAATGCAGAGGAACAGAAAGGCTGCTTTGCAGCAAAATCATTAGCATGGTTTTATTTCTATTTAATTATTATTTGCATTTCATCCCCTTCTTGTCCTTTGTAACTTGTAGTGGATTTCCGTCCCAGCGCCTGATCCCCTCCCTGGCTGTGCCCCGCACAGACCCCGAGATGTGCCCAGAGAGTGGTGCTGGCTTCCCTGTCCCATGGGCACTGCAGCCTTTCAGGGAAAAATTTCCCGCTCCTGCATGTCCCATGTCCCCCTCCCAGCCCCACTTGTCTGCTCATGGGTGTGAATCCGCCGGACCACAAGGCTCCTTCCAGACTTGCCACTGGTTTGCTTCCGCCGTGAAGGGTGCTAGCCTCTAAAACATGTCCGTGGCAATTTCCTGGCTTTGGAAGTCTTGTCATGTTTTCACCCTGAGCCACCCCATTCCAAGGTGATTGTTCGGGAGGGATTTTCTCCTGGATTTCACCTAGGTCTCCAGTGCCTTGGAGTATCTTGGCTGTCAGAGGCTGTGGAAAGGGACGCACACCACCTCTTTCTAACGACGGTGGAAATCTGATCCAGGATGAGCGAGCACTCCATGGGAACAGTTATAGATGTCATTCTCCTGACCACACTTGGAAGGAGTATAATTCCTGCCTTCAACTGCCCAACACAGTTCTGGCTGCTCCGAGTATTGAGGGGAAGTCGGTTCAAGTGGCAATCTTGCAAAATCACCTTTTGTTCCCACAGCAAGTGACAGATCCCTGCAATAAGACAGATCATTTTGCAAGGCACGGACCCATCATAAACATAGACCAGCTTGCCCAAGCAGTCTTTGAGTGGTGGGCAGATGCACAGGCACTGGCAGTACCTGAGACCGTGAGCCACGGGGATGCTCAGCATTCCACAGGGATAAAACCCTTCCTCACCAAACAATGCTTTGTCGTGTATTTGTAAATTGTTTATGATCCACGATTTAGGAGCTCACATCATAAGACCATCATTCTTTAGGAATTAGGAAAATTGTTTAGAGGCAGGAGCATACATCTCTTTCAAAAATAAAACCCCGTCATGATTTTAGTGTGACTTCTTGTTCCGACACCGTGAACAGGCCCATGATCGCAGAGCCCTCCTCTCGCCTGCGAGTTCTCAGGAAGGTGACATTTCCCCTCTCCATCCCAGCGGATCCTTTCAACGGCTGCGCTGCTCGGCGATTGTGGCTGCTAGAGCTCTATTTGGTTCCCAACCAGCACGACTCCCTTTCTCCCCCGTTCCACCCACCATCGTTTGGGGGCTCACCTGCCTGCCGTGCTCAGGGTCTGTGCCTGCAGACAATGTTTTTTCTTCCCCTTGGTTCTACCTCCCGCTCCTCTGACCCACCTCTGGCGTGTCCCCCTTCCTGTGCACACATCCTCTCATCCCCCACACTCCCATGTGCTTCTCACCCTCGTGGCCTTGCCACCATCCGCTGGTGCCCACGCCCCTGCCCATGCCTCCCTGAGTGCCATGGAGAGCAGAGGTCACAGCTGCATTGTTTTGGAAGGCCTGGAGCTGCCCAGCGCCGTGCCCAGCCCACCCTGAGCTGTGCAGGTGGCAAGCATCATGGCATGGGAACCCACACCGTGATTTTTCCTTGCAGAGCTGCTGCTTTCTCCGAAGTCCAGCTGGAGATCACCAAAATCCCGGGGTTTCTAAGCATGGAGGAAGACACCACCTTCACTGGACTATGCTAACCAGGCAGTGGGTTTGTAGTCTGTGAAGGTGACAACAGAACTAACTTTGACATCCCCCTGCTTACAGCTCCTTACAGCTCTGAAATGTTTTCCTGATTTTTATAAATACAGCGCAGAACAACACATTTTTTCAGGGACTTGGTCCAGCCGCAATCTCCCCTACTGTTTTTCAGCTCCTGTTGGAATGGAGGAATTCTGTTCTGTTCTCAATGCATTTGTCAAGAAGCTTTTTCTATGACTAATAAAAATTAGCTACTTTTTTTTTCCTTTTTCTTTTAACTGGTACTAATCAGCTTAACAAACCCGTGAAAGACACCTGGAGAATTGCTTTGTAATTTTAGAAATCCTTGAAGCCTGACCTCACTGGTGGAACTCACCCCAGGTGCTGATGCCCGAGCTGGTGTCGGCAGTGGAGGGGAGAGATGCGAGGAGCACTTTGTTCTTCTTCCCATTC
This sequence comes from Certhia americana, assembly GCA_018697195.1. Taxonomy (NCBI): domain Eukaryota; kingdom Metazoa; phylum Chordata; class Aves; order Passeriformes; family Certhiidae; genus Certhia; species Certhia americana. The sequence goes on along the minus strand of CM031865.1, from coordinate 3,940,167 downwards.
GCTGCTGACATTCCCGGACGTGGGGGGTCCCGACATGCACTTGGGAGTGGGTGACTGGGGGACCCCAACGTAGCATTCCAACGTCCTGGGGTGTCCCCCAGAACCGGGGGGTCCATCAGAGCTGATCCCCCTGCTCACAGACAGGAATGTTCCACTGCGCGTTTGGGGTTGCCTCCGAGCAGAATAGTCACTCAGTGCAGAAAGGGAAGTGATCCTGGTCCTGGACTGTTTGATTCTTGGTACAAAAAATCATCTGTTTCATAAAGAGAGTTTGCCAGAGTTCTTCCTTCCCAAGTGTGACATGAGCTTGCTGTGTGCCTCCAGGCCGCCTGCCCTGCAATCACAGGTGGTGGGTCCTCTGTCTGGCCTTCAGCTGCAGCCTGGCTCTTCTGGGCACAGCTGAGCTCTGCAAGCGCTATCGTGGCCAGCAGGGAAAAAAAAAACCACCCTGGTACTTAAATAACCCGCGATAAATCTGGATTTGCAAAGGATCGCACCCCCCCCTGCCCCGACTGCTCTAGCCCTTCCCGTAGCATTCCCGGCTCCTGTGTATTTTATAAACCCCTGGAAATGTTCAGCTCCAGGAAGGCTTGAGGCTCGATGTGGAGGGGCTGGGACGCAGTGAACTGACCCGGAGGGGCATTGCCAGGCTTCAGAGCAGCTCTGCAAGCCCTCTGGACCCCACAGCCCCACGGGATCACTCTCTCCCAGGTGTAGGATCAGTTTCCAGAAAAAGGGATCCTGCTGCAAACCCTGAGGAAGGATGAGGTGCATGGCAGCTTATTGCGAGCTGCATTTTCACCCCACAGGCAGAGAAGCCCCAGCAGAGCCAGATTCAGCAGCTCAGAGCTTCAAGGTAATGGATAAAAAAAAACACGGGAGAAACTAAAGCACCCAGCAAGATTCCTCCTTCCTGAGGAGGTTATAAAAGCAGCTTTGATGCCATTGGTGCCTGATTAACTTGCACAGCAGCAAGACCCTGACCAGGAGAATCAATAAATACTGCGATGGAGGTGAGGTCAATAGTATATAACCTGCTCAGTATCTTCACACATTCGATACAGTTAATCTTTTTATTGAAAAGCTTTCGCTGAATTAAGTAGTATGATAATTTCTGCGTGTCCCTGTTTCAATTAATGTAGGTTGAACGACAATGGATGCTCTTCATCAGCTCTGCTATCCATCAGTCTTCTGCTAAGAAATACCTTTAGGACATGTTTGGTGTTTTTGGCTGTTGTTTATTTTTTTATAGTCTTTTAAGCATGGGTGTGAAAAGGGAGCTCACACTCTGTCATTATTTATACACACTTTCCGCATGAGCCTCAGATCCATGACCATGGCCATGGGACAGCCGTGGCGGTTTTGTTCCAGGCATCCCAGAAGGGGTCGGAGAGAGGAGGGAGGAGACGGAGGGA
>CM031865.1:3873121-3916185 GCA_018697195.1 Certhia americana | reverse complement strand
CGGCCCTCTGGCGCGTCTGCGTGGGTTTACTCGCTTCTCGTCCGCAGCCCCCCCTAGCCCCCCCGCACAAACCAACAAAGCAATAGTCCCCTGCACCCGGCAGCGCACGCGGGCCTGGGCAGTGTCCAGGGGACATATCCAGAGGCCTGGGGACATCTCCAGAGACCGGGGGACACCCCAGCATGGGGACACCTCCAGCCCAGGACATCCTCCAGCCCGGCGGGCACCGGGAGCCCTGGCCGCTCGGGGTGCCAGGCTGCCATGAAACAACCATCGCAATCCAAAGCACAACCATGCCACACCCAGTAAAGCTGACCTTGAGCACCAACACCGGCAATGAACAGAGGACTGAACCATAAATGCACCAAATACAAAGTAATTATCAGCACACTAGAAATAAGATGAAAAATCATAACACTGAAAATTAATGATACGAATCATTGACTTTGATTTACATTCCTTGTGACAAACAGCGATGGGGGAGCAGACCCAGCCCCCCCCCCCCAAGCTGGTCTGGTGAGGAGCCTCAGAAGACAAGACAATGCTCTTATTTTTATTTCCTATTTTTTAAAGACAGGCTGACTGAGAACATTTTCAAACGTGGGAGACTAAGTCATTAAACAGATGCACTTGGATTGCTCTCCTCCTTTAGGGGATTTATTTCATTTTACTTATTGACACAAGTCAGAATAATGGGAAAATACTGAAGGAAGCTGAATGTTGAACGTATTTTCAATTAACACTCTTCCACAGACTGACTTTGCTAAGCTTTTTCTAAGACCAGAACTGAGGCTTTATGCCACAAAAAAAAAATTGAGGACTGGTAGATTGTCTCACAAATTTGTAAGCCACAGTCTCCTCCTGCCTCCCAAAGCGGAGGATGTCTAAACTGTTCCCAAATTTTCTGCATTTGTTCACACACTGTATCTCCGTTCTGTTATACTCTGATTAAAATATTGAGGAGTCATTTCTCCTTTTGGACTGCACCATTGTGCTCGGCTCCTTTCTGGATGATTTTCCATCGGTGGCAACGGGGAAAAGCCGCCTTCGGAAGTGTCAACTGCAGGAAGTAAAGGATGGGTCAACGCAGCTGTTGAGGCTGGCCAGGCCCCTCGCACTTGGTAAGTGGCATCATAAACCTTTCGTTTGAAGGCACACTATTGGGGGGTTTTGAAAATCAACCCCTGGCCCTTGATTTCAAGGTCTTCATCACGTGGAAGGGAGGTAAGGACACCGCAAAGACCGTCAAACACAATTAATGACCAGGTGAATGATTTTCTCCTGCGAGGAGAATTGTCCAAATCTTTGTAAATCAAAGCTTTCACGATGAGCCCATAGCAACCAAGAACAATATGAAGGGGATGCCAACATCAGCACTGTGGGTTGCACATGTGATAAATGAAGTAACTTCCTCAGGTAACGTCAGCCGTCGTGTGTAGCACGTCGTGGTTTTATTGTTCATTATCCCCGTTCAAGAGTAGAAGAGAATTGGAGAGATCACGGCCACACAAAAGGACCCAGACCAGGCTCTGATGTACACCGCGTTCTTCTCTTCAGCCTCCCCAGCGACTTCAAGGGGTGCAACCACTCCGTGTACCTGTGCAGGCTTAGCAGGTCAGAAACAGGTACTGCCGTACAGGGTTCACTTGGAGAGAAACCGTCCCTGCAGCTGCCATGATGTCTCCGAAAGATCCCAGTCTGTTTGTGAATAGGAAAAGATGAGGGCGGGCGAGTACAAGACATACAGGGATAATCGGCCCAGCGCCAAGTTGAACATGTAAACCGAGATGCCGCTCCACAGGCCTAGTGGAAGACAATAAATCCAGATGCCACGCTGTTGCCCAAAAAACCCCCAGTGATGAAGACCAGAATGTAGACGGTGGGAAGGTAAATAGAACTGGAAGCCGGTTTTGGTCAGGGAGAACTTGGTGGTGACGTTTCCCGCAGGGACCAGGCGCTGCGGATAACAGGTGGGGTCAGTATCTTTCAGCAGCAGTCAGAGAGAAGGACTTCAGCATGATCCTCCCCCAGAAGTCAATAGGAATGAGGAAGCAACGGAGTCTCTACGGACCAGCAAGCATCTAAAAAATGTAAAGAGCAAAAGGAAACCTAGTGGAAAGGTGGTAGCCCTGCCCTGCATTTTTCCTCGGAGGTTTCCACAGCGGCACGGTTTACCGGGCCCCGCTCCGCTACCCGCCCCGCTCGGGGGAGCCGCGCAGCCACGGCGGCTGGTCCGGCCCGGAGCGGGACGGGGACGGGGACGGGGACGGGGACGGGAGAAGGGGGAGGGGACAGGGACCAGGGACAGGGACAGGGACAGGGGACAGGGACAAGGGACAGGGGACAGGGAGAGGGTGGCGGTGTGGGCACGGCGGGCCGAAACGGAGAGCAGGGAGCGGCCATCAACGCGTCCCTCGGCCACCGACGCCCCCAGCCGCTCCCTTGCCCGTCCCGCCGCCCGCGGTTCCTGTGCCTCACGCAAGTTCCCCTCCGCTCGGACCCGCACGCACCCCAGCCGGCTGCAGCAGCGCCGGGGCACGCAAACGGCTCCTCCTCCTCCTCTCCTCTTCCTGTCCAGCCCGCGCTCGCCGATCCGTGCCGCCGGCAGCGACGCCCGCGGGGGGCGGCCGTCCGGCGCGGCGCCCGGTGCCCATGCCGGCAGGGCGGGGGCAGGCTCGGCTGCCCTGGCGGCGGCCCAGCGCCGCGGAGCGCGGCCCTCGGCGGGCCACAGCCCGGCACCGCGGACTGAACGGCGGGAAGAGGAGCGGATCTCGCGCCACCGGTGCGCCCGCCCCCCGCGCCGCCCCGCATCGGGCGGTGCTGCCGCGCCCGCCGCCCCGGGGCCGTGGGGATGGGGATGGGGATGGGGTGGGGATGGGGAGATGGGGATGGGGAGGATGGGGAGGGTGGGATGGGGATGGCCCCGCGCTGCCCGCCCGGGAACCCTCGCCACCGAGATCGGACGGGCCACCGCCGCTGCGGAAGAGGCGGCGGTGGTGACCAGCGGCCCACCGGAGGTCTACCGGTGTCACCGCACAGCCCGAGCAGGCGAAAACAGGGAACGACTGGGATGGGGCAGGGTCCCCTCAACCCTCAGAGGGATGGAGCAGAGTCCCCTCGGCCCTCGGAGGGATGGGGCAGGGTCCCCTCAGCCCTCAGAGGGATGGGGCAGGGTCCCCTCAGCCCTCTGAGGGATGGGGCAGGGTCCCCTCAACCCTCAGAGGGATGGAGCAGAGTCCCCTCAGCCCTCAGAGGGATGGGGCAGGGTCCCCTCAGCCCTCAGAGGGATGGAGCAGGGTCCCCTCAGCCCTCGGAGGGATGGGACAGGGCGGTGCTGTACCAGGGCTGAGACCTCCCTGTCCCACACTTTTGCCGGTGGGTGGGTGCTAAGGGTGGTGCTCCCGAGCTGCTGCCACAGGTGAAACAGCCCTTCCCTGCCTCTGCTTTCACTCAACCCTTTGAAATCTGCTCTGCAACCCAGTTTAAGTGACACGAACATGTTAATTGCTGTAAATGGAACAGCTGAGCAGAAATATGCTCTACTGACCTCTAATTAAGCGCTATACATTTGGCACTTGAGTCAGAATATGGTTATTATTTATTGTCTTGGCAAAACACAATCTGCTGGTTTCAGCCATTTCTTCCTCGTTCCCATTTTCGCTAAGTGTGGTGGGTGAGACATGAGCCAGTCAGAGCTGCTCTCAGCTCAAAGCTGTGTTCTAGACAGAGTGTTATTAGTCCTTCATGAATATGTATTCATTTCTCAAACTTTTGAGTCTGTTTAAATTATAAAACTTCTTTGCTGGTAAAGCTTAATTGGGAAATCAGCTGCATATTGTACCCCTGTGGGAATATGCAAGTGGCTGCAGATGGAGTCGCTGGCCTGGCTTCACTTTTGGGGCAACTCAAGCTACAACGCCAAAGCAACAGCTACAGTTTTGTAAATATAACACCTTTTCTTTTGTATGTTAGGGGTATTTTCCCTTCTGTATTTATCCACTAACAACTGCTTATTCAGTTGTTAAGACTATTTTAAATTTTAACACAAAAATTACATCAATACAATTCTTTTAAATTTTAATACAAAATGAATGTGAAGAGAAAGGAGAGCAAAAAGGAGACAAGAAGTGTAACACCTGTAAAATCCATGCTGTACAGCAAGCCCGGTTTGCAGAGCTGTTCTGTGGTGCCCTCTAGGATTTGAGAGCACTGAAAAAATGAATCCTGAGTCTTCATATTCCCAGGAAAGCAAACACCCAACCCACGAGGCAGACACATGGCAAGTGCAGTACAGTGATATCAAGCCTACCGTGCCAGCTTAGGGAAAAGCCATCTTGCTCCTCTGAGAATCAGCTGCATGACCCAAAGCAGAATTTATTTTAATGAGGGACTTGGATGACTGTGTAAAAAAGTAATAAAATATGCAAACCGATGCTATTAGTAGAGGAGAAACCTTTTAGTTTCTCTATCCCTTTGTAAGAGCCGTTTCAGGAGTGACTTCTCAGTGCCACTGCTCACTGCAGCTGCTCGTGGCAGCTTCCTTGAGTTTCCTGTCTTGAGCAAATTTTGAGTCATGCCAAAGCCGTGCCGATAGCATCAGTAAATATGCACTATGAACTCCAGCCTGTTTCCCTCGGTTACCTAAGCAGTGCTGTAAATCCAGACTGGAGAGACAAAAGGCTGGAGCAGCAATTGTGGAGCACATCGCTGCTGCTGCTGGGGAAGGAGGCACCCCTGGGTTTTGTGCTGGGGCAGGAGATGGGTGTTGTGCCCAGAGGGTGATGGGTGTTGTGCCCGGAGGGTGATGGGTGTTGTGTTCAGAGGGTGATGGGTGTTTGTTCTGCCCAGAGGATGTTCCGCCTGTTCTGTGCTTGCCCAGGCACCTGGGGGTCACACTGACCTCCTGGGGCACACTGACATGACAGAGACACCCCTGGGGAATCCCTGTCTGCGTGGAGAGGTGACAGCTGGGCTGGCAGGACATTCCTGAGGGCCCAGTGTGCGTGCTGAAGGATGGATACAAAAGTGCAAATTCCTGATGGCAGCAGTGCTCTGTACCGGATTCATCCTGCCCAGCCCTCAGCTGCAGCACTCTTGAGCTGTTACTAAACACTCCAAGCTCAGATTTATAATCTGGTCTGAGACTACAATTTATTTAGTCTTCCGTGGCAGGGCAGGATTTTCCGAGATACCTGACTCATCCCTGTAACCTTTTTCTGAGTGTCATCTCATTTTTCAGTAGCTCTTTGGAAGGGTTGGCTGCTGAACAGACACTGACCACAGGCACCAGGCTGCCCCCCAGCCCCAGCAGGGCCCGATGAGAAGCCTCTGGACCTGAGCAGCCTGTGCTGTCCAGCAGCTCATCCCTGCCCTCATGGGCAGCCTGCACCTCAGCACGGCCCTCCTGAGCCTGCCGGCACTGGGAATGGAGATCTCACATCCTGGCTACAACAGTTTGCACATTCTGGCTGCAGTGCTTCAGCTGCAAAAGGTCCAAATGCATGAGTAAAGAACAAGGCAGATTTTTTCTCAGCCACACTGTTCCATGCCTTCTTCCACAGCCAGCAAACGAGTGCCTTCCTGCTTGCCACGCCGAGCTGTTCTTATTTTGGAGCACAACATGAAGCATGTTGCATTAGCACCTTTCCCTCCATCACTCCAGCATATGCCTGGAGCTGACTTGGTTTCTGTCTGGTAGAGCTGGAGCTGAATTCCTTCCAGCTCTGCCTCTTAATGCACTTTCTGCAAATCTGGGATTTTATACCAGTGATTTCCATTAAACTGAATGTTTTGTTCCATTCGCAGCTGATTTAACCCAAACGGATGATATATCCCTAACGAGGAACCAAAGTGTGCTGGAGCACAAATGGAAATTCCCAGTCAGTCCAATTAGAGCTGAGCTGTTGTGGTGTGGGGGAGTTGAAGGGAACAGGCTGCCCCTGAATCCAGCTGTTTCTACCTGCTGGGGCTGGTTATCAGGGAGACTCAGATGTCAGCATTTCAGGCTGTGCTGGCATGAGCAAGGGGCCCAAACCTGGTGGAGGTGAGAGCTGGTGGGAAGGACCCTTGTAAATGGTCATTACCACTCCTGGTTGTAAGGAGGGAAGGTACACACATAGATATGGGGCTGTTAGTCATGGAGGGGCACAAAAACAACACGGATTTCTCAGAAGGCTGTGTGGCAAAAAGTGACTTTATTAAAATGGCACTCACTTTTATAGTGAGCTCCGTGGTTCAAAAGTGGATTGGTTAATCTGAGAATACAGTAATCTTATTGGAGAAGAAAGGACCAACAGCCCCTGGTAAACATCTTGACAAAACAGCACATGCTTTTTTCTCTGTGGCATTTGCACAAACACCTTTTGAGTCATGCCCAAGCCGTGCTAGGTTTTGTTTTCACTCTTTCCTCAGCTTTTCCCAGACTAGTCCTGAGAAAAACTGTTTTTCCCTGATCACAGCCAGCATCCACATATGTACACGCAGAGAGGATTGGAGGCACGCTGCCTCTCCCTCGGGAGTGCAGCTGGAAAGGACAGGTGAGCACAGAGCTTGGATTGAGCTGCTCTCAACTCCCCAGGACACCTCACCTGCTGCAAAAATGCCCGATTCACATTTTACCTCCACTGGCTTGTGACCTACCTATTGGCTTCTGGAGAGCTTCACTTGCCTTCACCTTAGGAAACTCTTTAGGTCAAACAGCAATTTACCACTTTGTTTTCTTTCTTTGGTCCTTGAAGCTTCTTTTATTCCTTTTTCATGTGTCTCAGAAGACGGCATCTCTTCCCAGCACTCATTTATACACCCTGCAGGCTTTCCACAGGGAGCCCAAAATACAATTTATTTTATTTTAAAATAGTTCTGCCTGCAGCGTATAAAATGCTTTACAATATTCCCTTTACAGCACAATATTCCTTTTTCCCCTTGCGAAGGGCAGGTTTCTGGTGCAGGAAGGAGTTCGTGTCCCCCGAGCAGCAGTGCAGAGGGGAGAGGGCAGCAGGAGCAGCCCTGCCGCTGATCCTGCCCCCGCTGCCAGCCTCTGTTTGCCTGTCCCCGCAAAACAAACCGGGGAAACGGCAGCTCAAGGGCTGATAAGAAGGATTAGGGGTGTGTGGGGCAGACAGGACCCGCAGGGCTGGTGGGAGCAGAGCTGCCAGCGGGATGTGCCCGCAGGAGAGCAGAGAGAGGAGCGTGTTCTGCACAATTCCCCGGCAGCAGTGAGTGGGGGGAGCCGGGCTCTGCTCCCCCAGCACAAGGGAGAACAAACCCAAGGCTGTGCCAGGGCACCCTGAAGTTGAACAGTGGGAACATTTCTTCACCAAAAAGTCTGTCCAGCCGCGGCAGAGCTGCCCAGGGCAGTGGTGGAGTTCCCATCCTGGAGGGATTTAGAAACCCCAGTGGATGTGGCTCTGGAGAACCTCAGTGGTGGCATTGGCACTGTGGGGGGACTCTATGGTTCCAGCCTGAATGATCCTATGGTTCTATGACTCCAGGCTCTGATGGCGTTTCTGTCCTGTGCTTGCTGTCCTTGCAGAGTGGCAGCTGCCATTCCTGGGGACTGTCACCCCACGATTTAGGGGTGACAGAGTCATGCTGTGCTCCAGCCCTCCAGGAGACTCCCCAGTGCTGTGGCCTGGGGAGCAGCTCCCTCCCCTCCAGCACAAGAGGAGCTGGCTCCCCTCTGCATTTTTATGTCTGGGCTGACATTTTGCTGTCTTGAAAACAAAAGCTGTTCCTGGGCTAATTAACTGGATCTCACAGAGCATCGTGTGTGCCCCAGGGTGTGAGCTTTGGGAGGGAGAAGGGCTCAGTCGTGTGCTGGGAGAGAGAATTGTTGTGTCCTCAGCAGGGACACGTGGGGAATGTCCAGCTCAGGGGTGGGAGAGCCTGACCCCCCCAGGGGTGAGCACAGCATGGCTTTGCTTCTCCCTGTTTGCCTTGTTAACATTATAAACCAACAAGGATAATGGAGCTGTTCTGGAGTCCCTTCTGTATTCCACACTATGCAAATGGTTTGTGATAGCAATACAGCACAGCAATAATTGGAGTTAATGGAGGTGACTTATTAATCCTAGTAGAGCAGCTACACTTCCAGAGTCTAAAGATAACACAGGATCCTGGAAAACTTGTTCTAATTACAGCAGGGAGCAATCTTGCCTTCCTCCTATATTGCCATTTTAAACTGAAATTACTATTCTCAGTAGAAAAACTCTTTTGTTCAGCTCCTGGCCAAGAAAGACAATTCTGCTGAGGCAGTTTGATAGCAAGTTAATACTCACATTATACAATTTCCTCAAACAGCCAAGAAGACAAACAGGTCAGAAATGCTGAAGATCGCATACCAGGGGAGACAAAATTAAATATTTCAATTAAGAATTTGTTCCCTAATGCATCGGGGGAGTGAATGTGGTGCTGCCTCTGAGGTGCTGTGACCAAAGCTATGTCCCAGCTGGCAGGACACCACTGAGGCATCAGAGGGACCCTGCAGGGGGCTGCTTCCAGCCCTCTGAGGCTCCTCAGGTGGGCACAAATGGGGGCAGTAACCAAGCCTGGGACAGAAGAAGTCACATACAGCTCAGAAAACATATTTCATTGCATCACCATCACATTATAGCCAACATCATCTGCTGATGTTTAGCAAATATTAGCAATATGGTCATATTGGATTTTCAATTAAATTTCCCTTTAGATATTTCTTTATGTATTTGTTTAAATGTTGACAAAATTGTTTCTTGATGTTTTAGCGTAGATTTGATCAGGTCGTCTGTTTGGTTAAAGTCTTCTCATCCCTCAAAACCTCAAAGAGCTGAAATCTGGTGCTAAACTCATAAAGAAGATGTTAAAACTGATCTGAGAGAGTTTTTTGAGGCTAAGACAATGAAATCAGGGTGATTCCTTCTGGAGGCTGCCCTGGAACAGAGATTAGACAGGGCAAAAGGATAAAGCAAGGATTTATTAAAAGGTTTCAATGGGTACTCTTGGGCTGTGCAGAGTCCAGCTGGACCACACCCAAGATGTGGGTCATTTTGTGACCCAGGTCACAAAAAATGGCCCCCTGGGTCACAAGGTCTCACATTTTTATAAGTTCTGGTCTATTGGTATATTAGAATCAATTGTCCAACCAAAGCTTCAGGTTATGAAGCTCCATCCTCCTTGTTTTTCCTTCTCACTTCACCCTTGGTTTCGTTCTTGGGTCTGAAAGTTGTCCTTGGGATCAAACTAGAGAAGGAATTGTTTTGTCTATCTACCCTGAGAGCTCAGTAGCACTGAATATGAAACCTAAAACTACTCGCCAAAACAGCGGAGTCTAAAAAAAATAAAAATATAACAGCTAAAACCTAAGGCATCAAGAGGGCAGTAATGTAATGAGAGGTGAGATCCCAGAATATTCCCTTTCCCGGGGCAGCCGCAAATCCCGAGTGCTGGAGGTGACTCCTGCTGCTTTTCCAACCCCTTGTGCCAGAGCTGCCACCCTCCCATTTCCCTGGGGTGCCTGTCCAAACTCTGCTCCCCCTCAGCTCCCCAGGAAACCCAGCTCTGCCTGGCTTGGGCTGCACTTCCAGCCCCCAGAAAATCTCCCTCCCCGCCGTGTGTAATGGAGCCAAAGAGCTGCCCCGGTACCGTACAGCCCAGAACAGGAAAGGCTCGGTTCTGCCCGTGTTCCATCCCTCACAGCCGGGGCTGAAACCCGGGTGGTGCCCCCGTGCCCTTCCTGACCCACAGCACCAGCTCTGCTGGCCCATTCCTCACGTTCACCCTCCTGCAAAGTGCCCTCCCTCACTCCTTCCCATTCCTGCTGGAAGGGGCTAATTAGGGGAAGGAACGGCCTCGAAAATACCACTCATGGAAATGGAAATTAAATTGTTCAGTTTAGTGCTGCCACATAATGAATCCTGGATTTTCAGCCTGATGCCAATTCTCGCTTTTATTTTATTTTTGGAATATATCTGAAAATGCAGTAATGACAAAGAAGTGTCAGGAGTTTAAACTAAGCGTTAAAAGCCCCCTTTTCTGAGCTCTCTTCCAACAGGTTTGAAGCAGATGGGGGTAGGAGCACCTTGAGCAACACCTCTGCACTGCTATCTCCACAGCCAGATCTTTTTATCCCTTCCCCAGCTATTGTTCCCTCCCTCATTATCCTGCAGCTTTCTCTCCCTGGCTGCTCCGGCCTCCTTCCTCTCAGAGCTCTGTGTGGGGCACAATCAACCCTCATTACCGGGGGCACAGCCCCCCCTCCTTACCTGGGCACAGCCCCCCCTCCTTACCCAGTTAACGGGGGCACCAGCACCCCCCTCCTTACCGGGCACAGCCCCACCCTCCTACCTGGGGCACACTCACCCTCCTTAACGGGCTAGGCTTCTTGGTTCCTGTCTGTCTCTATGGACCCTCCTGCTCTTCCTGCTTTGGAAGCTCGCCTCTGGGCTGAAGCCCAGCAGGTGAGTGTTTTCCTGTTCAGGGACCTGTGTGTACGTACCCAGAGCCAGGGTCACTTCTGTCTGTCACGAGCGACAAAGGTGAAACTCACACGCAGCTCCAGTTGTGGATTGAGCAAGGAGGTGATGCCAAGGAATAAGTGCAGAGACACATCAGGACTGAAATACAAACCCCTAAAGCTGGTCCTGCAGGACAGAGAAGTGCCAGCTCTGTCCTTACTGGGAGCAAACCCCCTGGCACTCCTCGCCTCACCTTTCCAGCACAAGGAGCAGCCTCCAAACCCACAGCTTTAGTTGGAGCTGCTCAAGCTGCAGCCCTGCAGTGCTGGGGGTGGCCCTGCTGCAGGGGCCCCTCTGTCCCCACGTTCCCTCCTCCCTATTGAAATTCCAAACACAAACAAGCTCATCTGGTTTGTATCTCAAACCTCTGCACCCTGCTGTGGCACTGGGACCCCCACACCCCCTGTGGCCGCAGGACTTGGCACCCCACACCCAGCTGAGGCCAGTACCAGCTGCAGGCACATCTTCCCCTCCTGCCCTTCAGCCTCAGCTTGCCCTGTGCTAATGCTTTCCATCCCTTAATGAACGATTGTTTATCCAGCTCTTAAGGGATTAACCTTTATCTTTTCAAATTGGAGCTTCAGGAGCTTATTCCATGAGCCCAGTCTAAAAATGTACCAGGGGAAAAAAATCACGGGCATAGATAATCCTTTTTATAACCTCTAGAATTTGACTAAAAGAACCCACCGTTAAGGAAAAATACATCTGTTAATGTTCAAACATGAGTGAGTCTGGCTGTTGTTGCACAAACCTTTTAAAGCTATTAATGATTGATTTTAATGTCTCATATTTAGTGGGGGGGGCAAGATCAGCACTGACTCAGAACCATAACAAACTGGGGGGTGGGAAGGCAAAACCTCCTCTGTAAGTTTCTCTTTGCTGCTTTGATTTCTAAATGAAGTAAAATCGATTATAAATGGGGCAGGTAAATGAACTGCACTCCCAGACCTGCAGGGATGGTTCTGATAAGGATCAACACCAAACCATTCTGTGTCATGGGGGTTTTCTTAAGAGAAACTCGTCCTTCATGGCCAGAAGCAGCACCCTGGCACAGGGTACCAGAGCAGCTGTGGCTGCCCCTGGATCCCTGGCAGTGCCCAAGGCCAGGCTGGAGCAGCCTGGGACAGTGGGAGGTGTCCCTGCCGTGGCAGGGGTGGCACTGGGTGGGCTTTGAGCTCCCTCCCAGCCAGTCTGGGATTCTCTGATGTCCAGAGTCAGGGCATGCTGCCTGTCCCACAGGTGCTGCAGCTGCCCTGTCCCAGCCCCAGCCCTGGGCCTTTCCTGGCTGCCAGCAGAGGCACCAAGAGGGGAGGGCAGAGCCACCAACCTGCTCGTTTTCAGCACAGTCTGGTTTGCTCAGCTGGTTTAACACCATGTGAGTGGTGAGGGAGTGCAGAGGAGAGGGGAGCAGGGCTTTTGCCTGCCGCTGTGTTTGTGCTCTGCCTGACAGGAAGGCACACTCCACGCTGTCTTAATGGAAATAAATACCTCCCTGGTACAGGTGCTAATGAGGCTTCATGTGTTTGGCTAAGGGAGCTGCCTCAGGAGCCCTGCCAAATCCCCTTGGCCTGGCTGCAGCCCAGAAAGTAGCAGCCACAGCTAAGGCTTAGTACTGCTGTAAAGTAACGAGGAGCAGGATCATCCTGCCCAGCTCACTGGCCAAATAATGAGATCACATCTCTGAAGTCAAAAAATCTGGAGGTTCAGTGAACTAATTCTGTGTAAACTGACAGGTCTAATTATTGGAGCCATTTCTAGACACAGTGGGGGTGCATGTCCTGCTCTGCACTCAGAGCTGGGGCTGTCTTGGGGTCCCAACACCCCTGAGCCCTGTGCCTGCCCCGGTACGTGGTGATGGGGCAGCTGAGGGTCACACATCACCCCTGGGTGACACAATGCCCCTGAGGATGTCTGTCCCTGCTCCCTCAGCCCTCCCCAAGCACAAACCCCAGCAGCAGCCCCTGGCCAGAGGAGTGCTGGTGTGGCAGTGGTACCAGTGACCCTGGTTTCTAGAACAGCAGCTGCTCTTCCAGGAGCAAACAGTGAGTCTGGTAAACTCTGATGAGAGGATAAGGGGCCGAGAAGAAAGGTCAGATACGGAGCCTTCCGTCACGCCTGAGGCTGAGCACAAAACATAAAACATGATTTTTACAGCTTCCCCATGCCTGTCCTGCATGCCAGGTCCCAATGCCATGTGTTCAAACTTCACCCCTTTTCTGTGCTTTTCTCTAGTGGGTAAAACCTGATTTTTTAATGTTATTTTTTAGCACTGATTAATATTAAAGCACATCTTCTTAGGGACTGTTTAAAAAAATTGCAGAGCCTTTGGCTCTGGGGGGGAACACTAACATGCACCAAACCGCATAATTTAATTTATATTTTGGTGTTTAAATTAGTGCAGGGTTTTAAAAGGCTGTTTAAAACCAGGGCAAAGGATTCTCTGGCGGTGTTAACTGGGCCACTTAGAGCAAATGGGCTTTAGCAGAGAAATGCACAAATAAATGTGCTGTTCTAGCAGTGATCACAGAGCAGGCAGTGAATCCTCTCCCAGTGACAGCACAGAGAAATGACAGGCTCGTGGTTATTGACTTTGGGTTTTGAAATGAAATTACAGCAATTATTTTGCTCTTGCGAACAAGAGACGCAGAATTAATAGAATTCGCAGGAGATGAATATTCAATTATCCTGGGTTAGGGGGTTTTGTTGAGTTGTCAGCCGGTGCTAAAGCAGGCAAACAAACATTCCTTGGGAGAGCTGGCTGCCAGGGCCAGGCTGGCCAATGCCCCAGCACCGCAGGGGCCAGGGCCAGGGCAGGATTGGGAAAGGACAAATTTGCTTGGTGGCCTCAGGGCACGGATTCCTCAGCTCGGTGTGGGCTCGGACTCCAACCCCAGTGAATTTCCTGTGCCCTCCTCACGGCCAGAGCCCTGCCCGGAGCCGCAGCCCCCGCAGGGACCCAGCCACACTCACCCGGGGGTGATGTGAGCACTGCATGCACACCCACCCCAGCCACACCCGGCCCTGCTCCACAGACCGGGGCTGCAGGAATCCCGGCTGAAATGAGGAGGAATAAACAATCCACAGCAGCTCTCCAGCCAGCCCTGCAGGGCAGTGCCCACCCCAACCCAACCCAACTCACCCTAACCCCGCAGCTCTTCCATCCAAGCAGCATCAAGGACAAGAGTTATTTTTCCAGCTCACAGCTCTGCATTAGAAACGACACAGGTGAAGGTTTCTGAAAGTATTTTCTGATGATAATGAAAAGGTTGGTTTTGGTTTGGTTTTGAAAGCGACAAACTGCCACATGGCAGAAACAAATGGGAGAAAATGATCTTTGGAAAAGCAAAATGTACTAAAATTGGATTTTTCTGGTGCTTGCAAGGACCTTGAGCAGCCTGCCCGTGCTTTGTCCCTGGGACTGCTGGTGCTCAGCACCCTGTGTGTGCCCAGACTCTGCACAGAACAAGGACAGAGCCAGGCCGAGAAGGGAAGGTCTGCACCAGAGCCAGGCAAAGCCCTGTCCTGCAGGGATCAGACCTGAGGGAGGGCGTTGGACACTCTCACTGCAGGTGTGACATGGGGCAGGTGCCCTGGGACCCTCCCCTCAGCCCAGGTGCCCTCCCCCTGCTCACCCCATCCCAGGTGCACATCCTGACCCCCTTTTGGCAGAGCAGGTTAAATCCCATTTTTAGGGAAATTGGAGGAAATAATATAAATATAAATATAAATATAAATATAAATATAAATATAAATATAAATATAAATATAAATATAAATATAAATATATATTTTATATATTTTTATATATTTTTATATATTTTTATATATTTCTTATATATATATATTCTTCCAGGTTCCCACAACCTTGCAGAGGAGGCATCAGAACAGCACAAGCAAATGTGTTTACAGCTCCACGCTTAAATTTGAAACGTGTTTCTAACCTGACATCTGTGTATTTTCAGCCCTTTCCAAAGCTCTTGTTTTGCTTTCTATGGCTTCTGCTTCATTATTCTAATTTAATAAAGCTGCAGTGAAGGCAGAGTGCCGACTCTTTGTGGCTAATGAAAGACATTGATTTGTTTGTACTTCTTGTTATAGATTTTTCCTAATTACAGGCATTTTTCAGAGGCAGTTGAAAAAATAAACGAGCAGCTGGGTTGAATGTGCAACCTATTATTGTATTTCCTAGAGTTGCAGAGAAAGTATCAGCGCTGGCAGCGGGCTGGTTTTCAATGGAGAAGGGCAGAAAAGGAATTTCCCAGGTGGGACTGCTCTCACTAATCCACTCCCTTTCTCCCTTCAGTGCTGCTGTCAGGAAAGGCTGCAGGATTGGCTTTCAGTGTCACACCAGCTCCGAGTGTGACACCTGGGTTGTGCCAGGGAGGCTCCAGGAGCAGCATCCCCAGGAGCAGCTGCTGGGATGGGGCAGGGCTGGGGTGGGAAGCAGAGCAGCAGCCCTGGCTGCAGGATGCTTTTCAAAGCAAACTGAAACAGCCAAGAATCAGGGCAATGGGCAGCACACAGGGCCTGCCCAGAGAGCCCCCGGGCACAGTTTGAGGTGGCCACATGGCCCAGCCTGGCACCAGCACACAGCCCCCAAAAACAGCTCCACACAAATCCCAGGGCAGCTCCTGTGGGACCCCACTCAAACACCCATAAAAGAGTTCCCATTAAATGCTGAAGGGAATATTTCCCGAGGTAGATGCAGGCTCTTCTCTCCAAGGACTGATGTTATTTAGTTCACAGAGTATTCCAAGCCACAGGCAGCCCTTGCACCGAGGAGCTCTGGTGGGGGCCAGACCTTGGCAAGCCCGACACAGCCCTTCCCTCCCACGGCCACTGCAGCCTGGCCACTGCTTGTCACACAGCTCACCAGAAACCACACACGTGTTGCAAAACTATTGCTAAACCCTGGAAACTCATCCAAGTCCCAGTCCCTACACGTTTGAATCATGCTCCCAACAAAGGCTGCTCTTCCTGTGAAAACAAACCACTGCACGCTTCCCCGCCCTAGGCAGGAGGAGCTGTGGAGGTGGCTTTGTTTATTTGTTTGTTTGTTGGTTGGATTGGGTTTTTTTCTTGGAGAAACCATTTAAGACTTGAATCAAAACAAAGATCTATTTGGAACCGGTTCTCTTTGCTAGGCCAAATTAAGAAAAAGTTGGACTTTAACCCAAACCGTTCACATTTTGTCCTGGCAATGCTCTGCGGAAGGGCACAGCACAGGACTCCTGCCAGCACTCAGCAGCTCTGCCTCTTCCCTGCCCGAATTTCTTTCAGAGCAGCAGAATTGCAGCACCCGGGGCAGGAAGGGGTGCTGTTGGAATTCCCTGCAACCTCAGCAAGGTGCCTCAGGTGTCGAGGTGCAGAGAAAACACAGAGCTTTACCTGAAGGCAGGGCCTGGAGAGCCCTCCCCAGGGGCTCAGGGTGGGTCACCCACAGCCCCCCAAGGACTCAGCCGGGGGCTCCCTGGGGGCAGAGGGGGTTTCACTGCCTCGGGCTGTGCTGCAGCACGAGTGGGAGGAGCAGGGGTCACTTTGCCAGCATCCGTGACAGAAGCAAAAATAATCCTTTCGCTCCCACATCATGAATTTCTTAGCATGATTCATTTGAAAGCAGAATTAATTCCAGTGGGGTTGGCCATGAAGGCTGTTGCAATCGAGAAGTGGAGGCGGGAATGCTGGTGGGAGGGCAGGAGCTCCCAGACGGAGCCTGGCCATTTGTAGGGAGCAAATCCCTTCTCCTGCCCCTGCTTCAGCTGAAACAGGGAGCTGAGACAGGGATGGTCCAAACGAGCCACCCAGGTAAAGCAATTGGCAATCGAGAACTGAGAAGGGCTGTACCAGAGCTGAATCTATTGCTGCAGGAGTCCAGAACTTTAAAACTCCCTTGTAATGGTTCATGACCCCAAAGCTCAGAGCTACACACAGGGATTGGGGTCCCGTGGTGGGAAACTCCCAAGGACACAGGGCCAGGCTCGTCCCTCCTCGGGCAGGAACAGCAGGAGGAGTCACAAAGAAGCAGAGGAGGAAAAATCCTCAGAAGTCCGGTTTGTAAATTAGGAAATAGCTTTGTCAGCACGTTCAAACCTTCCTTGGCTGCCTGAGAGTGCCTGCAGCCAAATCCTTTGGGGTTTATGCCGGGGTGTCAGTGCCCTGGCTGCTTGTGGGGATGAGTGGCAGGAGGAGGTGAGAGGACTCAACTCTGCTGAAATATTTTGAGAACGAGAGACCCTCCCCTCTGCTCCCTCCTCACAGGAGCATCCGGAGAGGCCACGGCTGGCACCGGGCAGGAAACAGATCCGGCTCTATCTGGTGCCTCCTGCCCCACCACAGCCTGACCACAAATGCGCTGTGGGTTTGTCTTTGGAGCTGGAAGAGCATGGGCGGGCAGGGGGGAGCACGGTCCCCCTGCAGCATCTGTTTCCTGTTCAAGACAGCACCAAAAAACCCCCTGTGGGACCCCCCTACACACACACACCCTGAAAATTCAGCGGGTGTCTTGCACAGGGAATCAGAACAAATTCCCAGCAGGGCACTGCCAGGGTCAGCAGCAGCTGCTCGCTCAGGACAGGACTCCAGGGCACCTGGTAAATGAGCCAAACTCCAGGCACAAACACAGCAGGCAAACAGGAGCCAAGAGGCTCAACTCACTGCTCAGCCCACCTAAAAAACTCTTCTGTGTCCCTCAGAGCCTCTGGGATCCCAACCTCTTCTCCCCTGGATGTGCCAGTCCTGCCATCACACAGCTAATGCTGGAAGCAGTACCTGGTTATGCCCATGAGCTTGATCTGACCCGGATTCACAGCCAGTTCCTGCTGCAGAGGAGCCATCTCCCCCCTCAGAGCCCCACTGAAGCACAGCAGAACCCGAGCCTTCCTGCTCATTGCTCTTTCCCTGTCATCCCAGGTGAAGGAGTTCAATGGCAGCATTTGGGTGGTGTTTTGTTTGGTTTAGGGTTTAAGCACATAGGTTTTATTACTTAAACAATAAAGAGAGCATTGCACTCCTCACAGAGCTGGCATCCCTGCCTGCAGGTGCCCATCCCCTCGGTGAGGGCAGAAGTGTGGTTGGAGCTGTGCAGCACTCTGCTCCCACAGCCTGGAACGCTGCTGCTGAACTCCCCTGGGCCCTTTCACTTTTCCTCTGGAAGCTGCTGTTGTGCCATGGGCCAGGGCCCCCTGAGCCCCCAGGCAGTGAGGGGGGCTGAGAGGGGCCTGTGCTGACCCCCAGAGTGGAGCAGGGATGGGGACACAGGGGGTGGGGGCACTGGGGTGGGGCTTTCCCACCTGCCCAGGCACTGAAAAGCAGCTTCTCCTATTCCTGCCTGCAGCCCAGCTCCTGCAGCTGCCCTCGCTGCCCCATGCCTTCCCTGGGGGATCTGGAGCCTGATTGCTGCCCCAGGGGCTCCGAGCTGGAGCTCACACCCTGCCCAGCACCCCCAAATCCCCACAGCCTGCCGGGGGCTCAGGTGAGAAAGGAGCAGGAGCTGCTGCTGCACTGCCCTCCCCTGCACACCTGGATGGGCTGAGGGCATGGCCAGGCTCTGCTCCTGCCCTGCTGCACAGGTGGGATGTTTTGGGGTGGTGTGGGCAGGGGGGTGCAGAGGAAATGAGAGCCTGGAGCCCCCCAGCCCTGACATGGGGCTGGGATCTCTCTGGGGTTCACGGGCTGGTCAGACAACCTTTACTCCTGGAAATTCCCAAATGGCTTCCAAGGCCTGAGAAAAGTGATCCTAAATATCTCCTCTTTTATCTGAACTTTTGGCCTTTCGTGCCAAAGCCTTTGCTGACATTTTGTAACCTTTTTATTTATAAATTTCCTTGCCTCCACCAGGCGCTGCTCTGCAGAACAGCTGTTCCACACAAACAGCTTTGCAGGAGGAGTTCCATCTCCCAGGCTGAGTTATCATACTTCCCCCAGATACAGGCCTGCTTAATAATTAATGACTTTTCAAAACTGGCTGGAATATTGTATGGATTCCTCTGGAGCACTGGAGGAACCCAACGCTGTGCTCAGCTCTTGGACAGGAGCTGGGAGATGAGTGCTCCATCCCGGCTGTGGGGCAGAGCCAGCGCCCGGGAAACTCATTCCTCCTGGAAGGTCACACATTTTTTTTAAAGACTGCCACTTCTGCAGCTCTGAGGAACAGTTCTCAGCCACGGAAAACCAGCGGATGTTTAAAACAGACACCGAACCTCAGGGTCACCAAATGCTGGGGTTTTCCAGCAGCTCCTGTCCTACGCCTGTTGGAAATGTCAGATGCTGAAACAGCCACACCTGAAGGCGCCCACAAAAGTTAATTTCTCTCCCCAGGAAGGGCTCAGAGTGTCCCTGGGGCAGCCCGTGGGGCTCTGTCCCCCAAACCCAGCGGGTTTGTCCCCCAAACCCTGCTGGCCCCGCTGTCAGAGCCCAGCACAGCTCACTGAGACGTTAGAGCTGTGCCGAAACCCAAACACATCAGTATTCCTCTTCCCTGGGCAATTCCGACGTGTTTGGAAGCGAGCTGTGAAGTTTTTACATTCATAGTTGCTGTTCAGTATTTTGAGTCGAAATATTAATTTTTTTCACATTGAGCAGTGTTAAACCCAAAGTGCTGGAGCATGGCAGTGCTTCAAGCTGCTAACAACATTCTACTCTGAAATGTACCCATAAATAGGAAAGACTGGTTAAATTATACTGTACAGCTCCATAAAACTGACATAAATCCATAAGCAGAACTAACAGGGAAGAAAACCTCCCTTCAACAAAGCTTATCTGGGTCCTTTAATTCTCATCTCCAAGTCTTTCCTTGTTTAACCCTGGTTTCAAAAGACCTTTGAAAGTTTGCCCTTTTTTCCCCCCCCTTTCTCAAAATAGTTCTAGTTCCGTGCAGTTTTGCAGAGTGAGTGACAGAATTTTTCCTCTCTCAGTTCATTTACCCCCCTGCTACTGACAAATAATGGCAAAGCTGGGATTCAGCCTGGGTGGGGCAAACCCAGTGGGGCAGTGAGAGGCGCTGGTACCCGGCTGGAGCTGTCCCTCGGCTGTCCCACCGAGGGACAGTCCCCACAGCCTGTCCTAAGCAGCCCGAGCGCTGCCGCCGGTGGGGTGGGTCCGTTTCCTCCCCTGATAAAGCATCGCACATTTTTGCCTTATCGCAGCCCTTTCTGCCCCGGTGCAATGCCAGGCACGCCTCAGGAATGCTGCTCCCGGAGGGCTGGGTGCCTGTCGAGCATCCCCTCTGACAGACACACTGCTGCTGCCCAGGGCACCCCGGGGACCCCCGCCCTGCCAGGGGAGCTCCTCAGCCCATCAACAGACCCACCCCTCGCTCTCACGGCCCCTGTAACCCAGCAGGAGTCTGCTAATGAACATTTAATTAAAGCAAATCCCCACGTGATTTGCAAACTTTTTTTTTTTTTTTTTTAATTACAATGCATCCGAATTATATTTTTTAATGAATTATACGATGCCGTGGTGATCCCCATGCGCTTCCGAAGCTCAGGAGCACAGAGATGTTCATTTTCTGATCTCCGTTTTGTGGTGCAAAGACCACAAGCTGCCTGCAGAAACAACACCTGGCCGGGGTGATGCCCATGGAAGGGCTCAGGGGTCCGCACCCCCCGCCCCGGGGTCCTGGGGGCTGTGCGGGGGATCCGGCCCCGTGCCAAAGCCGCTTCCAAATCCATCACTGCAGGTTTAGGGGTGGGGGGACGAGAGCAGCAGTGACCCCGCAGGGAGGGAGCCCTGCCCGGAGCAGAGCCCATCCCTCCCGCTGCCCCCGGAACCGCTCCGGTCCAACCCGGGAGCACGGGAAGAGGCGTGGGAAGGCCCAAATTGCAAAGACGCAGGACAAAGAACCAGCTCCAGTGCGGTTTTATTGCTCCTCTCCTCTTCCCTTCGGGGAGAAGGTGGAGCTCAGCCCCGTGTCGGCCCTGGCTGAGGCACCCTGACACATTCAGCATCCCCGAGTGACCCGGGCAGCGGGCGGCTGCCGGCACAGGCTGTTCCCGGCAGTGGCACCAGGATGCGGTGGGAAGGCACCGCGCACGGAGGCTGGAGCCGCTCCACGCCTGGCGAGGAGACAGCTGGGCCTCCTCCGGACCAGCAGAACGAGGGTGACTCAGCTCCCGGCGCTGCAGAGCCGCCCGTGGGGCTCCACGTGCCCCCACAGCCCGCGGGCCCGGCCACACCTCGGCACAGGTGAGGCTTTGGGGTCGCGGGCTCCGGCAGAGGCAGCATCCATCCTGCCGGGATGCGCTCGGCAGGCAGCAGCTCTGCCAAAGGCATTCCCGGCTTGGCACGGCACCTGCTCCCCAGGCAAGAAGAGACACGAAGCCGCTGACACGTTTCTTCCTGTTCCCATTGAAAAATGCGTCGGAGCAAGGCTGCGAGAAATCATGTGCTGGGTTTGACAGATTTCTCCCCAGAATGAGGCTTCGGCTCCGAAGGGGAGGATGGGAGGGTTTAAAAAATTAATACAAAATTCGGTTTGCCCGAGAGGATTGTCACAGCACACTCGGACAGGCTGCCAGGTCCCTCACCGGCTCCTCCTGGCCCGCAGGAGTCTGAGCTGGTGCCACTTGGAAAGCAGCAGTTTGGTTTGTGTAATCATTAATATCCACTGCAGCGGGGAGGGATTTACAAATCAAGTACAAGAAAATGTTGCCCATCTGTTGTGAGTGGGAACCTTCAAACTGCAGCGTCACAAACTGCTCAGGACTGTGGGGGGAGAAAAAAGGAGGGAAGAAAAGAAAAAAGGGGAACGGGTTGGAAGTGTGTCCCTTCCGTGCTGTGTGTCCGGCTGGCTGCAGGGACCCCGACCCGCCGGGCAGAGCAGGGTGTGGGCACTGCCCCCGGTGTGGGGCTGGCAGGTACCAGGGAGGGGAGAACTGCAAGGTGCTGCTGCAGGGAGAAATGCAAAATGCCGGAAATATCCGGGAAACAGGGAAGGCTCCGTTCCAGCTCCAGCGGTGATTGTGGAATGAGGTGTGAAACACAGAGCAGGGCTCTGGCAGTTTCTAACACTGGGCTGTTGCTTTGCACCTGCATGTCAGGGCACCTCGGGGCGTGGGCCCGGCTCCATCCTGTCCCATCCTGTCCCATCCCGTCCCATCCCATCCCGTGCCAGCCCCACAGGGGGGTGGCAGCATCCAGCCCCGAGCAGCCCCAGCTCCCGGATGGCCCCCGGCCCCCAGCTGCCCTGTGCACCCTGCCCTGTGCACTCAGGGTCGCAGGACCCCAGAGGTGGCTCAGGCTGCGGGCTGGGCCCCAGGGGAGCCGGTGGCACGGACACAGCCCTGTCTCCCTTCCCGTGAAGAACGAGGGACTCTGCCGGCATCTGCAGAGCAGCGGAGCCGCGTGTGTGGACTCGCAGCTGGATCCCGTTTTTGCTGCCCTGGAAGCAAGTGACGACTGAATTCCTGAGAAAGAAAACAGATTGGGCAACAGAAGATTGCTCAATGCACCTGCTGGCGAGTCAGAAGGCACGGACCCGGCACGCTCCCTCTGCAGCGAGCACAACGGGGGGACCCAGGGACAGCACGGAACGACCCTGGGGGACCAAGGCTTCACTGTGCACTGAATTGGCACACCAGGCTCGGCTCTGGCCTGAACTACTGCCCAGGGCAGGGAATTCCGAGGGCACTGAACTGGGTTTGGCACCTGAGTCCTGGCTGGGTATCCAGCTGCCCCTACCAGCAGCATCCTCCAGCCCCAGCCAGCTCTGGTGACAGCCCCAGTCAGCAAGGGCCTGTCGTGGGTGGTTGGGGGGCTCCAAGGAATGGGACAGCTCAGCAGGTTCACTGCCAAAGCGTCCAGCACTGCCAGGCCAACACCGGTCACAGGAGGTTCCTCCAAAGGAAAATAATGTGGGTGAACCCCATGAGAGGGGAACCCAGACCCAGAGTGTGCATCTCAGTGCAGAGACACGTCCTGTAAACAGCCTGGAGGTATTCTGGAGAGCAGACATGAAGTGACTGATACCGGGTATGGGGAGAGGTCAATACAGGCAGGCAGCAGTGACCCTCGAGAGGGAATGTTGATAGAGGCTCAGGGACTCCCCAAAGTTTTCATAGGGCAAATGGGATTCTGTGAATTCTCTCCAGCTCTCTCCTGTGAGCTGCTCCTCTTCCCTCTCTATCTGTGCATCTATTTTAGGATGAAGTTTTCACTTCAGCACAGATGTTCAGATCTGGGTTTCATGCAGTAACGATCTGTTCACATCATTTTCCTTTCTGCACCAGAAACCATGAACTGAGGAGCTGGAGCCAGCAGCAGCTGGCAGAGCCAGTAAGTGACACCCTGGGCGTTTCCCCCCTTTGCTTTCGGCCAGTGCTGATGCCACTGGCAGGCTGTGGTGGTGGCTGTGCCACCCTCCTGGCCCCGCGTTGTGCTGCGTGTCCCAGACACTGCAGTGGACAGAGCTGAGCCCGTCCCAGTGCCTCTCCCCGTGCTGAGGCTGTGCCCAGCACCAGGGCATCGTGCCACCCACAGCTAGCACCACAGAGAGGGGTGTGATTGGCTCTGTTTGGGCAGGAAAGGCACTTTTTAAAAAATGACAACTAATAACTGGAAGCAAAACCACCCTCAGAACTATTCTGTTTCCTTCTTGTTGCTGCCATTTCCTGCCCGGGGAGCACAGGTGATTCCAGCTCTTTCCCAAGCTCCTGTTCCTCCCTCTCTGCAGGCCCAGAATCCTCCCCCAGCTCAGAAAAGCCTCAGCTGCAGACACAGGAGATCCTGGGAACAAAATTCTGTTATTTTGCTTTTCACAGCTGGTACAGTTGTCGTTGCTGTTGCCGTGGCTGTCATTGTCATTGTCCTGGCCCCGGCCAGCGAGGTGCCACATCCCGGAGGGGTGGCAGGGACAGCGAGTGCCACATCCCCGAGAGGCTTTGGCTCCTTCTGGTGGCTCTGCTCGGCATCCGAGCTGCAGATCCAGCCTCGGGGCAGAACCGCAGCCCCGGCACAGCCCGAGGAGCCCGAGGGGCTCGGCAGGACACGGCAGGACACGGCAGGACATGGCAGGACATCTTTAAACGTGCGGTAGATTTTGAATAATTTCCGCAGCCGCCGTCCGAGGCACAAAGGAGAGCAGAGCTGTGTTCTTTTTGCCAGTTCTGAACGCTGGCACTGCTCAACACGCTGCTTCCCTTGGCAGCTCAGTGTGGGGATAAATGAAATGCTGGTGTCAATCTGAGCATGGGGCAGAGGGAATGCTGGGGAGTGGGAGCTCGGCCAGCAGGAATGGGGCATCCAGGTGTGCTGAGCTGGGAAAGGTCGATAGACCTGTCCGGGAAAGGCCAGTTCGTGCTGGGGGTCACAGGAGACACCCAGAATCCCCCCAGGAAACAACTGCCCTGAGGTGTTTCCTTTAATCAATTAAAGCTGTGATGATGTGATCAACACTTCTGATTATCAGTGATTTGTGGGAAACCGACGGAGGAACTGCAACACGTGGCAACAGGGCTCCCTCTAATGTCAGCCACTGCCTGGCTGCACCCCACTCCCTGCAGCCCCATTCCCTGCACCTCTCTTCCCAGCTCACTTTATTCCCTGCACCTCCAGGTTTCTGCTCCCCATTCCTTGTCCCCCCAGTTCCATGCTCTCCTCATTCTCTTCACTCTGAATTCCCTGCACCCTCAGCTCCCTGTTCACCAATTTCCTGAGCATGCAGCTCCCTGTGCCCCATTCCCCCCATTCCCTGTGCCCCCATTCTCCACTCCCCCCATTCCCTGCTGCCCCATTCCCCATTCCCCCCGTTCCCCACTCTCCCCATTCCCTGCAGAGGGAGGGTCTGGGGGTCCCAGTGCGTCCCTGAATCTCAGAAACATTGCCACAGGAGGGTGATGACAGCTGGGGCTGATCCAGAGCATCCTAGTGCCTTGTATCCAGCCCTGGATCTAACAGGGACATCCTGAACAGGGGCAGTTTAACACATCCTGTGGATGGAACATTTGGGGCAGGAAAGCCCCAAACAAATCTTGGGCATTCCCTCGAGTGTTCAGACACATCCGAGCCTAAACAACCCAGCGGAGCCACTTTTAACCCGGTAGAGGAAAAGACAATTAAGAAAGAGAACTTTTATTAGGGCAATTTCACTTTATTTTTTCCATACAGCAAGGTCAACTATAGCAGTAATAATAAAATAAGCATAAACCCAAATTGCAGCCCAGGACAGAGTACGTAACTGGAGCAACTACAAGCCAAAGTAAGTCTGTGGTTACGTAAGAGCAAACCCAAGCGCCCGTCCTTCCCGCAGATGACCCGGGGGCTGCACGAGTGCAGCTCGTTAATTAATCAGTTAATTACTGAGGGGGGTGAGCTCCCAGCCCCACGCCTGCTCCCAGCTCTGGCACGCACAGGATGACCAGGCTCCTGCAAGGCTTTCCGGGCAAGGGGAGATCTCCCAGGTTCATTTTCACCTGCTAAAAGAACAGGACCTACTACAGCGAGAAAATAATCCCCTACCCTACAGCTACGGGTGCTGTTCCGTTTGCCTGTCCATGGTTGAACTCTTGTGAACGTCAGTATTTGTTTTGAAGAATCTTTTTTTTTGTGAACAAGAAACCACTGAAATTGTCAGAAACTGGTTTGAATAGCATATATCTTTAATATATTTTGATACTTTAAACATGCAGTAGATTTTGAATAATGTACGGAATATCTGAGCCATGATTCCCTGGATGGGCTGAAGTACCTGCTTTTTTATTTTTTCTCCTTTTTTTTTTTCTTTTTTTTTTTCTTTTT
Organism: Certhia americana; assembly: GCA_018697195.1. Classification (NCBI taxonomy): domain Eukaryota; kingdom Metazoa; phylum Chordata; class Aves; order Passeriformes; family Certhiidae; genus Certhia; species Certhia americana. Next base: position 3,890,962 of record CM031865.1, on the reverse strand, counting down.
TCCTTTTTTTTTTTTCCTTAATGATTTTCAGGCAGATTTGACCCAGTGGAGCTTCTGTCAGTCATGAGATCTTGGAAGGATGGCAGATCTTTCCAGCTGAAAAAATCCTGGCAAACTACAAGCTGTCCACATAAAGCAAAGCAACTTTTTGGAAGGGGGATGGAGTGCTAACTCTGTGCCACTTTTGCAAGCAATTTTGTTCAGCCTGTCATTTTATTTAGCCTTAACAAAACTCCTTGTAATTATAGACATTTTTATTCAAAATAAGATCTTACTATTATACAGGTTACTCTCTTTTTTGACTATATACAGAAGTGCAAAAAGTCAACCTTCGCTCTCGACGTCCCAACTGCAGCATAATCAACCCTCAAGAGTTTGCACACACACACTAGAATTCTTGTTACGTAAACTTTGAGTATTTGGATTATCAACAAAAAGTCCCTTGATCTATTGATTATGCAGCTTATTTATAACAAGGCCTGATATTCAGGGATTTCAAAAAATATTTAAACAATATTTTAACATTTGAAATGGATACAGTAGAAAATAAATTTTATTCTAATATCTAGGAACTAGATTTTTTTTTTTTCTCATAATAACTAATTACAAACAAAATAAATCATCAAAATATTACTCAATTGTCTGCCAGGATTGTTGCCATAGCAACAACTTAACTTCTTACTTAGCAATGATTATATAATTATAAGATATCCATATAAAAGATCTTTGTTCTTTTAATGAAAACTAGACAAGAACTAACAATGACTGACATTCTTACATTGTCATATTAGATCAGTAAAATAGAAATCATTTAGTTAACAATAATACGAATACTCATAAGACACTACATGTAGATTCCAAACTGAATATGTTATGAAGAAAACTACTTTTTTTTTTTTTTTTGTATTTTGAAAAAGTCATCAGTAAACTCTAATAAAACAAAATTCTATGAACTGAAATGGTATCAACTGGTAATAGAAAATGAAAACGAGCTAATAAATGTAAGAAATAAAAACTACACTTTTTAACAAGAAAAAAATAAGTAAATTCTCTATGGTAAGTCACTACAATAACATGTGAAGTCACCTATACTTTCTTAACACGATTGAAATTACATTGGTATGGGTTTTAACCCGTAATGTAATAATCTAAGGCTTTAATAGATGTACAGTACAATCAGGAAAATCAACACATCATTCTTACCTATAAAGCATCTCTCTCAAGCAATAAAAACTCGCAGTAAACTCGGAGTATGGCGAGTTCTACAACTGAACCCGCACCTCTCCCTCCCTGCCCACCCGGGGCCTGGCCCCAGGCAGCCCCTGGCTGAACAGAGCAAAAATATCCTTTACTGGCTGCAACATCCAAACCACAAAAAGGAATTCCTTTGGATGAATCCATTCTTAAAACTTGAATGCACATCTATTTGTTTGTTTTTATTTTGTAAAGGCTTTCTAAGGCTATAAGCAGTTAATCTGAACAAAAAAAAAAAAAAACTCACATATAAAACTCACCCGAGTATTAACCCACCCAATTTCTACACTAATTAACATCTCATTTTGTCCTATTTTGGTTTGTCATGCATCTGCTGTCAGTGCTTCTGCGTCTTTGTTTAGAGTCGCCGCGGACGCGGGACTTGATGAATTAATGTGAAACCCATCTCTGCAAAACATTTATAGTCCTTGTGACTGGCGACAGAGGCTATAAATAGAGCAAAAGAAGTTCCTCAAACATTTGTTACTGTGTCTCAGAAATGGCTTTTCCCTTTCGCAGCTCACCTTGTACAGTAAATATGCATAAATACGACATTGGGAGAGTTGATAGATAATATTGTCCAGAAGGATTATGCACAGCTGGAGCACCTCTCTGGTGCTGCCCACTGGCTGTGAGGAGCAATTGGCCATTTCTGAGACAGCTTTGGTTTGAAACAGAATGGTGCCCTTTGACTGATCAGTACTCATCAAGTCAGTGAAAACGTGGTTCTGAAAATAACACTGCAGAAATAATACTCTGATGGATGTACAGTCTATGGCACTTCATGAGAATCCTTAACAACGTGGTACTTAAAGCCATTGATGTGCTTTAAAATATACACAGTTGTGGTTTTGCTTGGCACATTCATCTCTGTCAGATTCCTCTCTTCTCATTTCTTACAATCTATTACATTAAAAATATTACTCTTAAACAAAAATTACTGTGCATGCACGCTCTCGTCTATAATGGCAATTTTAAATACAAGGTGCACCTTTGTTATTTGTAAACCTTGAAAGAAATAAACTTACTTTAAAAAATTATATCTTGGTCTACAGACGTACCAATACATAATAGATTTCTGGGTGCAGCATCGTCGGCCTTTGCGGGTGGCTGGGGGGGAGCAGCCCGGGGAAGGCAGACGATGCTGCAGGCTTAGACAATAAGATCACCTCAGCACAAATATCAATTCAATGTACAAAGTAGATAGGCAACAGTGTGCAGTGGAGTCCCACGGTCTGGCTTCGTCTCGTTAACATGCAATGTGTGATGTCACTGCTGAGGGGTTCCCAGTGCTGCTGGACAGTATTTACAGACACTATGGCTAATGAGCTCGGCCTCTTCCCACCCCAGTCCGGCCTCTTCGCCTCCGATGCCATCTGGGAAGGGAAGAGCACAAAGTGTTCTCTGCACAGCCAGGACTCATGTCACTCTGCACCAGACCCAGCTGTATGAGGTGTGGGGGGCTGTGTCCCTGCAGGAACACTCCAGCAGCACCAGCATCCCACCTCACCTGAGGCACTGCATCCATCCCACCCTCCCTGCATCACTCCAGCAGTTTAACAACATCTATGCTCCGCTGAAAGGAGCAGCTGTGATTACAAACCCACTGTGGCCAAAGGGTCGGTCCTCACCCTCAGAAATAATCCCATTATGGACAAGGAATTCAATAAAAACAAGGCAGAAATGGAGCACAGGAGAGAGGAACGTAACACAAAGGAAGAGCCATCCTGGGACGGGGTGCAGGAGGGGGAAATCTCACAACAACAGGAGAATTATGAATTTCCAAACCCAGGAAATGCTGGGGTTCCAAATTTTCAGATTTAAAAGCCTTTCTTTCTGAAGAGAACCTGATGGAATCATCTTCCCCCCTAGTCTGCCCCTCAAGTTATCAGAAGATTAACCTCTGTGAACTGATTTTGCTGCGTGGCCATGTACAAACTAACACATGATGTGGCCACTGGGATCTCCCCTCAGAGAGGAAAGGTCCCTCAGGGCGGCCAGAGCCTCCACCCCCAGAGCTTGGTTTTATTAGAAAGAAAATAAAAACATTCTGTCCCTTACAGCAACAAATTACACATATAGGAGTAAGAAAAAATACAGGAAGAACACATTGGGAACTTACTGTTTGATGACCAAATGTCTACATCTGTGTAACATACTTGTGGCTAGTCAGATGTTCGGCAGATATTATGGGTATCTACAGGTAAGAAATGTAAACAATGAGTGACACGTGCAACGAGCCCACCCAGAGGCACAGCATTTGCTACAGAACATCAGACTGGGAAAGGGAGGATCAGCTGTCAGCTGGTGGATTTTATATTGTAACCATAAGTTAAAGTCAACTGAAGTGCTAAAATAGCAACTTACAACTGGACAACACTGGGTTAAGTACTACTGGACAAGTATAAATAAGTATCATTGGTTGTTCAGGAAATAGGAGAAGTTAACATCTACGAGTCATGCAGTGCAGTAATTGAAAATAGCCCTTTTTGTTGGCCTACACAAAAATTCTGTGCTTTCAGTGTCTGAGGTGATGAATTCTGCAGTGGCCTCGTTTCAGTGTGATTTTGTGAAGTGTTCACTGCTGTCAGTGTCCTGGGTTTTGACTGCCAAGCCTATGATGCCCTGAGCTGGGTTTTCCTGGCTGAGAAGAGCCGTGCCCTCCCCCAGCAGCTGCGGCACCGCGCGGAGCAGCCAGCCAGCAAAGCCTCCCCAAGCAGGGACACAGCTCCCAAAACGTTCAGCTGCACACACAGGACGGAGCACGTGGCTCCCCCCAGGTGCCCATCAGCTCAGAGCCCCGTCCCAAAGCCAGGATAACCCTGGGTGCCAAGTGCCAGCAGTGCCACTGACGGATGTCACCGCAGCCTGGGTCACAGCCGCAGCGCCCAGGGCAGCAGATGTGCCCAGGCACAGGGAACTGTGCTGGGGCCTGGGACACCAAAACCGTTTGCACAGTCCCAAAGGGCTGTGGCACTCACAAAGACCCTTTTTCCTGATGGGCACCGAGGCTGGCCTGTGACTCTGCCCAGTAAAGAGAACAGGGGGGGTTTCCTCTCCACTGACTCAGCAGCAGGTCCTGCTGCTGGTTTTCCACCCGTGTGCCCTCTCCTCCCCTGGCAGCTCACACACCACAGCATTGCCAACTCCACAGACATGGGCTCGGAGCAGAATGAAGCTTCTCATACCATGTTTTCCTACTGCTGCAGGACAGGCTGAGGCACCCGACTGGAGCAGCATCAGGGGCAGGGCTGTGGAACAGACCAAGGACCTTCAGCACCAGCCCGGGGAGATCCAGAGGGGCCGGGTCTTTAGCCTTTGGCATGCAGGCACACGGCATCAGGTGGCATTAAATACCTTCAGCATTGCTCAGGTGGTATATACATATATGGGTATATATGTATATATGGAGGTTTGGCTGCAGAACTGCCCTAAGTGTGTTATGAGGCTCTGGGGAGGAAAGGCATGAAATGACCAGATTCTACAGCAGAAGGGTTTCTCTGGGACCTGCCTGGGAAGTGTGTGGTTACTAACAGAGAGAGGATTTAAAAATAATGACTTTTTCTGCGGCTTGTCTTGTTCTCACGACCCTCAGGACGTGCACAGGATACAGAGACACACTGAAAGTAACTGTCTGGTGTAATAATCTGCAATATTAAGAGACTTGAGGCATACAGGAGATTGTTTGCTGAGGTGGCACATATGCAGAGATAGCCCCACCTATGAACCAGCTCTTCAAAACACAGATTCTTAGGCCAAGTTTAAAGCCCTGAGTAAGCTGTTCGTTCAGCAAACATCTCTCAAGAGAAGAACATGCTAGCTGCTGGGCAGACTAACCTGGGTTGTTTTTGGAATTCTACAACATCCAAGTCCCTTTGCAGGCTCAGGATGTGCACGCCTAGGTGTCACTGCAGTGATGCCACTTGGGAATTGTACTTTTGAGAGATGAGGAAGCAGACAGGCTAACGAGGGACGTACAGCTGGGGCAGCACAAAATGGTAGTGCTCAACAGGTAAAGGTGCAAAGGCTCGAAGCCAAAGGCCCTGGGGCTCCCTCTGCAGCTCTGGCTGTCCTGAGGAGTCACCTGCCCTAAGGCAGGAGCTGAGTGCATCAGGTAAGCCTGCCCTAACGTTGACATTTCCCTCACCCTACACACGGGAGCACACCTGCACCACGCTGAGGAGAACCCAGAGTTCCCTTTTCTAAGGGGCACACACGGGATCCCACTGAGCTGGAAGCACGACCTGCACGTCAGAGCAGAACTGACAGCTTCATGGCATGGACAACTCCCTGCCCAGGAAATCTCACAAAATAATTTGCTTTTAGAAGAGGAACAGGAGGCTCTTTAAAACATTTTTATTGTTGCACTTTCAGCCAGGTGTTGTACAGAAATCTGCCCTTCTGACAGCGTCCTGTGCTCAGGTGCAGCTCCAGCCACTCCTCTGGCCCAGGGACTCATCTTTAGAGCACTGGTTCTGTCTTTCCTGGGAGGACTTCTAATCATTTACGTGGTAAAGCATTACTCTCATATTCCTGAAATACATCCAAACACGGCAATGACTGGGGTGGCTATTGAGAAATAAATCCAGACTCTAATGGGCATTTTCTTAACTGAGCTCTGCTCAAAGCAATGGGCCATTCCAAAGAGAATCACAAGGCTGGAACAAAGGTTTCAAGGAAGTTTCTGTGTGGCCTGTGCTCACAGGGTTTTGTTTTACTCTTGGAAGAGGAGAGTCAGCACATGTTTGGACTGCTAAACTCAGACTGTAAGAACCTGCAACCCCTCAGCACAAAGACTCCCCTGGCTTTCCTTGAGCTCTGCACTGAAAGGAGCTGTTGGCTCCACAGAAACAGAAATAAATCACGGGTTTGTGTATTATCCCTTGCTCTTCGCATCCCTGAGAGCAGAAATAAGCAGCATGGCCCATAAATGTCAAGACTGAGTCAGAAACTCTATTGTCAATTATTTTTAGCATCAGAAATGGAACTGCAGCACCTTTGGAGCACGGCTAAGGGCTGATTAAGCTGTGCTGCAGCTCTCTGAGAGAATGTGTAGGCCAACAAGAGGTCAGATCCAAACCCCCATGCTCATTAAAGCACCGATTTCGAGTTGTCTGTAAGGAACAAAGCTGTAAATTAGCAAACCTGGTTGGCTGTGGCTGTTGCAGCGAAGGGAACACTTGTGGCAGATGTTGTTGCTGCAGACACAGTGGCTGGCGTAGCACCGTGCACCATGGGAACTTTCGGAAGGAAAATCAAATAAGCAAACATACAGAAGAGTGTAGCAGTATGGGACCAGAGCGACACGTGGGAGGGTCATTGAGCATGGTTCACCACAGCGAGAAGCCCGAGACATCGTTGCCAGAGCGTGACATGCAACCACAGAGCAAAGCAGGACAACATTCCAGGAGGGAGGGACGGAGGGGGGGAGACCAAAGAGAAAAAAAAAAAAAAAGGGGAAAATGCTTGTTACCATCAAATCAAGGAAATCGACACAAACAAGCTTAACCATTTCAACATGAAAAACAACAGGAGAGTTTTGTCAACGCCCTTTATAGTTACAAATTTTTTTGTCTTTTAAAAGTTCAACCCAAATATTTACTGCTAACAGAAATTAATCTTGTAGAAGGACAGAATACAGCTACATGGCTATGGTAAGATACAGTCTTTAGTTAACACAAGATAAGTTTCTAAACACTGGAACTCATAGTCCAGTCAAAATCCACCAAGAAACAAAGTGCAATTAAAAACCGCTGTACAAAATTAACACCTATGTGTCCATGTCAATTAAATAAAACAATCCCATTTAATTGACAGGTGTTAGTGCAGGCTTGGGGAGATGGACTGGCACGAGGGCTGTACATTAAATCTAGCAGTGGATTTTGAGGGTCTGTGAGCTGCACCACAGGTTTAAGATAATCAAGAAACAAAGCTGGCACCTACCAACACTTGTAGCGGGTGTCATGCACAATATTGAGCCTGCTCATCATGCATTGCAACAGGAAGGTGGATTTGGAAAGGGAAAAGAATTAAAACAACCCATCACACGTGTAATTAGAGATTTCATTTGAACAAAGAAGAAAAACTGTTATTACGGGCACAGTGGCATGTAACTGTCAGCACAATCAAACCACACAATAGCACAGTGATCCATTAGAACGAGGGACAGGGCAGTGGCTGGAGCTGTGCTGGGACCATGCTGGCCCCAGAGCACGGCCAGGAGAACCTTCCTCAGCCCTAACTCAGAACTGAAACCTTTCTGCCTTTTGACACAAGCCTCACCATGGTCCTTTCCCTGCTCTACTCACATCAAAACTCACCCTGCCTGGTGCCTGAGGATCCCAGTGCAAGGGCAGCGGGGCCAGGCCCTGCTGTCCTTGTCCTTGTGTCCCTCTCCCTCTCCCTCTCCCTCTCATGGTGACACTGACACCTCACCTCACCTCTTCACCCTTCTGTTTTACATTGTGGGTTGCATTTTAAGCTGCTGGTGCCTGGGCTCACAGCCCCAGCTCCCTTCAGAGCACACAACAATGAAGCACCTGCACAGTTCTGCCCTGCAATCAGAGCCAGGAGCAGGAAGGTGTTTTTAGAACCATTCTGGAATCATGTTTAAGTACCACCAAGTTGGCAATTCTCTCTATGTTACACAGCAAAATGCCTTCAACCAGACTGATCTCACAATCTTCTATTTCTGCTTCCAAGATGGTAAACATATACTGATCTTCCAGAATATCCATTTTTAATAAATTATTTATTTTTAATTGAACAAATAAGATTTATTAACACTGTTAATGATGATTGACACAGCAGAAACTGAAGCTAACTCTGAAATCTGGGAATGAGATTGCAGTCAAAATGGAAACATCCCAGCAGGGATATGTGCCAGAGGCAGCCAGGCAGTGCTGCCTCGGTGACATCCCTGCCTGTCCTGGGGACAGGAAATGGCTCCAGCCCTGCCAAGTGCTGGAGGGGATGCACAGCCTTTAACTACGCAGGGAAGAAGTCGGCCAGTTTAGTTACTGCTGGGGCCAAGGTTATTCTCTGTCAGGCAACAAAGGCAGCATCATCTTTCCTAATTACTCCTCTGTGTCATGGAAGAGACAGAGAACGTCCACAAAGAAAGGGTAAGCACCTCTCCTGGCCTCCCCAGGCACAAATCAGGGCTGAAGCCAATGGGATCTCTTGCAAAATTAAAAAACAGAGCAGAATTTGGCTAAAAAGTACAAACAGTGAGCAAAACTGCTCTCTTGGTCCCCCTTATGGGCTCTCAGGGTGTTAATGGGTTTCAGAGAAGCAGCTCTGAGCTGTGGCTCTGCAGAAGTGCCCGTTCACACGCTGTGCATGCTGCATTGGAGCTGCAATTGCACACCACTCCATGCACAAGTGTATCTATATGCTACACATGAGCTGGGTATTTACAACGACTCTGAAACATCCCCGTTAAAGCTTTTCAGTTAAAAGCTCCAAATTTCAGTCTGAATGATCATCATTAACATTATGACCAGTGCACACAGTTTCTGAAAGGGAATTTATGCAGATGAACATGAGGCAGAAAGTAGAATACTTGCTGGGGTGGCGTAATGCCCAAACAGACATTATGCTATATGACCCTCTTACTAGTAATAAAAATAATTTTTGCTATGATCTTAATATTCAGCCTGACTTCAGAAGCTTTGAGTGACTAATGAGAACACATGAATAATGAATGTGCACTTTCAATGTTCCCTGGCTGTTCGGCACAAGGCAGAATTTTAATTTGAGGATGTTCTGACTTAACTGACCATAACTTCACAACCAGATTACTTCTGCAGCACAATAAAACTATTTTTATAAATATTCTATGTTTACTGTTGTTTTAATTATTTTTTCCTCTTTTCTCCCCTTGTATCATTCCCCTCAGTCTAATTCTTCTGCCCAATCTACTAAAGCTTAATTAAAACCAACACTCCAGACAGCACAAGCACTCCCGTGGAGGTGAGCAATGGTGCATGACCTTTCCCTCCCCACTCTTTTGGGGGACAGCAGTGGTTTTTAGGTTTTTCCCTAAAGTGCTTTAGGGAAGCCTCTGGGCACTGAGTCCCAGCCAGGAACAAGGGAGTCTCTGGTGCTGAAGCTGCGGTAACTGAATTAATACACAAGGGGTTACCAGGATGCAGAGGTATCTGCAGCCTTTCCTCACTGGCTCTGGGGTTCACATTCCAGCTGCAATTCTGCCCCTTGCAGCTGCACCACCATGTCAACTCCTGGGAGCATCCTGCCAACCTGACCCCTTCCTCTGCAGGATGTCACTTCTCAAGGGACACTCTGCTCCCCTGTGGGACACAGCTGGGGCAGAACAGCTGCACTGCTGAGGATACAGGGAGCTGAGGCACAGGATGGCCACAGGCACTGGGCAGGATGTCCCTCAGCTGCCACAGGAGCACTCTCCAGCCAGCCCCCCGTGGCTGCAGGACACAGAGCAGGTAAAAAAGGTCTGATCACCTGCAGCTCTGCACATTCCCAGCAGGAGGGTCACCCATGTCTGTGAGGTGTCCTGAGCTGGCAGCCAGGACACAGGGACCAAACCAAGCCATGAACACCACCAAGGCATGCAGAGCCTCCTGACTGGCAAACTAACTCCCCTTATTTCAACAGCACAAATGTTCCTGGGTCTTTCTTGCAACACCCCTCTCAGTCTGTGGGTAGCTTCCAGCAGCCAAGGGTTTGGGGGCACCTCCAGAGGGGAGCTGTGCACAGAGGGAGCTTTAGTTGAGAGAGGTGATATGAATGTCTGAAGAACATTTAATCACTCAAGGCGTGCTGGAGTGCAGTGTCCACCCCCAGGCATGGATGTTCCCTGGATGTGCTTCACATCCCTGGCACACAGCCAGCCAGAACAGTGCCTGACAATTCAGAAGAGGTATCTGAGCTTTTCTGGAGTATCAGTGGGAGAACATGAGGAGTGAAGTGCCCTGCAGAGAGGGGAATCCTGCCCAGATCACCCACAGGGGACCAGCCCTGGGCACACCCACCCTGTGTGGGTTCTGCAGGTGTCCTGCCCTCCTGCACACTCTGCCTGCAGCAACTAGGAACACAAATGAGCACTTACACCTCGGGTGTCTGAACCTGAAAAATGTCACTTTAATTCAGATCCCACTGAGCTGCCCTGGCCCTGCTCCATGGCCATGGAGCTGGGGGCACCCACGCTCTGTGCTCTCCGTGGCTTCACAGGGACAGATGGAGAAACTCTGTTTCCAGGTGGCTGTGCCCAAACAGGAACTGATCCCAGTTCATTTGAAGTGGGAAAACCTAAAAATGGCAAGGTGCCAAAGACATTTTTCAAACTTTTTGGAAAGTACTGGATTACTGGAAAGCTCAAACTGCCGCTATCTGAAAAATATAAAGAGAGAATTTATAACAGCTCGGGCTAAAAACTCCCTTACTTTTCTTGTGTAACATACACTAAACCTCAGTGGTTAGGAAAGGTCTAATGAACCTCAGGAACCACTGCCAAGCTCCTGGAGGTTTCAGTATGGATCTGCTGGAGGAAGAGCTGAGGTAAGGTGTGTCAAGTGCCAACGGGAAAGACCCCAGTCTATGATAAGGTGCAAATGGGGTCTGGCACACACAAACCACAACCCCAGCTCCTGAGTTCCAAGGGCAAGTACCAAGGCAGCTCCAGCCTTTCTAGAAACCATCTAGCCCCTCACTGCTTTAATGGAAGCTGGAAAATTGCAGTTTACAGACTGCATTGGTTATGCTGTGCCAAAAGAGATCTGGGAATTTTTTAACATTCCTAGGAAGGATTCAGAGTCTATCTGGATGGGGCTCTGAGCAACCTGGTTGCATGCCAGATCAAGACAGAATAGTAAAGAGCATTCTACTGAACTCCTGGGAACATACATGCCGAGGTTGTTTAGGATAAAATCCTTTAAATTTTTTGGTAAAGACTGGTTAGCTGTACTTCTTCCCCTCCCAGTCTGCATTATGAAGTGCTGTTCTCACAGGCTCTTTCTCATTTTTGAGTACAGATCTATCAGCTGGGCTCTGCACACCTCCTAGAATGATGGTGCTGCTCCAGTGTGGGTCCAGGTGTAACAAACTGCACCTTGACTAGTCACTGTGTGACTAAGGGCAGAAGCTCTCAGGACATACTGGAGATCATTTCTCACGCAGTGCCATCAGCAGAGCCAAAGCACATATTCAGCTTTATGTCCCATCACTAGTCCTCCAAAGGGATTTCTGCTTGGTACGTAGTGCAGGCATCAACTCTTCAGCAGTTACACCAGGACAAGTGTAGAGCTCGTCACTCTTGGCTGAGAACAAGCACTTGGCTTTACTCAGTCCAAGACCAGCTCTGAGACATCACTGGTGGAGGCCCAAACTGTGATTTCTTGTGTAGGTTTGTGATTCTCCACCTGCCAGACTGCCTGTGCCACCTGGGATCACTGTACCTCATTAAAACCTCATTAAAAATCCCCTCTGTGTGTGTGACTCAGAGCCACCACTGCCAAGGCCAGGGGGTCTGACAGGGAAACAAACACAACAGCTGAGGGATGTGGAAGGAAGAGCAGTTAATCCAGGGAAAGAGGAAGGAGAGAGGAGATTTCAAATTCTGATTGGGGGTGACAGAGCATGTTGCTGATTTTGTGTTAGACTGGAAAACACCCACCCAGCTTCTGCAAGGAGCAGAGAGAAGCCAGCGTTCCCACAGCCAGCCCCTCCTCTGCCCACGGGCACGGGGCACTGCTGTGCCATGGCTGGAGGGGCTGCCTGTGCCTGGCACCAGCGGCCTCCAGCACACACCAGCCACCAACAGCTTCTCCTACTGTGCTTTTTCCAGAGGTGCCCCCACTCCCTCCCCTGAAAAGGCACCAGTGAAGCACTTACCTGGTGGGAGAAAGGCTGTATGCTGCTGTAACTGCATGTTGGCAAGAGCTTGCTGGTATTGGAAGATACCAGTGTTAAAGACTGCGGTGGCACCATTGGTTTTTTCAAGCGCAGGCCTCTTTGGTAAGGGGGGAAGTACAGCTTGAGGAATTCCCTGAATAGTGGATGGGTATAAAAAAAAAAAGTCCAGTAACAAAAAGAAAAAAAAAAAAATAAAAAAGGAGGGGGTGGGTGGGGTGTGGAGGAGGATGGGAGGGAGGGAGGAGAAAAGGAGAGAGAAAAAAGGAAAAAAGAATAATCAGTAGAAGGCAAAATAACCAGGCAGCACCATGTTTCTCCATGAGCAAGCAAGCGGCATAGCAGACTGAACTACCAAATAAAAGGCGAGGGAACAGCTTTCCAGGGAGCACTGTTTGCCTACCACTACCGCGGCACAGGGACCGGCGGGACAGCCACTACGGGCACCGGCATCAGCACCACGCCACGGGAAAGCTTCGGGCTGGGCCAGGAGCCAGGCTCTCGGGGAAGCAGCACTGCTAGCTCCATGAGGATCACACGTAGAAGCCATGTTAATAGTCACCGTCCGGAGCGGATGGCAGGGCCGTGGTGACACCCCAGTCCCCGGCCCCAGCGCTGCCCGGGCATGCAGAGCGCGCCGCATGCCGGCCCGGCCGCCTCCACGCCACGAAGCCATGCCAACGCCCCAGTGCCGGCACCCGGGGGGACCAGGGGACAGGGGGACAGGGGAGGGCCGGGAAGGGGCCGGCAGGGCGTGGGGGCAGCTGCAGGGAGGGTGCCCAGCCTGGCCAGGCCGCCCGCACGCCCTTCGCCGGGGACACGGGGAGGGGAACCGGGATGGTCCATCTCTACACATTAACCCCAAACTCGACTCTACGATACAGCTACATGCCAAGCTAAAAGGTGAAAGGTCATAGTACCAGGTCAAAGGTTGCCTCGAGGGGTCGCTTCAGTGATTTGACAGCCGACTGAGTCTTAATTAGCAGGCAGCGAGCACATGATGGCAATGGCCAGTGGGGTCAAGCGCATTAACATAAACAGCAAGCAGAGGTGCGTCATGGGGGCAGCAGTGCATTTGGGGAGGTGAGAAAAAACAAATAAAAACAAATCACCGGATGCCGTGTACAACGGTAACAAGACTAGGCATGCACGGGGCCCGACGGGCAGGGCAGCGGGGCAGCAGGGGGTGCCCAGGGCTGCCCCCACCCTGGCCACACCAGGCGGGCTGTGGGGCTCACGGCCACACAGAACTGGGCTCCCTGCCCGTGCCGGACCCCGCCGGGAGCCCACGGCCACCGCCTCGCCCCGCCGGCCCTGCCGCCCCCACTGTGCTCCGCTTCCCACACCCACGGGCTCAGCACAGGCAGGACCCTCTGCCACCACAGCCCCCCAGTGCTGCCCTGGCCTCGCCAGCAAACCAGCTCCTCAGTGGGCCCAGATCCGGCTGCCACAGCTACAGGCCTGCCCTAGTGCCCGGGACAGCCACCGCCAGCCCTCGGGGACACGGCACGGGACAGCAGTAACACGGTCAGATCCACTTCAAACTACACCTCTACAAACACGGACTTAGAGAAACTAAACATGGATTTATCTAGCTGTGCAGCTGGATAGATACACGTCTGCCCACACACAGACACACAGCCAACCACAGACACAAGTAGCCCACACGTACAGACACACGTACGCACGCACAGAGGTGCACGCAGGTACTCTGTACATCAGCAGGCAAAATTAGTCACACACCTCAACGGTCTGGAACTACTTCAGAGCAGATCTGGCACCACATGCTGAGAAAGCTCATTGCACCAAGTAGTGACCAGGGTCCCCAAGCACACACACCCTCCTTAGCAAGGACAAACACACATCCACCATTGCCTCTCCTCAATGTACGTCTACATCCAGAAGTGTTCCCACACTCACCATGGCAGCTGCAGTCGCTGCTGCTTGGGCAGCTGCAGCTTGGTTAACCTGGTACTGGGCAGCCTTAATCTTGGCTTGCAGGTGTGCAGGAGGGTGAAAATATTTGCACTTTTCCCGGGAGCACCTCCCTTTGATGTAATCCATGCAGACGGTGACCGTGTTGTCGTTGGTGTCGATCATGGCGCTGTCGGCGGGGTGAGCGAAGCGACAGTCGTTCTCTCCCCTGTTGCAGTTCCCACGCTGGTACTCTCGACATACCTGTGACACCAGGAAAAGAAAGCCACTGAGTTTTGGTGATGGGTGCTGCAGGCACGGCTCAGAGCAGAGAGCAGCTTTCTGAAAGCCTGCGAGAGCACCCTGAGGAAGGTGGCCTGGCCCAGGCTGTGCTGCAGTGGGATGAAGGGCTCAGGGACCTGGCAGCGGAGACTGGCTTCTCCAGAGCCACTTCTGATGTCAAGGAGCATGAAACCCCGCTGTGATCAGAGCCAAGCACACAGCAGGTGTCATTCTGGCTCCCACTTGCTGCCCATGGGGCTGTTTCTGTCTCCTGAATGTGCCGTGGCCGCTCTCGGGCACCACCCAAGCAGCCAAGGTGCTCAGCCATGCCCTGCTGTGACCTGCCTGGGCTCCAGGTGCTCATTAGGGTGAGTGGACAGCATGTGGCTGCCCCCAGGGAGCCCCACTGGGCGGGCACTCTGTGCCCCCATGATCCAGGTGCCTGCCAGGAGACAGAAACCCACAGCCCACGGTGGTGGCACAGCCCCTGTGCTGCCCAGCCATTCATTCCCCTGGGGAGTGGGCAATAGCAGTGGCCCCTGCTCGCACAGCCAGGGCTCAGACACTGCAGCTGCTGGGGTGACAGCCCCTGCAGTGTACCCAAGGGCTCCAGTCAGCCCCGAGCCCACACACACAGACCCCCATGCCCCCAGCCACCCCAGCACTGCAGACATGGATTGTGTCACCAGTGTGACAAACACCGGCCTCGTTCCACACATGCAAACCCCGTGTCTGATGTGGGCTCTTGTCATGGTCAACATGACAAACTGCCAAGAAAACACACTTAGCACTCCAGTTTTCCAAAGGCCATAGGAAACAAAGGGACAAAAGCAACTGATTCTGCTTAAAAATAAAACCCTTTAGTAGATGGAATTTCCTGTTCAAGGTGGGTGCCTGTGAGCTTGGATCATAAGTATTTCCTCAAGGACCTTGGCTCTGATCCCTGCAACAACCCAGATTTGGGGGTGGTTTGGTTTGTCTTCACACCAATCCTCTGGCTGCTGTTTACCCTTGTGCCACTGCCATTGCCACCTGCCCAACCTCTATGGTTATGAAGTGACCCCTGCAGGACCAGGAGCAGGTGGGGGGTGAAAATGTTTGTCCAGGGTGGTTGCTGCAGGACCCTGGTTACAGGCTTTTCTCACGTGGTGACACTTGGGTGTGTGTTTGCACATGAGCCAGGCCCAGCCCCTCCCTGGCCCCTGCTCCTCCCCTGCCCTCCTGCTCAGGAGAAAACAGCTCAGGCAAATTCCTGGGCTGGAAAACAAGCACTGGCCAATCCTGCAGTCAGATCCCTTCCCTAGTCCAGTCCCCTGCAGTGACACACACCAGCCAGCACAACAGTCCTGATCACCCAGAGCTGACCAGCTCCAAGAACTTCCATGTTGCTTCTTTCTGGCAAAGGATGACATATAAGAACCAAGCAAGAAACAGCAGTGTGGCTGACTTTGGAACACTTCTAATAAAAAATGATGGAATTCCAACAGAAACAGCTGTTCTTGATAAAGTTTTAGGTAACTCCTTTCTCTCTCACTTCCCTGTCCTTTTTGCTTCTTTTCTAGTTCACTGAAGAACCATGCTTTGTCCAAGATATTTCCTGCCGGGGAGGAGTGTGAGGAAAGCTGTGGAAAAGCCTCAAGCCGTGACATTTCCATCCTGAGATGCAGAGTCCTTACAGGAGTGGCTGAGAGCACTGGACACCCAACACCTGCATGCTGTTAGTTTGAAATCCAGATGAAAGCAATCCCACTGCTAGCAGCAGTCACCGAGCTCACTTGACCAAGACTCCCATTAATTCAGGAGCCACAGCATTGCCTATCAGTCTGCCTGCAGCCCTGAAAACCCCAGGTGTGCCTACTGAGAGCTTTCAGCTTGGGAACAGCCTGGGTCTGTATGCCAGAATGTGTGCTGACTTAATTCCTGCCAGTGTACATCACTCTTGGAAATAAATATTTAAAATTCTAAGCAGAACCAATCATACTCCAAGATTAGATGCTAACATCATTGTGGTTATTTTTCTCCAGGACAGTTCATTCCAAGGGAGAGTGAGTGCAGCCTTATAAAGCTCTGATCATGCCATAACAAATGGCAATGCCACAGCTGCAGCTCCCTGCAAGAGCAGGTAGACACTGCTGGCTCCTCTGGGAGGGAATAGCCAGATCATGCAGAATGTCCCAAATCCATTCTGCATTTCTGTAGCCTATAAAGTACATTCAAATACTTTGCTGTTCATTAAAATGACATGCTTGTTTAGTGTTTGGATACTAAATTTGGATACACCAGATCAGATGACCACTGTCCTGGAAAGCATTTGCAAATTGTTCTCACCTACATGTTTCACTGTTTAAACTGAATTTGCAGAGGGGAAAAATGGTGTTGTGATCCTGAGAATGTTACTCTGGCATCTCCTCTCTCGCAGAGGAGTTTGGCTCAGCAGTGCATCACTTCTCTGAACAGCAATATCAAGAGAATGCAGCGTCCAGAGGGCAAATCCTGCATGCTGAGGTCCCAGACATCATCAGCTCCCTGTGCACAGCAGTCACAGCCTGAGCTCCAGGGCTGCCCTGGAGGGACACACAAAGGGGTGTCCCTACTTCCCAGGGGGCCTGGGGACAATGGCTACATCCTGACCATGACCAGGATGCTTTTGAGCCCTCATGTCCCACCCTGACCCAGCCCATGGGCACTGCAGGGCTGGAAGCACAACCAAACACAGCAGCTGATCTTGGCAGCACAACCCAAAGGGTTCCCACCATAGGCATGCTCCTCTCCATACTCACTTCCAAATCCATTATGATTTATTTATGAATTTACCTAATTGCATTTTGGTTTTGATCCACCTCTGGCAAGTGTCCATCATGAAACAGAGTCCTCAGGGGAAAAACATCCCTGGGTGATTCCAACCAGCCACCTGTGTGCCAGCTCAGAGCTCAGCACGCTGCCTCCCCTGCAACCTGAGTGTGCTTTGGGGAACGCTTCCCTCGGGAAAACATCTCTAAAAAGGGAAATGATGTGATCTCACAGGAGGGTGACCTGTGGTGATGTGAGCTCTGAGAATAGTGACAGCAGCAGCGGGAAATGCTGGCTGCCAGATGACCCTCCACTCCTCCCAGCACTCCCCTCCTGAGCAGCAGCTCGTCAGTCAGGGATGCAGCTAAGGAAAAGGAATTAATTTCCCTTGGAAGGAGAGTTAATCCCTGTTAGTGCAGGTGCACAGGCAGAAAGAACAGAGTTACAAATACAGTAGGCTGCACAAAACAGATCCTTCCTGCTCCTCCTAGCGTGCTCCCTGAGCTCAGGGACCAGACCCACTGGCAGAAGGGACACTGTGGCCTTGTGCCCACACACCCCACCGTGTCCAGCACACACCAGGGTGACAGCAGGGCAGCCTGGCTGCTCAGCCTCCCCATCACTGCCTTTTAACCCCCAGATCCAAGCAGGGCTGCCAAGAACCTGCTCTCAGGCTGTGCCCATGGGCTGGGATCTATCATCTCAGGCTGTGAT